>CM035433.1:98908757-99498757 GCA_020310875.1 Ceratopteris richardii | reverse complement strand
AGCCGGTTAACCACAACGAGTGGAACCAGAATGAGAAAGATTCTGAAGAGCAGAGAGATTCTCAAAAACTCACCAGAAGTAACAGAAACAAGAAGATCATGGCAGACCACGTTACTATTGATAAGTTGGACAGAGATAATTATCCCGCATGGGTAATGCGCATGGAAGCCTTACTTATGAGTAAGGACTTAATGATGTACGTGACCGGAGAAGAAAAGAAGCCGACTTTTGAAGATGATAGTCAACCAGAAAAAGAAGAATTAGAAGCCCTAAAGCTATGGCAGAAGAAAGATGCAACGGCAAGAGCTTACATCTATAATACCGTAACAGATCATCTACTACCGCATATTAGAGGTCTGGAGAAAGCAGAGGACATATGGAGTGCATTGGAAGATCATTTCCAAAATACTACGAAAGCCAGGAAGGCTAGCTTATGGTCTGAATTTACGACATTCAAAAAGAAGTCGAGTCAAAGCATAAGTGACTATTTCACTAAAATGAAGGATCTAGCAGATAGTCTTGGATCCATAAATGAAGAAGTCAAAGATCATAGATTGATAGCGTAAGTGCTCACAGGTTTGAGAGGAGATGAAAGGTGGAAACCTTTCGTACTATCAACTGAACTTTCTTTAAATCATTTTGTGCCAGATTTAAATCAGCTGCTTGGTTTGATGCTCACATATGAGCAAGACCTGAAAGGAGACGCAGATAAAGGACAAAGCTCTGCAATGTACATGAAGAACAAAAAGAAAGACAAAGGTAAGTCAAAAGACAAAGAAGAGTCGAGTTCTCAGGCCTGTTACGCAAGAGGTAAAAGCACTGTCAGAGGAAGAACAAGAGGTTTTGGAAGAGGAAGAAGTAGCCAGAATACCAACAAGAAAGCTTGCTAGATTTGTGGACTAAGTAATCATCTGGCTCATGACTGTTGGCACAATCAACAAGGATCAAATCAAAATCAAAACAGTAATAGCAGAGGCAGAAGCGGAAGATATCAAAGAGGAAGACAAAATCAAAGAGGAGGCTATGGTAGAGGTGGAGTGAGAAGTTGGGGACAGAATCAATCCTACAACACCACCTACAACAACTACGCAAACGACACGCAGAATGAAAGTCATACATCATTGATGATGAACTCTATCAGTACATCAGAAAATGAAGATCTAAAGGTATTTTACATTGATTCTGGATGCTCTAATCATTTGTCAGGAAATATAGAACTAATGTCAGAACTAGAGAAAGGTAGTTCTAGTCACACTGTTCAAACAGGTGACAATACGAGACATAGCGTACACTCAATTGGAAAAGTGAAATGCAAGAGTGGAGCAGATTTGCTAACCAATGTTTTGTATGTTCCAACAATACCGAAAAATTTGATTAGCGTGGGACAGATAGTTGAGAAAGGTTTTCAGGTCAGATTTACAAATAAAGGTGTATTTGTAGAAGATCCCGAGAGCGGATATAACCAGATCGTTTCTGGAAAGAAAGAAGGAAGACTCTTTACCTTAAGAGTACAAGGGAACATTGGCCAAGCATTGCTCACACATGGAGAAAAGGTAATTACAGAACTTGATTTATGGCATAAGAGATTGGGTCATTTCACTGAAAAAGGAATTAAAGCTATGATAACGAATCAGTCAGTATTGGGATTACCAAATATACAGAATCAACATATGATTCACAAGTGTGAAGCATGTCAGTTGGGAAAAGCCCACAGGTTACCTTTCCAGAAGAAAGGATTCAAACATGATGAAGTACTCGAGCTTATTCATATAGACGTATGGAGGCCAACGAAAGAAGGATCAATCAGCGGATCAAGGTACTATGTTCTATTCATTGATGATGCAACAAGGTGGATAACTCTTTATGTTTTGAAAGAAAAATCAGAAGTATTTGGAGCTTTCAGGCATTTTCATGCATATGCTGAAAGACTTACCGGACGAAAACTTAAAAGACTGAGGTCTGATGGAGGGGGAGAATACTTCTCCCGAGAATTCAATGACTATCTTTGGAATGCAGGTATTAAAAGAGAAATAACCTGCAGATATACACCACAACAAAATGGAGTAGCAGAAAGAAGGAACCGAGTTCTAGTCGAGTTCGCACGAGCTATGCTAAACGAAAAGGATTGTCCAAATTATCTTTGGGCTGAAGCTGTAAACACAGCTACATACTTGGTAAACAGATTACCATGTACAACATTGGAAGGAATGACCCCTTATGAAGCTTGGTGGGGAAAGAAGCCAACACTTGATCACTGCAAAGTGTTTGGATCAGTAGCGTATGCTTATGTACCGTCTCAACTCAGACATAAGCTTGAACCGAAAGCAGAGAAATATGTGTTCGTCGGATATGATGAAAAGTAGATGGGATACAGGTTATGGAATCCTCTAACCAAACAATTTACTGTGTCCAGAGATGTTACGTTTGATGAACAGAAAAGCTGGTATGCAGATCAAAGTCATACGACTGAAGAATTCGAAGAAGAAATAAAAAGAAGAGAGAAAGGGAAATCAATTGTTCAGGTAAACAGAGATGAAAATCATATGCAGGCAAGTACGTCCAGGAACGGATCAGGTATGAGAAACGAAGATGAAGACGTGTATTCAGATACACATGAAGAGTTGAACCAAGAAGGTCAAACAGGAATAGAAGACAACCAGAAAGGTACTCATATGATACGTCATACATAACTCAGAAAGACTATGCATATATGGTCAAAGATGATGAAGAACCACAGAGCTATAATGAAGCAAAAGGCAAGAAACAATGGGAAGAAGCAATGGAAGAAGAAATCAGCGCAGTGGAGGAGAACAAGACATGGGAACTTGTTCCGAAACCAAATGGTAAGAAAGTAATCGGAAATAAATGGGTGTTCAAAATAAAGAAATTTGCAGATGGAAGGATAGCCAGACACAAAGCAAGGCTGGTGGTCAAAGGCTATGCCCAGACGCATGGCATAGATTATGACGAGACGTTTAGTCCGGTGGCAAGGATGTCAACCATAAGAACAGTAATCGCTGTAGCTGCATCAAAAGGATGGAAGCTAAGTCAGCTAGATATAAAGAACGCATTTCTGAATGGATACATTTCTGATGAAGTGTACATGGAACAACCTGAAGGGTTCGAAAGTTCCAGATACCCAAACTTTGTTTGCAGGTTAAGAAAAGCACTTTATGGACTGAAGCAAGCTCCAAGAGCTTGGAATTACAGACTTGTGAAATATCTAAACGAACTTGGATACCAAAGTTCGAAGGCAGACGCAAGTCTACTCATAAAGAGAACAGAAGAAGGTATGATCTACGTTTGTATTTATGTAGACGACTTAATAATCACAGGAACATCAGATGAAGGGATTACAGAAGTAAAGAAACTACTCAAAAGAGAGTTCAAGATCAGTGACCTAGGAAAGTTGTCATACTTTCTAGGAATGGAAATCACATACACAAATCATGGTGTATATGTGACACAAGAAGGGTATCTCCTTAACTTACTGAAGAAGTTTAATATGGAGAATTGCAGAGAAGCTTCAACACCGCTTGAAGTAAATCATAAACTCAGCAAATACAGTGGTGCAGAGTTTAAAGATATGAAGAAATATCAGTCATTAGTAGGAAGTTTAATTTATGCTACACTAACAAGACCGGATCTTAGTTATGCAGTAGGAGTTCTCTCACAGTTTATGCATTGTCCGACAGATCAACATTGGGTTGCAGGACAGAGAGTTCTTAGATATATTAAAAGAACTATAAAAGAAGGATTATATTATCCTTTTACGTCTGACATAAAACTCAGAGCATACAATGACTCAGACTGGGCTGGAAGTCAAGATGACAGAAGATCAACACACGGGTATATGATATACCTAGGAGATAAGCTGGTAAGCTGGTGTTCGAAGAAGCAACACACAGTGGCTTTTTCGTCAACAGAAGCCGAATACAAAGGACTTGTAGAAACAGCAAAAGAAGTAATATGGATGCAGACCTTGTTCAAAAGCATGGGAATTGATCAAGGTATACCTATCATACATGGAGATAATATGAGTTCGTTATATCTTGCAGCAAACCCAGTATTTCATGCAAGAACAAAGCACATAGAAATTCAATATCATTTCCTGAGGGAAAAGGTAATGGAGAAGGAGCTAGAAATTGTATACACTCCGACAAAGGATCAGATTGCAGATATGCTGACAAAGAGTTTGGATGGAACGAAGACAAACAGATTCAAAGAAATGGCAGGTATAAAAGAAAGAAAGATATATGAGAGATCAGAAGATGTCAAATTAGTGATTGAGGGGGAGCTGTTGAAGAAACACTCACGAATTTGACAAACAGACATAAAAAGAGAAAAAGAAGGAAGCAGAATCAGAGAAAATCAAAAGCCTTAGTGGAAGGACAAATCCACGACCGTTATGTACAGTACAGAATCTCCCAGGATCAGAATACGGTACGCCGAATCAAACTGTACATAGAGAGAACGTGCAGAGGAATAACAGAAGGGAAGTGCGAACAAGAACGTGCTTAAGAAGAGCGTGCAGTATAAATAAGAGCACATATAGAAGAGAAAAGGTGTGTGTGTGAAGAGAGATATAGAGAATAGAGATATAGCAGATGTGCAGAGACACAGAAGACGCCATAGATCGCGTATGTAGAAGAAGACGCCAGAGATCGCGTATGTATAGATGAATAACAGAAGCCTGAGATATCGGGTATTCATCTGAGAGAAAGATGGTAATAAGAAACTACTCAGTATAGGAGAGTTTCTATAGCTTGAGCAAGAAGAGGCCAAGCTCACTTGTACACATCTTCTCTAATAGAAAACACATGTTCATGTGGATGTCCGTGCGTACTATTTGTATGTGGTAGAAACAGAATATGTTTATGTTACAGTTAAAGTTAGTCAATCGTTAACGTTTTCTCAGTAAACGCATTTTCGGTCAGTTACAGTTCTTATAGTAAACGAGTAATTTCCGGTAGAAGAACGACGTAGATCTCGCAGAGTAATGCAAAGTTTTGTGTGAGAGATAGCTCACTCTGTAGCTAGACATCTCTACTTTCAGTTGATCAAGGTTTCCGGTGAAAAAGATATCTATACACAGTACAAAGTGTGACCGGAAAGAGGCTGTGTGAACTAGTGGAGTTTTTCCTTAAACTTCAAAAAGTGTTCAGTAAGTTAAGGAAGCTTTTGCGTCACTTCCTTACTTCATGTATGTTTACTTGAAGTAATTATAAAAAGATTTGAAGTTCATTCCGGTACAATTCCGGTACGATTACGGTGACAGTCCAGTGACAGTATGGAGAAGTTTCGGTGAAATTTTTTCAGTGAATTTAGAGCGCAGTCTTATATGTTGAGCGCTAGACTTTGCTAAGCTATTGATTGATTACAGAGGTGTTCTAAATCACTCTAGCTTAGCTCTTCTTGGGCGTGGCGGTTTCCGCAAGGCTCAGCCTTCGTCGCGTCGTCAAGGAGTGGTATCACAGAAAAGAAATATACCACATTTCCGCAACATGTATGTATATATGTATGTATGTATGTATGTATGTATGTATGTATGTATGTATGTATGTATGTATGTATGTATGTATGTATGTATGTATGTGTGTGTGTGTATGTACATATGTATGTATGCATGTGTGTGTAATACATTGAATGTATAATTTGAATGATTAGAATTGATAGTATGATAATCATTCTCATGTGATCTATGATGAGATCGAGAAGATCCATGGTCATAGGGGTATGTAGTTTGTGACAATCGACATCATCTATCTTGTGTTTGTCTCTCCACTTCTTCCATGTCTTCCTCACCATGATACTTCTGGGGAGGACTTCCTAGCAATCAACATATCATTGACATAAAGTATCAAGCATATCAAGTTGCCATTGGAGCATCTCTTTCTGTAGAGATAATGATGCTCATTGCTTTGAGAATAACCTTAAGACTTCTTAAAAGCATGAAAACTTTGGTATCATTGTCTAGGGGACTATTTAAGTCCATATAAACTTTTCTTTAGCTTACAAACTAGACTTTCTTTTCTAGGAACTACATAACCCTCTAGTTGTTCCATATAGATTTTGTCTATAAGATCTCCATGCAAGAAAGCAGTTTTCACATCCATTTTGAAAACACCATGTTTTTGCTTAAAACCCTTTGCAACAAGTCGTGATTTATACTTTGGAGAAGCACGATGTGATGTGAATTTCAGCTTATATACCCATTTACATGGTAAAGCGTTCCTTCCTTTTGGAGAATGTACTAACTCCCAAGTGCCATTCTTGTGAATAGAATCCAACTTACTCTTCATGGCACACTCCCACTTGACATGATCCTTTGTCTGCATAGCCTCTTTGTAGTAAGAAGACTCACTAGCATCTATTTTCATAACAAAATCCAAACCTGTAACATATCTATTTGGTGGATGTGAGACACGTGTAGAGCATCTCAATGTTTGCTGAACAAGAATATTAGCAGATTGATATGATCAGATATTTTCTTGAATATCCCTATGTGTAACAATTTTATGCATGCTAACTGGAGGACTAGTATCCTCAAACACCAATTTTCTCACTTCAACATCTTTAGTGGGTTGTTTATGCATCTTAGACTCATTGAAAATGACATCACTACTTTTGATCATTGACCATGTTTCAAGATCCTATAAGCGATATCCAAACTGACCTTCTCTCCCATATCCAAGAAAAATGCATTACTTATGGTCCATCTTTTTTCTAAGATTCTTTGGTATATGAGCATATGCTTCACACCAAAAACTCAAAGATGATCATAATATTTTCATATATTATGATCATCATAAGAATAACCTTGAAACTTCATAAAAGCATCAAAATTTTGGTACCATTGATTAGTAGACTGTTTAAGTCCATATAAGCTCTTCTTCAGCTTACAAACTAGACTTTCTTTGCTAGGAACTACATAAACCTTTGCTTGTTCCATATAGAAGTTCCTATAAGATATCCATGCAAGAAAGTATTTTTCACATCCATTTGGTCTAGCTCTAAGTCCTCCATTGCAAAGAATCCAAACAACATTCACAGGCTAGTCATTTTGAACACTCGAGAGAAGATTTCCTCGAAATCAACACCATGTTGTTGTTTAAAAACCTTTGCAACAATTCATGCTTCATAGTTTGGAGAAGCACTACCTGATGTGAATTTTAGATTATATATCCATTTACATGGTAAAGCTTTCCTTCCCTTTTGAAAATGTACTAAATCCCAAGTGCCATGCTTGTGAATAGAATCCAACTCACTCTTCATGGCATGCTCCCACTTGTCATGGTCCTTTGTCTTCAAAGCCTCTTTATAGCAAGAAGGCTCACCAGCATGTGTAATCATAACAAAATCCAAGCCTGGAACATATCTATTAGGTGGATGTGAGACACATGTATAGCATCTCAATGGTTGTTGAACATGAATATTTGAAGAGTGATCTGATCGAAAATTCTTTTTAACATCCCTATGTGCAACAATTTTATGCATGCTAACCAGAGGACTAGTATCCTCACCTCTTTAATGGGTTGTTTATGCATCTTAGACTCATTGAAAATGACATCACTACTTGTGATTGCTGATCGTGTTTCACAATCCCATAAGCAATATCCAAATTGACCTTCTCTCCCATATCCAAGAAAAATGCATTTCTTTGACTTATGGTCCATGTTCTGTCTAAAATTCTTGGCTATATGAACATATGATTCACACCCAAAAACTCAAAGATGATCATAATATAGTGGCTTCCCTATCCATAACTCTTGTGCCACTTTCGGACCTTTGGAACTACTAGATGAAAGGTTAATCACACAAAATTTTGTCAATAGCACTACTGCCCAAAAGCCTTGTGAAAAGTTTGCAATGCTGCAACATAGAAACCACTCTATCTTGAATAGTTCTGCTATCAAAATTTGAAGGATTTCTATTCAACCATTTCAGAGAAAAGTTTGTCGAAGTGATCACTGGTCGAAGTCTGCAACAGTCCTAAAATATCGGGGTAAAGGTTTACTTGCTAAATTAATTTCTCTGAGCATAGTTAATCTTTTTAAATGATTCCACTTGGAATAGTTAGCTTGCTAAGCTAATTAGATACCCCTAAAAGGAATTTTTCCAATTCCTTTTATGCTGGTCATACTGAGCAAAAGATACAGCAAGTGTCTAGCCAAAAATAGAAGGTTTTCTTGAAGACTTGAAGTTCAAAGTTGTCTGTTTTGATTCAAGTTTTTCATACATCATTTCCAAAGTACATAGGCACTTTTATGGTGTCATTGGAAAGCTAAGAAGCTCTACTTATCAACTCTGAAGCAAGAAAGGGCTGGTACAAAGCAGGATTTGGTAGTACCTACTTATCCTCCTGAAGTATTCATCCATCATTCCCAACAGAGATGTGGTTGTGAAGTTCATTGATGGTTCAAAATTTACTATGCATAATGTATGTCCTTACCTCAGTTTTCATGCTTTTTCTTATTTCATTTGGTCAACTTTATGGCCTTGGTTACAAGGTGGTGTTTTATGCTCAGTCCTTTTGCATATTAAAGGGCAATATGGGTATTGCAAAAGGAAGCAAATTTGCCTCACTTTATCCTTTATTTTTATCATAGAAAGAACACTTGTTAATTGTTATTGAACAACCTATGGCTTGTATTTGTCATGGCTGTTTAGGCCATATATCTTGTAGTGGAATGGAAAATCTTTCTCATTCTGGCTACGTATCTCTGTTATCTTTCTTCGATTTTTCATTTTGTGGCATTGCCAATATGGAAAGCAATCTAAGAATGTGCATAAAACATACATTGACTCTTCAATTCAGCCTTTAGATCTCATTCATATAGATGTGTGTGGTCCTATGCCCACAAGGTCATTAGGTGGTTCTCTTTACTTTTTCACTTTCATAGATGATGCTACTAGAAAAGTATGGGTATATCCTATCAAATCAAAGGATGAAGTATTCCCTATTTCTAGAAAATGGCTTGCTTCAGTTGAGAGTGAAAAAGGAACTAAGCTTAAGGCTTTATGTTTAGATAATGGGGGTGAGTATACCTCACATGAATTTAGCCTTTTCTATCAGTCTAGAGGAATTCATAGAGAGTTTACAGCTCCTTATACCCTATTACAAAATGGTGTAGCAGAAAGTGAATGGTGTAGCAGAAAGTGAGCTGGTTCCAACAAGCTATAGATCTTTGAATTTGGTGAAGCAATGAGTGAGGTATGATCTCCATAAGTTGGCATAATTTCAGGCACTATGACAGAGAACTTAGAAATGAACAATGTAGATATATGTATTAATGAACACCGTTGTACAATGCCATAGGCATGAAGATCATTGCCTAATGGTGTAGACAGGTTTGGGCGAGAGTGTAGGCCTCACACACACTCAGAAAATACAATGAAAGCTTGGAATGATGAGTCTACATACCGCGACTTTTTTCTTAGAGGTTTATATAGATGTTCACTTCCAATTTGAATTTGAATTGTTGGCTCTCTCTAAAAAGTGATCCTCCATTATAGGAGATATTCCATCAATCAAAGCTAACTTTTCCATGAGTTATTTTTGGTAGGTGTTTACAAAGATTCCAAGTCAAATATGACTTTTACAAAAGGATAAAGTGGTAATTAACTACTAGCATTGATTCCTATGCATCTTCATATGTGTATGAACTACAAGCCAAATGTGTATGCTTGTGAATTGCACCAACAGCTCCCCCTCAAGCCAAACATTTTGGCTTGGTCTTCATCTTCAGTCTTCATGTATATCCTGCAATCCAATCATTGATTTGAACTTGCAAAGTTTGGTTCCATCCAATGCTTTAGTTAACAAATCTGCACACTGCATGTTGGTTGATAAATATGTTAGTTGAATGTCCTTGCTTAATAACTTCTCTCTCAAATAATGGTAATGGACTTCTATATGCTTGGTCCTGGCATGATAAATAGGATTAGCTACCAGGTGAAGTGAGCTTGTATTATCTCCAAAGATCAATGGTGAAGTAGTATACAAACCCAATTCTTTATACAATAACTTGATCCATATGGCTTCTTGAGTGGCATAAATCCTCTATACTCTGCCTCTGTAGAAGATAGAGCAACAGTAGGTTGCTTCTTTGAAGACCATGATATTGGTTTATCACCTGTAAATGAAATGTATCCAGAAGTGCTCCTCCTATCATCCTTACATCTTGCCCAATCTGCATCTCAATAAATCTTGATATCCAAGTATGAAGTGTATGGGAAATACAAACCATGATGTTGAGTGCCTTTGAGATACTTTAGAATTCTTTTGGCAGCTTCTAAAGTGAGGTACCCTTGGCTTGTGCATAAACTGACTTGGCACACTAACTCCATATGCAATATCTATCCTTGTTAAGGTAGAATAGTTCAAGTTTCCAACTATACTTTGGTAACCTGTAATATCATCAATTTCATCACCTTCATGGGCACTTAGTTTTAGGTTTACCTCCATTGGAGTACTTGCAACTTTGGCATCCTACAAATGAAACTTCTTCAACATATCCTGTATGTATTTTTTCTGAGTAATATAGATTCCAGAGTTAGTATAAACTAACTCAAGTCCAAGAAAATACTTTAGTAGACCAAGATCACTGATCTTGAACTCCTTCATCATCTGGTTCTTGATTTGTCTGATTCCATTGACATCATTGCCTGTAAGTATGATATCATCAACATATACACATAGGTATATAACCTCTGAATTACTTCTCTTGATGAATAGAGAAGTGTCTGCCTTGCTCATGACAAAACCTTGGTCTTGAAGGTAAGTGGTCAACCTGTGATTCCATGCCCTAGGTGCCTGCTTTAATCCATAAAGAGCCTTATTCAATTTGCACACATGTTACCTTGTTTGGATCCTCATGGCCAGGAGGTTGTGACATATATACCTCCTCTGAAATCCATCCATTCAAAAAAGCATTTTTTACATCCAATTGATACATGTTCCAATTTTTAGATGCAGCCACACTTACCAACACCCTGATGGTTGGCATCTTGGCTACAGGTGAGAATGTTTCTTCATAGTCAATGCCTTGGGTTTGTGCAAAACCCTTGGCCACCAATCTGGCTTTGTACCTGTTTATTGACCCATCATAATTTCTTTTGATTTTATAGATCCATCTAGATCCAATTCCCTTCATGGACTCTTTCTTTAGTACTAGTTCCCATGTGTCACTTTCTTTGAGTGCTTCAATCTCCTCATCCATAGCTTCTTTCCATTCTATCTGAGTTTTTTCTTCTTCATATGATCCTGGTTCTTCAATTGAAAAGTCTTTGGCAAGATAAACAAAATGTTTAGTAACAAGAGAGGTATCATACCCATATCTGATAGGTTTTTTGCTCTCCCTTTGTGATCTTCTGATTGATTGATTTGAAGATTCAGGTATGTCTTCAAGTTTCTTCATCTTGACTTTGCCTTTGGACTTCCATGCCTTGAATTCTTCAAGATTGATAATGTCTTCATCATCTGAAGTGGTGTCTTCATTCTGAGTACGTTCCTCCTTAGCAAGACTTGGAAAATCCTCCTCCAAGTCATAGGGTAGTTTAAATTTCCTGCATTCATTCTCATACCAAGAATCATTTTCATCAAAGACAACATCTCTACTAACCATGAATCCTTTATTTGAAGGGTTGTAGAACCTATACCCCTTCTGATTTAGATCATATCCAATAAAGATACACTTCTCAGCCTTAGGGTCTAGCTTACCTCTTATCTGAGAAGGAATGTGTACATATGCTACACATCCAAATATCCTGCAATGATCAAGTGAGGGTCTCTTCCCATGCCATTCTTCATAAGGGGTCATCCCATCAAGGGACTTAGATGGTAACCTGTTTATGAGGTAAGTGGTAGTAGATACACTCTCTGCCCATAGGTAGTTAGGTAATTTCTTTTCATTTCACATTGACCTAGTTGTTTCAACAATCAACCTATTTCTTCTCTCAACTACCCCATTCTGTTCAGGAGTATACCTAGTGGTGATTTCTCTCTTGATTCCTCTGTCCTGCAATAATGCTTCAAAATCATTGGAGAAGTACTCACCTCCTCCATCTCACCTTAGCCTCTTTAAATTCTTCCCTGTCTGATTCTCAACAAGTGCAAGATACTTTTTAAAAAAGTTGAACACTTCATCTTTGTGCTTCATAAAGTACAATACAGTCCACCTGCTATAATCATCAATAAAAGATACATAGTACCTTGATCGTGATATTGAGGGGTCTTTGCTTGGTCCCCATACATCTGTATGGACAAGTTCTAGGTAGCCCTCATGCATGTAGCCTTTCCTTGAGAAGGGTAACCTGTGAGACTTTCCAAACTGACAAGCACCACATTTATATATCATGTGTTGTTTGGAAACATTGGGTATTCCAATTACACATTGATCCCTGTATATTTGCTTCAAGGTTCTTTCTCCTACATGCCCTAATCTCTTATGCCAAATCTCAAGCTCTGAAAGTGTCTCATCTTTACAATTGTATAGTGCAGTATTCTTTGTATCTTCTAGCTCAAATGTAAAAATTCTACCTGATTTTTTTCCTTTAGCTATTCTCTTGAACCCATGCCTTGGATCTTCCACAAATGCTCCAAATTGGTTGAATCTAACCTGCAAACCTTTTTCCACAATATGTCCAACACTTATCAAGTTTTTTGTAATGGTTGGTACATATAGTACCCTACTCAACAAGTTTTGATTTTCATCACAAGTCTTAACATTTCCAACTTTAACTACTTAGTGCTTGGTGTCATCACATGTTTGTACTTGATGCTTACCTCTTGGTTCTTCAAGATCAGAGAGTAGAGCTACATTGCCAGCCACATGATTTGAGCATCCTGAGTCAATGTAGAAGAGATGATCATCATTTGTACCTGGTTTTGAAGTCATGTTCATGATCAAAAGTGAATAATCTTGTTCTTCTGTGTAGTTGTTGTAATCCTTTCTGGATTTGAGTCCACCTTGGTAGTTGCCATTGTAGTTGTTGTTGTAGTTGTTGTAGTTGTTGTTGGTGTACCCTTGATGATGGTTGAATCTGCCTCTTGACTGTAAGTATCCACCTCTTTGATATCCTCTTCCTCTCTGATTCTTGTAATTCCTGAAACACTCATCTATAGTATGATTTGATAAACCACAAATGTTGCATGGTGAGGAGTTATAAGATCTCCCCCTACCTTGCTTACCTCCTCTGCCCCTTCCCCTTGATGATCTACCTCTCCCTGCATAGTTGGCTTGGGAGGTAGTGCCTTCATCCTCTCCTTTCTTGTTCTTGCCTTTATCTTTAGACTTAATTTTATCAGTGTATAGGGCAGAAGAGCTATTACCTTTGGATGTGTCTCCATTCTTGTTGAGTTTGGCTTCATGAGTGAACAATTTCCCTATGAGAGTGGTAAGATCTCGAATTTGCATGTCCATGTATAGGTCCATGGTAGTGGTGAAGCTTTCCCACTTGTCATCAGCTTTAATCCCATTGATCACTTGCCTTACTATCTGCTCTTCTTCAATCTTTTCTCCTATGCTTGCTAACTGATCTGCTACATCTTTAATCTTAGTCACAAACTCTGAAATAGCCTGCTTAGGTTGCTTCCTTAGTGTGGTGAATTCAACCCATAATTGATTTTTTCTGGCCCTTGCGTTGGAAGAAAAATAGGATGACAAGGTTTCCCAAGTCTCTTGGGATGTCTTACAAGTTCTAATATGTGGCAAAAGAAAATCAGAGATGGAGTTGAGTAAGTAAGACCTTGCTAATGCATCCTTGGCACACCATGTGTTGAGCTTTTCATCCTCCTTTGTTGGTAGTCCTCTGGTCTTGAATGAGGGCAATTCCTCATCTCCTAAGATGTACCCATAAAGACTCCTTCCTTGTAGGTATGTCTTCATCCTTAGAGACCATGCCTCATAGTTTTTCTTGTCCAATTTATCAATAAATGAAGGAAAACTATCTCCCATTTTACCTTAACTTGCTCTAATACCACTGTTGGGAATGATGGATGAATACTTCAGGAGGATGAGTAGGTACTGCCAAATCTTGCTTTGTACCAGCCCTTTCTTGCTTCAGAGTTGATAAGTAGACCTTTGTACTTTGGAAATGATGTATGAAAAAGTTGAATCAAAACAGTCAACTTTGAACTTCAAGTCTTCAAGAAAACCTTCTATTTTTTGCTAGACACCTGTTGCAACTTTTGCTCAGTATGACCAACACAGTAGGAATTGGAAAAATTCCTTTTAGGGGTATCTAATTAGATTAGAAAGCTAACTATTCCAAGTGGAATCACTTAAAAAGATTAACTATGCTCAGAGATATTAATTTAGCAAGTAAACCTTTACCGTCGATATTTTAGGACCGTTGCAAACTTTGACTAGTGATCACTTCGACGAACTTTTCTCTGAAATGGCTGAATAGAAATCCTTCAAATTTTGATAGCATGTAGACAACATTGAGAGGTTCCAATAAGCTATAGATCTTTGAATTTGGTGAAGAAATGAGTGAGATATGATCTCCACAAGTTGACAGACTTTCAGGCACTATGACAGAGAACTCAGAAATGAACAATGTAGATATATGCATTAATGATGGCTATCACGAATCATGGCTACATTGAATTTCTTTAGATTAATGCACACTCTCAGTTTTCCGTTCTTTTTGGGTACAACAACTAATGGTGACACCCATTCGGTATGTTCTATCTCATAAATGAATCCGGTCGCTAATAGCTTGTCTATTTCTTCTTTTATTTTTGTAGCATAAACCTCGTTATACATGTAAGGGCATTGCTTTGATGGTTTTGCTTCCGGTGTCATTGGTATTGTTTAAGAGCAGATGGAGGGTTCCACACCTTTAAGATCCTTAAAGGTCCAAGCAAATACATCTCGATATTCTCGAATCAGTCTTTTTAGTTCATCTTCCTCCTCCATTGACACATCCTTTCCTATGTATGTACATCTTTCTTCTCCATCTTCTATGGTTACTACAATTTTTTTCGTTTGTTCCTTGTTATCATAAGCCTCTCCTTCTCTTGCCTCTCTCTTAGGAATCTGAATAGCTATTTTTCTTTCTTCCACTTCATTTTTTTTGAAGTGTTCCGGAACCTAAAAAAGATGAGGGGTTGGTTCAGTCTTACCTACACTTTCCTCTTGATTTGGCACCATGGGGGCTGTTTCTATGGCTAACACTTTGGTTGTTCCATACTTGTCTTCAGCGTGAATAGCTTCTAGATAATGTTCCTCTGAATCAAACTCTGGTTCCATTTCTATGCTCTCGTATTCTTCTTTCCATTCCTTTTCTAATATTTCTCCAGCTTCTACCTCCTGCAGGACTAGCATGTACAAGTTTACATCATAGCCTTCTTCATCCACACATTCATTCATAGTCAAGACTTCTTCATTCACACATACATCTAACATTGCTTCATAAGGGAAAACTTGGGGCATGTACATTGGGTCCTCTATGGGCTGGTAATTTTGATGTCCTAAGGGCCATGACTGCAGTTTTTTATCCTCTTTCTTGGCTTCCTTACACATCCATAATTGGGCATCCTTGTGCATCCATGATTGATCACTTGATCCGGTACTATGGATAGACAAATCATCTTCTTCCTTACGTATGAGATTCCATTGTAATGGAGGTACATCTCTGTATGCAAAGGTATGCAAGTTTATCCTGGTAGTGTTTCCTTGATGTTGAAGGTATAATGAGTCTCGTCCCCAATCTTGCACTACCCTAAGCTGTCTCATGAAAGGTCGTCCTAATATCATTTCATAGTTATTTGCCTTTCCAAATTGACAGATAGCTAACGTATGCTCAAATTCCACTCCACAGGTGGTTAATTTGATCTTTTCTAATTTTCCCAATGGTTTCTCAACATGGCCATCCGCTAATTGGAGCATCATGTGAGTTGGTCATAGGGTTGGCTTTCCCCATTTATCCCAAATCTCTTTGGTGGCAATACCTACTCCTGCTCCTCTGTCTAGTATAGCCTTGGTCATGTATCCATTGTATGTGACAGGTAAACATGTGTTGCCCTCATCTCCTTCGCTAAATTCTCCAACCTTATCCACAGGTATCTGAACGTTCACTGAGTTTTCATTCCCCTTGCTTTCCTTGTCATTCTTCTTCCGCTCTAGCTCCAATTGTCTCGTTAATTGTTTCCATAATTGTGGCTTATCACGAAGTAATTCTTCCACAGTCAACTAGCATTGTACTTTGGTTTTTTTTAAGTTCTATCAGATTATGGGAGGTTTTATCGGAAGACTCCTTTTCTTTTCCTCTTACTGTGGGAGCACGAAAGATTATGGATTCTTTTTCATATTCTCCCATGTAATTTGGTAGGGTAGAAATGCTCTCGGCCTCCTCCCTATTTTAGTCTAGTCTAGAAACTTCTTCATATATTTCTTCCATGTTTGGTGGTGGTTGATAATCTTCCACATCCAACTCCTCAAAAGGAGGTTTTGCAACTCCATTCCTTTTCCATTGATCCTCTCGAATCCTAGTCCACAACTATTTTGGCCAATCAGCTTCTAAATCCGGGACTGTGGACATAGGTTTGTTCTGGGTTTTCAGTAGTTCTCGCTTATCATCCTTCTCTTTTGGTTTCTTGTCCTTTGCTTTAATACAATCATTGTATTGATCCTCAGATATTCTCGTTTCGAGGAGGGCTGGGATGGTCTTCTCTAGGGTGGCTTGAGCTACCTCTATGAGTTTTCTACATATGGCTAGCCTCTCGTTTTCCAACTCCCCTTGTGGGTAAAGTTTTTCGTGCTGCTCTACATTAGGTCCATTCTTGATTCTAGCTTGATACGCTTTCAACCACATGTCTAAATCATCTGGTTTTTGATCTGCTAGAATTGATCCTGGTTTTTCTTGCTCTAGTGTATGTGGTGTAACAAGAATTTCTTCCTGAGTTTCGGACTCTTTCGGTTTCCTTTTGCCTCTTGTGTCCTTCTTGTCTTCTTTGTTTTTATTTTTCATCCATTTTTCCTTAAGTTTTCTCTCCTATCCTTCCACTTTTGGCTTTTTGTTATTTGGATACTTTGACATGGGTCCTCTGAATCTTCCACTATTTGTATTTTGGATTCTACGGTTTCACTCTTTTCTTGTTTTGAGTCTCCTCGTTTTCTTTCTTGTCCTTTAGTTTGAGCTCATGTAATGGCCTTCAATGGCACGGTGTATTCCCTGTCACTTCCTGATGCTTCTGTTACTTCAATCACGTTAATAGGTGCAGTGTCATGAGTCTTATTGGGATTTTTTGGGCAATCTCTAAAGAGGTGTTCCTTTCCACAATCATTGCAATACCCTTCCCATGTCCTAGGGGGTGGTGGGTTGTATGGCCGAGTACATTCTCTGATAAAGTGATCTCCTCCGCATCTATAGCACGGTCCTTTTGGCATAGGTGGTCTGATGGGTGGTCTTACGGGTGTTGGTGCTTTGGGTGCTGTGTACATTAGTGTTGCCATCTCTGGTCCATAGACATTGTCATATCCCTCATATCCATAGTACTGCGGGTCATAAGCTTGCTCGTACTCAATCATACTGATGTCATAGGAATAATAATCTCCTTGGGTCTGCTCATATCCTGGGTTCGTTGATTCTGGATTGGCTATTGGTGATGCTGGCACTATGGCTCTTTCTAAGTTTTCCTCTGGCTGAGCATATTTGACATGTACTACGTGTTGAGGAAGTGGCGGTTGTGGTCCTAACACTGGCTCAGGGTTTCCAAATTGTACTTGCTCATATGGTCTAGGTGCTCCTGGTGGTCCCAAATAGGGATTATACCTGGGAACTTCCCTTCCTGGTTCTCTAGTTGGGTATCCATATGGCCTATACTAAGGTTGATTTACAGGTCGTGTCTGCCTATTGAATGGACAAATGTCAGTAGTGTGATTGGTGTATTTTTGTTCTATGTGGCAATACAAAGCGGTTCCTTGATGTGCCTACCTATTATAAGGGTAAGATTAAGGCACACTTGTTCCTCCTCGAGCACACATGTGAGCGGGGTGATCACCCCCACATAGGCGGCATCTTCGTAACATGGGTATTATTAGTGATGGATGCTAGTAGCTCCGCTGTCCATGAACTCCTAACTTCTTGGATACCAACTCTGCTAACTCTTCTACGTTGCTAGAGTTGGATGTTACTGTGCTTCTAGTGTCTTCTGATTTCGTGGGACTGGGTGTACTTTTGAGATCATGTGCTAGGTTGTCCTCTAAGTCAATACATTCTTGAAGACATTCATTCAACATCTATAGCCTCTTCACATAGACTAAAGTTCTTAGAGTTCCGTTTATCAGTCCATCCAAGAATAATGATATCATTTTTTGCTGTGTGGGCCTTTCTACTAATGGGCATCTATCAATATATTGATTGAATCTTAGGGCAGCTATTTTCACAGTTTCATTTGGGTTCTGTTTAAAGCTATGGATTAAAGATGAAGAATTGTGAATCCCTCTCTTAGTGAACTCCCCGATGAATTCTTGAAAGAATTGCTCAATATCTCCAAAATGGTTGGGATCTAGTGGCTGAAACCATGTCAAAGCCGTTCCTGTGAGAGTGAGTCAAAAGGACTCATACTGCACAAAGAAATCATCTACTTGTTCAGCTCTTGGAACTTGTTTAAATTCATCTATGTGGTCATAAGGTTCTCCCATCCCATCATAATGGTTTCTCATGCACTTAGCCACTTGAATCGGTCTTAACCTCATTATGGGCTGTTGAAGGATACAACATGTATTTCTTGGATCCACTTCATTTTCATCATCGTTTGTACCTTTTTCTACCTTTCATTCAGTTAATAAAGCACTCTTGTATAGGTGTGTGTGAGTGCCACACTAGAGAATAAGTGGGATTCATTCTCCTTTCAGTTGAGAAATCCCACATAGCATGCTTTTTTGCCATTTTGTATATAAAGAGGTCTCCACCTCTTCTTTTGGAGGGCTCTTTTAGAAGTAATGAGATAATGCTAGTTTGTAGTTAGACTCTTACTCTTTTTGTTGTCATGATGTGCATGCGTGCTTGTTCTCTTCTTGCCTAACGCTTGTGACACGTTGATGTATGATTATGTCACTATTATGCTTGTGATTACGATTATGTGCATCATTCGTGATGCTTATGTTGTGTCTTCTTGTTAATAACATTGTTAATCATGCGTTGACGAAGCGCCATTACGTCTGCTGAGTGCTTCTACGCAAACATTTGGGTTTCATGAGATACTTCCTGGTTTGACAAGTATGAGTTGTGATGCTACAACGTCAACAACTTTTGGCGCCGTTGCCAAGGAGCGTTCTCTTGTCACTTACGTGATGGTTTATGGCTTGAAAGAGACGTGTACACTAGCTTTTCATGACGATTTTTGAGTTCTTCAATTTATTATGCTCTTGTGAGCATTTGCGGCTTACAAGATTTATAATAACTTGTATGGGATGAGCTAATTGCGATGGTAAAAATCTCCATTTTGGATGATGAACCATTCACATGTAGTGATCCATCAAGTTTACAAAAACGATAAAGAAAGATTAGGTCATTTTGTACATTCGTTTATGATATTTAAGTTTCTTCTTCATTATGTGTGAATAAACTTTTTCTTAGGGGTTCACCAACAGAAACAATGGAATTCAACCTGAAGATTGTCAATAAACTCGGAATGGTGGAGAAGATGTTCAACATATCGTAGATCTGCTGCGCACACGACCATGGTGACTCTTATGTTGGTGGTGGTCTTAATCCACTGAGGAGAGTTTATGGAAGATATTTACTGGCACAAAGGGCATAGGAGAGGCTGTGCGGAACCTGAACATTTCATGCCGATCTTGGGATCTTCGGGTTCCAAGAAGTCCATCTTGTTAGACGCACTTGTCGGAAGGCTGGCTACTAACTATGCAAACCAGAATCATCACGATGAATGGAAGTAAGAGGAAGTTTTGTTACAAAGCTACTGCATACATGGTTATGGATGGGCAAATACGAGTTGCACGATGAGACCTGTGCATGCTTGAATCAAGTGATATTCTCAAAATACTCCTGACCAAGACACCAGTTTCGGATGAGGATGGCGCAATAAAGAAAAGGGACCATAAGAGAAGGTTCAACAATTGGAATGCACACAAGAAAAACTGATAAGTGAACGGGCTGATCTGGATGAAAGATGTCGCATTTGTGGTAGGAAGACTCTTCTATAGTGTGCCACAGACAGAGACATACATCTGACAGGTTGAGAGAGAGATGGCTGAGGAGATCGTCACGCTCACAAGTCTTATCAAGAGAACATGCGCCGAGTCTTCGAACAGTTTGGCGATAGTAACGCCAGGAGGGCCGACTCTAACTTACGCGCAGCTCGATGTAGCCGTTGACGAAGGTGCCTCCCAGCTCTTACGCGCGGGCATCAAGCCTGGTGACATCGTCGCAATAACTTTTCCAAATTCGATTGAGTTCGTTGTAACTTTCTTGGCTGCTGTAAGAGCTCGAGCTGTTGCAGCCCCTTTGAACTCTGCATACACAGAAGAAAAGTTTCTGTTCTACCTGGAAGATTCTAGGTCTGTTTTGATAATTGTACCTGCATCTGGGAATGCAGCAGCAGAGAATGCAGCTATGAAGCTTGGTCTTCCCATTGCAGAAGGAAAGTAAAAGAGCAGCAATGGAGTAGGCTTTATATCTAGACATAAATTCAGTTTGTTAGATGCTGTGGATGTAGTAGGGGTAAAGAATGAGGTTGATGATGAGGCCTTGTTTCTTCACACATATGGGACCACTAGTCGACCTAAAGGAGTGCCGTTGACACAGCTGAATCTCTCTGCATCTATACAGCACATCATTCAAGCATATGAATTGGGGCCTAATGATAGAACTGTTATAATTCTACCTCTCTTTCATGTGCATGGTTTGATGGCAGGTCTGCTTTCCTCACTCGTAGCAGGAGGGACTGTTGTTCTACCTAGTGCTGGCCGTTTTTCTGCCACAAGTTTTTGGGATGATATGAGGGCACATGGCGCGACATGGTACACAACTGTACCCACTGTGCATCAGATTCTTCTCAAAAAGCATAAGGCTAAGCCAGAGTCAAGCTACCCCAATCTGAGATTTATACGCAGCTGTAGTGCATCGCTTGCCCCTGCTGTTCTCGAGCAATTAGAAGCAGCATTTGGGGCTCTTGTCTTAGAAGCATATGCAATGACAAAAGCCAGCCATCAAATGTGTTCTAACCCTCTACCTGCATATGGCTCCCGCAAACCAGGCTGTGGTGGAAAACCTACCTCTTCTTGTCTAACGCTTGTGACACGTTGATGTATTATTACGTCGCTATTATGCTTGTGATTACGATTATGTGCATCATTCGTGATGCTTATGTTGTGTCTTCTTGTTAATAACGTTGTTAATCATGCGTTGACGAAGCGCCATTACATCTGCTGAGTGCTTCTATGCAAACATTTGGGTTTCATGAGATACTTCCTGGTTTGACAAGTATGAGTTGTGATGCTACAACGTCAACATGGGCTCTGGTTGTCTAGGCATTACAGGAATCGTTGGTCTCATTGGAGGCATTCCAGGCTGCACCCATAGTGGTGGTCTTGGTCTCACTATGGCCGATGTTGGTTGCCTAATCCAGGGTGTGTTTGATTGTGTGCTTGCATTCCTGGCATGGTAAATTGCACATGGGTTCGTTTTGGAACACTCGGATGGCTTGTCTATCTTGACACTGTATGTTCTGTCTCTTGTTGTGTCCCAAAGGGATTTTGAGAGGTGGTTGTCTGCAATTGTTGAGGAAATATAGGCAACACCATATACTTCAATCGAGCCCTATCAATGGCATCCATAAGCCAGTATCTTCTTTGGTTCTTGTCTAGGTATGTGATTCTAGAATCATCTTCAGGATCTTTTAACTCATAGAAGGTAATTGGACTTTCCTCTTGTCCATGTGTAGGTGAGTCAGTTTGTAACAGTAAGTCTGATTTATGGATCAAGTAGACCCCTAGTAGGTAATCATCTTGAGGCATCAAATCCCTCTCAAGACTCGAGTCACTACTGATTTGCCTTTGGGAGTGGTTACCAACTCTTTAGGGTCCGATCTTCCTGCATTTCCTTGTTCTTCCAACCCTGCTCTCTCATTGATCAGATCAGGGTATTCTGTCACTACATAGATGTGACCTAACTTATCCATGTACGCTCCTCCTTCATACTTGACTTCTGGTCTGGGCACAATTGTGGAATCAGTGGAAGTTACCATCCTGGCTACTGATCTATTTAAACCATCCAGGTAGATGGGAATCTCTTGGGAATTAGTGGACACATATTGTAGAGAGGTACGGTATTCCCCTTCTACGGTAGACATGAAGTTTCTCCTGGGAACAAGACCTTGCATGTCTTCTGAAGCCATGGGTATCTCCTCCTCCAACTCACTAGAGGTGTCAGAATAGATAGAGCGGTGATTCGCCTGAGTTGCACTTCCTACCGATGAAATAACACTTCTTTGGCTACTTAGCACCCGTCCTGATCTTAAGTTCATCCACCCTCTTGTGGCTATTTTGGTTCCTAACTATCCCCTAATTGGCTCCTCAATCGCCTCAATTGCCTCAAATTTTGCCCTTAAAAAGACTCAAAATGTTTTGGGTGATACCACTCTGGAGATACTGCACTAGGTGATACCACTTTTGCCACGATACGATACTTCTGCTAGTGACGATACGATACTTGAGACAGTCAACGATACGATACCACAAATCTCACGATACGATACTATTTTCTTAATGATATGATACCAATGAACTCACACGATATGATACTATGTGCTCAGGCGATACGATACTACCTGAATGTGTGATATGATACCGCTGCACTGCACGATACGATACTAGGATCCTTGCGATACGATACTGGTGCCAGTCACGATACGATACCGCAACAATGCATGATACGATACTAGGATCTTTGCGATATGATATTGGTGCCACTCACGATATGATACTTGGAGACTCAATGATACGATACTAGGTGCACAATACAATACCAGTATTATGTGCGATACGATATCGCTCGGTCAGCGATACGATACCGTGATTAGGGCAATACGATACCAAGTGGACCGCGATACAATACCACTGGCAGATCACGATCGCGATACCAACTTGACGATATGATAGCAAAAGTGGTATCGGGATACCTCAAGTGGTATGCGATGATACGATACTCGACAAGTATCGCGATACTAGGGAATTTTGGTATCGCGATACCAAAACTCAACCGATTGCGATACTATAGCCAAAATCGCTTCAAACACAAAAATTTTTGCACCTAAGTGTTTCTCTCTCACTCCTCTTCACTCTTGACCCTCTGTCTCACTCAAAAAACCTCTTAAATCTCTCTGTCCCACCCCACGACACCGAAAACGTCTTTAATCATGTGTGGATGTGTTTCTAAAGTGATTTTGATATGCACTCTTGTAAAGCTTACCTTTAAGGATGTCTTGCTTAAAACTTGAGCTCACAAGGTAGCTTTTTGGGCTTTTAGGGTGGAATATTGATCAGGCGATACCGGTCGCTATCTGTAGGCGATAGCAAATCCACAGCAAGTGTAAAATGAACTACAATTTTTTGTTTTTATAGTTTTTGATACCTCAAACCTATTCTACACTAATTTGGCAATTTTTTTGGAAATTTTTTTGGTGATTTTAACTTACTCCTCTCCTAACCCTAAACCTAGAAACTCATTACACACACCTCCGGGATGTGAAGTAACAAGTGCTGAAGTGTCTGACTACTTTCCACTCAACGAACTCACTTCTACAAGTACGATTCCTTCACTCCAGAGCTATAACCATCACCAAGGCACCTTGGTTGAGTTTGTTCCCCGGCAACGGTGCCGAAAATGTGTGTACCTAAGTCACGAGGTCTTAGGGACTTGTGCCAAAGAGACTAAATCTCATTTGCTGCACAAGTGCGTATAGTGGTGGATTGACACACGCTTAATTATCAATCCAAAGGACCTACCAAACCAAGTGTATGAGGACGTGTGCGCACATGATGGAAAGTGAAGTGGTTCCGCTAAAATCCATGGCAAAAGACTAAACTACCTCTCCAACTCACTTAATCTCTGAAAGTGCCTTCTACGATACCACTTACAGTACTAAATACAAATTCGAATGTTTCTCCTAGCTTCGAACTTCGAATATGGCCAATAGCGGGTTCCTTTCAAAGATCTCGACGAGACGCATCTATTATTGGTAGTCTCACTCGAATCTGACAACCTTTCTTCACGTTATGGCCAAAATGGTGAATGGCGGGAAACACCTTCACTCACTCCACAACTCGTACTTGCTCACACACACACTACAATAGCTCAAAAGTGATGGGGAGGGGTAGACAATAGTCTTACACACACATTTCAAGCTTCACACACACACAAAAGATCATAGAGAAGATGAAAATCTGCAAAAAAGAAGCAAATTCGAAATTTTGAGCTCTCCTTCTTCAAAATGGCAAAAAGGTCCTTACAAAGAGTCACAAAGTGACTTATATACATGTGCCCTAAAAAAATGGTCCTTTCACACAAGGGACCGGCACTTTATTGGCTAATCTCTAATTTCCTATTATTTTACAAGAAATATGTTACAAAGAGTTGGGTTTATGCATCTAGAGGACTCCTCTAGTGCATTTACATAGTTTTGAGGGAATTTTCTAGGATTTTGGAGAAGAAAAATATGCCCATTGATTTGAAAATTTTGGGGCTCCTCTTTTGTGCCTCTTTTCTCTACAACACTCTCCCCCTCTTTGTCTCTATTGTCCCTTGATAGGCTTTGCTTCTCATTTGTAGCTTGTCTATGGCTCTTGAATACACGCACCCAGTGGTCGAAGAAGCAATAAGCATTGTGAGACAATTTGTTACTTTATCCGAATTACATCCTTTGCTTCTGTTTGCCCTTTGGTATTCCTTATATCACAAGTTTGAGTTGCTGTATTAAGTCGGGCTGCCACGCGCACCTTCACTAGCTAAGAATGTGCTATTCGTAGTCACTCTCCTCAACTTTTCAGCCTCGACCCCTTTCTAACTTTTGGTCTTCGAATATTGCTTTGTTCTCACACCTTTGACATTGTTGTATTGCTTGGAGCCTATTCACTTCTTTCCACGCCATGCACTTTGTAGACGAGGAGGCAGCTAGGACCTTTAGACAATTGGTTATCTTATTCGATGAAGAGTCCTTCGTGTATTGTCTCTCTTCTCTACTTTTTTCGCTTCACCACCTGCTCCTAGTGGAAGAGGAAGCTGTGTGCAAACTCCCATGAAATGTCCTGGTTGTTAACTTTCTTTATTTACAATCCTCAGGACCTGGTTCTTTGGTGTTCTCACTTGATGCGTGTCCCTGTGGGGCTTTGGGCATAGAGTTGTTCTTTTTTCTATGTAAACTTTGTTCTTTACTGAGCAGTTTTATTCTTTGATCTTCTTCTTCTTCTTCTTCTCTTTTTACTCGATTCCCCTTCCACACATGCCAATCATAGATGGTGTTGATGGAGGGGGTTTGGTTCATATCATATGCTAGATCATGATTTCCTTCAGAAAACCCTAGGGCCAAAATATATGGAGCTTGGACTTTCTAGAAAGTTTTGAAGACTATCATCATTAGGTCAAAAATCTTCATACACGAGCCATGTAAGTTTACTAGAGGAGTCCTCTAATGCATGAAGCCCAAACATTGTAACATAAGCCTTGTAAAATAGTAGAAATTTAGTAATTTTCAATAAAAGTGCTAGTCTCTTGTGTGAAAGGACCATTTCTAGAGCACATCTATATAAGTCACTTGATGACTCTTTGTAAGACCTTTTTGCCATTGTGAGTAATCAAGCCAAACTTTTGAACTTGGTTCCCCTCTGCTGAGTATCTTCTCCTCCAAGAGCTTGTGTGTGTCTTTGATGCTTGAAATGTGTGTCTAGGAGTGTTATCTACCCCTTCCCATTAGGTTTTACCTACCGTAGTGCATGTGTGAAGCTTGGTGAGCTATGGAGCTGAAGTAGAATTTCTTGCCATTCACTATTTTTCTCATAGCATGAGGTACATTTGTTAGATTAGGCTAAAAATAGCATCATTAGATGCATCACCTTGAGATTTTCAAAATGAACCCAGTATTCACCATATTCCAAGTTCGGGGCTGAGCAAAAAGTCCTAATTTGTGCTTATTATTGTTGGAAGTATCACGACGTGCATTATCAAAAAGATAGGTGACTTGAATGGTAGATACACCCATTATTCATGCATTGGTAGCACTTCACTTAATGTATCATCATGCGTGCACATGTCTTGATACACTTGATATGTTTAATCTCACAGATCAATAATTAAGCATGTATCAATCCACCACTAGATTGTTGGTGCAAAAGAATCCAAGCCTACATACTTGGATAACTAGCATGTATCTCATATGATCACTCCCTTGTAAAAGTCACTTTACCTTTTATCCTTGTAAAAGATCCTATGTTCAATGCACTGCTCTCACGAGGAGTTAGGACGAATGAAGTCTCGGGTTACTTGGTAGATGAGTGACGAGAGAATAAATCATATAGTTTAGGACTCACTTTATGTTGAGAATTTGAATTTGAATTCAAAGCTTGACTGTAAAAGTGGATCAAAAAAGACTCGTGTGGTGCAACCTGACTAGGAGATCATTTGAGAGGGATACTTTGTGATTAGTGAGCTCATTCCATAGCTCCTTCACTACCCTCACATTGTGCAATTGAACATTGCCCATGTCATTGTACTATAATGTGATTTAATACATACGCATTGATCATATCTCTACCTCACTTCTCTGTCATGACCATCTCAAAATAGTGAGCTTCGTAGAGCTTGTTCTCAGTCCATGATTAATCGTTTGATGTAATTTAAAGTGCTATAAAATCACCATACTATCTACTTCATAGCTACAAAGTTTCATTGTTGTTCTCGTTTCCAATCGTGAGATATCTTCATATCTTTACTCTTTGGTCTGCACATTGAAGCACCCCAAAAATGTCGGGCAAGTCCTCTAACTTACTAAGCATCATTCTCAGTGTGTACTCCATCTTTTTTATCGCAATAACTCATCATTGGTAGCCATCTAAGTTAACTAGATACCACCAAAAGGAATTTGGCTAATTGCCAGTAGGTTGAGAGCATTTTTCACTCTATTTAACATGTGCAGAGACTAAAATAGTAACTTTATGATCTTGGTTCAACTTTCTACTTAACTGTTTTGATCCATTGTTTAAAGGATCATGCTCCAAAGCACATAGGTGATTATTTGTGATCAATAGGAACCTAAAGGGGCCTACTAAACTCTCCACAACTTGCTCTTGGCTGGTGTGAAGCAGGGTTTTGTAGCACCACTTCATCTCTAGAATCTATCCACCATCTCTCCAATAGTAGTATCAGAGCAACAACAAACAAAATGGGAGATGGATTTCCCTCATTCATTGAAAAATTGGATAGGAGCAACTATTCAGCATGGTCATGAAGGATGCAAGCCTACCTCCAAGGAAGAATCTTATACGGATATATCTGAGGAGATGAAGAAATATCAACATTTGAGAGCAAACATCAACCTACAAGGGAAGAACAAGAAAGGCTAACTACATGGTGTGCAAAGGTTGCTCTTGCTAGGTCATACATACTTTAATCAATATCTGATTTCTTATTACCTCACATTAGGAATTGCAAAACCTCCCAAGAGACTTGGGAAGTACTTTCTTCATACTTCTCATCAAATACAAGGGCTAGGAAGAACGAGCTATGGATGGAGTTTACAACCTTAAAAAATCAACCAAAGCAAAGTGTAGTTGACTATGTAACCAAGATGAAGGATGTGGCTGACTAGCTTGCAAGCGTTGGAGAAGAGATAGAAGAAGAACAGATAGTAAGGCATATCATAAATGGCATCAAAGATGATGATAAGTGGGAGTCTTTCACCACAACAATGGACTATTATATGGATATGCAAATACCTGACCTAAACACATTGATGGGGCAACTCGACACAAAGCTCAACAAGAATGGAGACAATTCTAGAGGTAAACAATCTTCTGTCCTTTATATAGATAGAAATAAAAGTAAGGATAAAATTAAAGGAAAAAAGAATGAAGAAGAGGCTAGTACCTCTGAAATGAACTTTATAGGTAAAGGAAGAGGTACTAGAGGAAGGGGAAGAGGAGGAAAACAAGGCAGGGGGAGATCTTACAACACTTCACCTTGCAATATTTGTGGCCTAACCAATCACACCACAGAAGAATGCTTCAAGAACAAAAGGAATCATAGAGGAAGAGGCTTCCATAGAGGAGGCTATGGAAAATCCATTGGCAGATTCAACAATGGAGGAAGTGTTGGGGGAGATTCTTAGACAAGAAGCGATTTGAGTGTTTGTAGGAGAAAAGGGGAAGACCAGAAGAGAAAATACACACTGGAAGCCTCTTGCGATTGATTACAGTAAGATAAATACAAGGTTGAAGCACAATACAACCAATACTTCTGTGTGCTCAATTACAAAATACCAAACACCCAAGGGACTTGTTGCTGCCTCCTCTGCACCAAACCTCCACCTTCTACAAGCCTGCTCTTGTGCACACCTTGCACCAAGCTTCCACTAAGGGAGAGGGATGGATACCTTCTGTCGGCGCACGCACACTTCAGTAAGACCTTGGGATCCTTGGGGGACAAGCTTAGCACTCCTCTGCACACTTCCTTGGTCACTCTTCATGCACACGTTGCACTTCACTTCTCTGCGTCGCACACTGTGTGTCTCTTGCACTTCTCTCTCTTGCTCCACTTAGACTATGCTTCTCTTGCTTACACTAGGATGGTCCAAGAATGGTCCTTGCCTTGATTTGAGTGTGTCGATTCACGTACGCTCCTAACTGCAAGAGCATCTTGGTGCTCACTTTGATGTCCAAAGATTGTCTCACAAGTGGCAGCCAACGACTCCCTGTTTTGTCCTGTAGTGACTTTAGTCTAAAACAAAAAAATTTAATTGGGGGGCCATACTTTCACTTTTGCGTACGCTGCTTCACATACCTTCACATTTTCCTTTTAACTCTTCAAAAGTGCACACAAGGGAGGGTTCACCTGAACCTTCCAAAACACATTAAAAACACTATGAACCTTAGGGAAATTAGAGAAATACCTCTGCAACCTACAACCCACTTTCTCCAATTTACCCTTTGTGGACAATTAGTTGTGCACTACGTGTGCACTTTGACACCTGCATTTTAGCACTTTGACTTTGCACCTATTGACTTTGACCTTGAATTTGTTGACTTTGACCAGTTTGACTTTGATGTTTTGACTTTGACTATAGTTGACTTTGACCACGATTAACTTTGACCAATATGACTTGTATGGGCTCAATAGTTGCCCACCACCTAATGTGCTCTTCGTCCCGGAGAGCTATAGCCAAAACTCAGAGCAGAGAGGACACCATGATTCTGGAGCTGCATAATCTTGAAAAGTGCACTTGAGCAGCAACTAATTCCACCAGAACAAGCACCATAGGAGAACCAAAAGTGGGATTTTTTATGGAAAAGCAAAGGGGGGCAATGGGAGGGTAGAAAGGAGGTGGAGGGGAGGGTTGAGGGGCGGAGATGGATAGGGTAGGGAGGGGTAAGGATGTGGCAGGGCAGATTGGTAAAGGGAGGGATTGGGAGTAGGAATTAGGGGTCTGGAGAGGGTTAAAATGATCAAAGAGTAGAGCTACAGAGTGTGCGTATGGGAAATATAAAAACCTAAGGTAAGATAAGGTGAGAATAGACCATGTGGACAATGTGGGGAAATAAAAACATGTGATAAATGTGCTCAAAACATGTGGGTTTTGACCAAAAGTCAGAGAAAAAGTTGGAATTTGGAAAAATAAAGCCAAAAACTGAGTCCATAGGTGCCAAAAAACATGAAAATGACTCCACGTTTGTAAAAAACGGCCAACCGAGGCACGATCTAGAGCCAAAAGCTTTGAGCCATAAAAATAAAAAACATAATAGAAATTTATATGTTTTCTAAAATAAAAATAAATTATCGTCGGTTTTTTTTGTCCCTTTTTTGAACGCCCAGACAGAAATAAAAAAATAAAAAGAAAATAAAAAATAAAGAAAATAAATAATAATAAAAATATATATATAAATAAAATAAAAAATAATAAAATAAATAAAATAAAATAAATAAAATAAAATAAAAAAATAAATGGGGGGGTGTGTCAGAAGGGGGGGGGGGGCGGGGAGAGGGGGGGAGAGAGAGAGAGAGAGAGAGAGAGAGAGAGAGAGAGAGAGAGAGAGAGAGAGAGAGAGAGAGAGAGAGAGAGAGAGAGAGAGAGAGAGAGAAAGAGAGAGTTTTTTTTTGGAAAAACAAAACCGCCTAGGGGGGCCTTTTTTTTTGAGAAAAATAATAAAAAAAACTGAAAAAATACATTAAAAAATCCAAAAAAATGCAAGAAACATCCAAAAAATCTTCAAAAAATTCTCAGAGATTTTCCTACATGCCTAACCTAGTTTTTTGCACTCAAAGCTTCCTTTATTCCTCAAATTTGGCAAGAAAATGACACATGAAAAAGGAGAAAAATACTAGAAAAATTCTAAAAAATGCTTGAAAAATTCTGAAAAAAATTCCAAAAATTGTACCTTTGCAAATTTTATGAAATGGCTTCTAAATTTGCTAAAAACTCAAGAAACAAGCATGAAATGGATAAAGAAAAATACTAAAACTTAAGCAAAAAATGACGGGAAAAACTATGTACAACCTGGACAAATTTTGCAGGTTCCAGGTGATCCATAAATCTTCACTTTTGTTGATGATAGGCCTTGAGCCTTGTATTGTTGACTCAGAGAAACTCCTCCATAATCTCCAATTTTATTGCACTTCATTGGTTTTGTCTTCTCATTGGCCACTGGTCCTCTGATAGGGGTACCCTAAATCCTTCATTAGAATGCTATCTCTTCCAGCAACTTTAGGACTTAATCTGCGAAATTTTATTTTTACTATTCTGGCTTCTTCATCCAATGGAACCCTCTATTTCCAAAGACTAGTAGGTACACCTTCCACATTCTTGTAAAGCCTTGCACTTGCTATCATAAGAATTGACATAACAGTTGATAGCCATACGAGTATCCATAAAAAAATGGCCATTGACATATGAATTGAAGTAGCTTCATCACTGATGCATGTAAGGGCTTTGCTTTTCTTCTCTTCTTTATGGCCTCTGACTGAGACTTTTTACTCGAATCAGTACCCTGAGTGATTTCCTCTTTTTCTTCATATGCTTCTTCTCTGCTTGAGTTTGGAAAAATTCCATGGCAAGAAGATGGGTCTTTTGCATGGAGCCAAGCCAACATGTTTTCATCTTCATATAAATCTGTTCCTTCAAATAGGTCTGCTTCTGGGTTGTCCAACAAATCTTCTTCCATACAAATACCAATTGTCTGCATCATGCTAGTATTTCTCTGATTGTCTGGTCCTTCTTCTAAAATTATCTACTACAACTCTTTTCCCTCTTGCTTTACCCACATTGTGTCCTTGCCCCAGTCATGCAGCACATTGGCATGCCTTAACCAAGGTCTCCCAATTAACAGGGGGAAGCTTCCTTCTACCTATGGCAGCCTTAAAACAACAAAGTCCAAGTTAAAGATGGTACCTTGTATCTTGATTGGAACTCCAAGGACCACTCCCATAGGCCTTACTATGCTTTGGTCTACCATTGTTACAGTGAAGTTGGCAGGTCTTGAAGGGTATAGTCCAATCTTTGTCATGGTATATTCAGGCATCAAGTTAATGCCAGAACCACCATCCACAATGACTCCTTGAAACTCCTGACCTTTAATGGAGACTGTTAGCCGATGGCTCTTGTAATCTGTGAGGGGTGCTTCCCCTACACTTTTATCTTTAGGCATAATAGCAGCCTTTGCCACTAAACTTGTTGTGGACATTTCATCAATTATCTGCAAGAGTTGTGACCTGACTTCCCATCCATCTTTATTAAATAAAAATACCAACCTCCTTTTTCATGGACTTGATTAGTCTGGAAGCTTCTGATTCCTTAAGAGCCTGGGCTCCAATTGACTTATCAAATTCCTCATGAGCCTTGTTGAATGCATGTCCAATGGCATCATTGGTACCTATGAAATTTTCATTTTGCCTTGTGTCTGCACATGTGGTGGCTTTGTTCTTAGGGGCACCTTTGTCTTTAGTCAATCCATTAATCATTGATTCTTGACCTATTTCCACTTGAGCCTTCCCCTTGCTTCTTGTCTACACTGTAAAAGATTCAATTTCTTCTAACTGCACCACCCTGGCAGATGGTGATGGCACCTTGACTTCATTTACCATCTCTTCTTTGCACACAAAAATCATTTGAATGTGGGGCCCAGATGTAGAAGCTTGGTTCTTAGGACAACAATTAGTATAGTGGTCCCTAGCCTCTGGGCAGTTCCTGCAAGGAGGGGCATTTTCTGGGAGAGTGCACCTACTCTGATAGTGCCCACATTCTCCACATCTAAAACAAATAATTGGCATCCTTGGCCCCCTTCCAAAGTCATCTCTCTGTCTAGGGTTATAAGTGTTACCTTGATTGGGTGCAGCTGCCATCGCATTTGCTAGTGGTAGGGGTCCTCCTTGTGTCCAATATGTTGTTGCAGGTATTCCCCTTGATTAGCATTCATGGGCCTCATGACCAACTTTCCTGCATAATTGGCAAGTCACACTTAACAGAGGACATTCACTTACTATATGACCTTGCTTACTGCACATGGAACACCAAAGTCCACTCTTGATGCCACCTCCTTTGAGTTCCTGCAGCTCTTGTCGTAGTTGGGCCAATTCCTCTGCTTGGGCCTCCTCCTCCTTTTGGAGCTTTAATGCTTCAATTTCCCTTCTCAACTGAGTTACAGCATTCTCCTCCTCTCTGTGGGGCTTATTTCTTTTTAAGCCCTCTAACTCCTTCCTTAACTGGATTACTGGATCCTCCATTTCTGTGGAATATGGCAGTTGAGAAGAAGTTGCTCCATATTGTTGCCTTATTTGCTCCAATTGTGTGGTTGTGTTGATGAAATCCTTTATGGAGTACACTTATTCCTTTATTTTGCATTGGGTGGCCACTGGTAGGGGCTTAGCTAACCATTTCTTAACAAAAAAATCATGTGGTGGATCTGGCAATTTAGCCATTAGTGCCTTGGCCCTAGTCACAAACTCTGGGAACTTTTCACCTGGACCCAATCTCAAATTTTCTAGTTCTTCTATGATGATCTCTACAGTATTCCCATGCTGGAATTGATTTTTAAATGCATCTTTCATCAAATCCCAAGTTGTAAAATGGTTCTCAACAAATTGGCTAAACCATTTATCTGCTAATCCTTCTAATGTGGCAGGGAAGAGTATCAAAAAAGCATCCTCCCTGCCCATTAAGCCTCTAGTCTTGCATAGTGCTAAAAATCTTCTAATATGCTCATCGGGATCCTCCTGAGCTAGGCCTTTGAAAGAAGGAAATTTTATATTTAATCTTGAGAGTAAGGTTTCCAAGTCTACCTATCCCGCCATGCTCTTTACTGATGAGGTTGAAGATAGTGGACTGGAGGATCTTCTAACAACCTTCCTTCTTGTTTGCTTGCACGTGACCCTCAATGTTTGGGACCGGGTTGCAGTCATGAGCTGTTCATAGTCCACTTAATATGAGACACTTGATAAAAATATGTACCTCTTAGTCCACTGGAGTAGTAGTGTCGACACTGGAATATTGCTCTCCAATTGCAATATATCTTCTCCTATGCTCAAATCTCCTTGGAAGTCCCACCGGGCGTGCCAAATTTTGTTGTGGGGGGATTCTTAGACAAGAAGGGATTTGAGTGTTTGTAGGAGAAAAGGGGAAGGCCAGAAGAGAAAATACACACTAGAAGCCTCTATCGATTAATTACAGTAAGACAAATACAAGGTTGAAGCACAATACAACCAATACTTCTGTGCAAAGTCCCACAGAGTGCTCAATTACAAAATACCAAATACCCAAGGGACTTGTTGCTGCCTTCTCTGCACCAAACCTCCACATTCTACAAGCCTGCTCTTGTGCACACCTTGCACCAAGCTTCCACTAAGGGGGAGGGATGGATACCTTCTGTCGGCGCACGCACACTTTAGTAAGACCTTGGGATCCTTGGGGGACAAGCTTAGCACTCCTCTGCACACTTCCTTGGTCACTCTTCATGCACACCTTGCACTTCACTTCTCTGCGTTGCACACTGTGTGTCTCTTGCACTTCTCTCTCTTGCTCCACTTAGACTATGCTTTTCTTGCTTACACTAGGATGGTCCAAGAATGGTCCTTGACTTGATTTGAGTGTGTCGATTCACGTACGCTCCTAACTCCAAGAGCATCTTGATGCTCACTTTGATGTCCCAAGATTGTCTTCACAAGTGGCAGCCAACGACTCCCTGTTTTGTCTTGTAGTGACTTTAGTCTAAAACAAAAAATTTTAATTGGGGGGCCATACTTTCACTTCTGTGTACGCTGCTTCACATACCTTCACATTATCCTTTTAACTCTTCAAAAGTGCACACAAGGGAGGGTTCACCTGAACCTTCCAAAACACCTTAAAAACACTATGAACCTTAGGGAAATTAGAGAAATACCTTTGCAACCTGCAACCCACTTTCTCCAATTTACCCTTTGTGGACAATTAGTTGTGCACTACCTGTGCACTTTGACACCTGCATTTTAGCACTTTGACTTTGTAGTTGTTGACTTTGACCTTGACTTTGTTCACTTTGACCAGTTTGACTTTGATCTTTTGACTTTGACTAGAGTTGACTTTGACCGTAGTTGACTTTTACCAATATGACTTGTATGGGCTCAACAGGAAGCAATTATCATTACAACTACAATCAAGGCTACAACAACAACTACCAAGGAGGTTTTGGAGGTAGAAGAGATTATAACTACACAAAAGACCAAGAGGATTCATTACAGATCATGAACATGATATCCAAGCAAGGTAAAGATTATGAGCATCTTTTCTATATTGATTTGGTTGTTCCAATCATGTTGGTGGTAATGTAGCATTGCTATCTGATCTTGAAGGACCTAAAGGGAAACATGAAGTGTAGACATGTGACGACACTAAACATTTAGTTAAGAAAATTGGAAATGTCAAGGCTTCTAATGGTACATGAACCTTTTGAGTAAGGCTAGGCCATATAGGTGAAAGAACACTAAAGCAAATATGCACGGATCAGAGTGTGCTTGGCCTTCCAAATGTATCCAAGCAACACATGATTTACAAATGTGGAGCATGGCAATTTGTCAAATCTCATAGACAACCATTCAATAGGAAAGGATATATGTATGAAGACTACTTGGAGATTGTGCACACAGATGTGTGGGGTCCTAGCAGAGAGCCATCAATCTCAGGATCAAGGTACTATGTTTCATTCATAGATGATTATAGTAGATGGACAATACTTTACTTCATGAAGCATAAAGATGAAGTCTTTACTTGTTTCAGAAAGTATTTGGCATTGGTTGAGAACCAAACAGGTAGAAGCTTGAAGAGGATCAAATCTAATGGAGGTGCTAAGTATTTCTCACATGAATTTGATTCATTCTTACAAGATAGAGGTATAAAGAGAGAGGTCACAACAAGATACATTCCTGAACTAAATGTAGTGGCAGAGAGAAAGAATAGACTGATAGTAGAGGCTACAAGATCAATGTTGAATGAAAAGAAACTACCAAATTACCTATGGGCAGAGGTTGTTTCCACAGCAACATACTTTATTAATAGGCTCCCATCCAAATCCTTGGATGGAATGCCACCCTATGAGGCATGGAATGGTAGGAGGCCCTCATTGGACCATTGTAAAATTTTTGGGTGCATTGCTTTATACCCACATAGATTAGAGGGAAGCTTGATCCAAAAGCTGAAAAGTGTATATTCATTGGCTATGACCAAAACCAGAAGGGATATAGGTTGTACAATCCCACTAACAAAGGATTTAGAATTAGTAGGGATGTGGTGTTTGATGAAAATAATTCATGATTTGAAGATGATTGCAAGAAGATCAAGTTACCTTATGACTTGGAAAGTGATTTTCCAACTCTCACTCAAGAAGATCAATAAATACCAAAAGATGTCAATTCAGAGGATGAAGAGCAAATTGACTTCAAGGCTTGGACGTCAAAAGGCAAGACCAAGTTCAAGCAATTGGAAGACATTCCAAAGTCCTCCAATCAAGCACTCAGAAGATCTCAAAAGGAGAGTAAAAAACCCATAAGGTATGGCTACGACACATCACTAGTCACCAAGCATTCTGTGTACATGACTAAAGACTCTATGATAGAAGAACCTTCTTCATTTGAAGAGAAGCCAATAAGAAGAAACAATGGAGAGAAGCCATGCAGGAAGATATTGAAGCACTTGAGGAGAACAACACTTGGGATTTGGTTCCCAAGAAACCAGGTATGCAGGTAATAGGTGTTGGGAGAAATGGTTGGATGCACTCAAGAGATTGAGTTGAAGCTGCTAGACCTGCTTTGCTCCTGCCCTCCTTAGCTTTGGATATGCTTAGTACACTTGCTTAGCTTCCAAATTATACCAAGAAAGCATATATGTACTTTACAAATGATAGATGTAATGATCAAATCAAAACAGATAACTTGACACTTCAAAACTCAAGAAAAACTTGCTATTTTTGTAATGACACCTGCTCTGTCTTTCACTCAGTGTGACCAGCACACTAACAATTGATCAAATTCCTTCTGGACATATTAAATTAGCTTAACAAGCTACCATTTGCAAGTGGAATGAGATAAAATGATGGACTATACTCAGAGAAAGATGTTTAGCAAAAATATATGTACCCCCGACTTTTTAGGAATTCTGCAGACAAAGACCAGTGTGCACTTCGAGCAAGATTTCTCCGAGATGGCTAATCCTTTGACCTTGAGATTTTGTAAGCGTGTAGTATGCTTGGAGCTGATTCCACTGTGCTTTGAATCACTTGATTTGGTTCAGTAGATCCTGAGATATGCTCCTTTGAAGTTGACAGACTTGGAGTAGATGACTCAGACAAAAACAGAGATGATGAATGTGTATACTTCTATTGATTTATGTAGTTGTACATTCTCATTAGCATGACAAGCATGGCTAATTGAGGTATTGTGGTGTAGGCTATGAAGTAGCACTAACACACACAGAGTTACAATGGTGAATGCCTCGGGGAGTGAGCTCAATTGGACTAGCTAAAAAACACGACTTTTCAAGTACATCTTTTATAGAAGTTAAGTTGAGATTTGAATTTGAATTCAAATTCAAATCTCCTATAATCACTCCTCTAAAAGTAAGGAGATATTCTCTCCATTTACACCATCCAATTCCACGACTAATCAAGTAGGTAAGTGATTACATATAAATGCCAAGTCATATAGACTTTTACAATGAGTAAAAATGTAATAACACATAGGCAAGTGTTCCTATGGTTCTAGCTTCACATAGTGATATTCTTCAAGGGTTCCAAGCCAAAGGTGAAGGCTTGAATTGCACCAACAGCTCCCCCTCAAGCCAAACACTTTGGCTTAAGTCTTCATCTTTGGTCTTCAATCACATCCTGCAATCCAATCATACATTTGAATCTACATAGCTTGTTTCCATCCAATGCTTTAGTGAGTAAATCTGCACATTGCATATTAGTAGACACATATGTCAATTGAATCTCTTTGCTTAGTAACTTCTCCCTCACATAGTGGTAATGAACCTCTATGTGTTTTGTTCTAGCATGATATATTGGATTAGCTGCAAGGTGAAGAGAGCTAGTGTTATCTCCAAAGATAATTGGAGGTCTAGTGTATAGACCTAACTCTGTATACAAGAGCTTCAACCAGATAGCTTCTTGAGTGGCATTGGCAAGCCCTCTATACTCTGCTTCAGTGGATGACAATGCCACTGTAGGTTGTTTCTTGGCTGACCAAGAAATAGGTTTATCTCCTGCAAAACAAATGTAACCTGATGTGCTTCTCCTATCATCCTTGCAACCTGCCCAATCTGCATCTGAATATACTTTAATGTCAATATCTGATGTATAAGGAAAGTACAGACCATGGTTCTGAGTTCCTTTGAGGTACTTCAAGATTTTCTTCGCTGCCTCTAGGTGAGGTACCCTTGGTTTGTGCATGATTTGGCTTAGCACACTAACTCCATATGCTATGTCAATTCTGGTCAAGGTAGCATAATCCAAACTACCTACCATACTTTGATATCCTGTGATGTCTTGGACTTCTTCACCTTCATGAGCACTTAGCTTTAGGTTGACCTCCATTGGAGTAGTTGAGACTTTAGCATCCTGCAAGCCAAACTTCTTGACCATATCCTGTACATATTTCTTTTGAGTGATATATATACCTGAGTTGGTGTAGACTAACTCAAGACCTAAGAAGTACTTCAATAATCCAAGATCATTGATCTTGAACTCTTTCATCATCTGTCCTTTGATGTTTCTTATCCCATTGACATCATTACCTGTAATGATGATGTCATCCACATAAACACACAAGTAGATTACCTCTGTACTACTTCTCTTTATGAATAAAGAAGTGTCTGCTTTACTCATCACAAATCCTTGGTCTTGGAGGTAGGTTGTCAACCTGTAATTCCATGCTCTAGGTGCCTGTTTTAATCCATATAGAGCCTTCTTCAATTTACAAACATAGTTTACCTTCTTGGGATCTTCATAGCCAGGTGGTTGTGACATGTAGACTTCTTCAGATATCCATCCATTCAAGAAAGCATTCTTGACATCTAATTGGTACATGTTCCAATTCTTCGATGCAGCTACACTCACCAATATTCTGATAGTTGGCATCTTGGCCACAGGAGAAAATGTCTCCTCATAATCAATGCCTTGGGTTTGTGCAAAACCCTTGGCTACCAACCTAGCTTTGTACCTGTTGATTGTTCCATCTGAATTTTTCTTTAGCTTATAGATCCATCTGAATCCTATCACCTTCATAGAGTCCTTCTTGGGTACCAAGTCCCAATTGTCACTCTCCTTGAGAGCTTCCATTTCTTCATCCATAGCTCCTTTCCATTCTGGTTTGGTGATTGCCTCTTCATATGTACCTGGTTCTTCATTCAACAAGTCCTTTGCAAGATATACAGAATGTTTAGTTACAAGTGATGTGTCATACCCAAATCTGATTGGTCTTTTGCTTTCTCTCTGAGATCTTCTAATAGATTGATTTGAGGATTCTGGAATATCCTCTAGTTGCTTCATCTTCATCTTCCCTTTGGACTTCCATGCTTTGAACTCCTCAAGATTGATAGTGTCATCATCCTCTGAGCTTGGATCTTCTCCATTGCCTGGTTCCTCTTTGATTAGCTTTGGGAACTCTTCTTGCAAGTCATAGGGTAGACTAACCTTTCTGCATTCATTCTCATACCATGAGTCATTCTCATCAAAGATTACATCTTTGCTTACCTTGAAGCCTTTGTTTGTTGGGTTGTAGAATCTGTATCCCTTTTGGTTTAAATCATAACCAATGAAGATACATTTTTCAGCTTTAGGGTCTAGCTTTCCCCTTACCTGTGAGGGAATATGCACATATGCTACACAACCAAAGATTTTACAATGATCCAGAGAAGGTCTCTTACCATGCCAAGCTTCATATGGTGTCATGCCATCAAGTGATTTGGATGGCAACCTATTGATGAGATAGGTGGCAGTAGATACACTCTCTGCCCAAAGATAATTTGGCAATTTCTTTTCATTAAGCATAGACCTAGCTGTTTCTACAATGAGTCTATTCCTTCTTTCAGCTACTCCGTTTTGTTCAGGTGAGTACCTTGTGGTTATCTCTCTCTTGATGCCTCTTTCCTGCAAGAAATCCTCAAACTCATTGGAGAAGTACTCTCCTCCTCCATCTGACCTTAGCCTCTTCAAGCTTCTTCCTGTTTGGTTTTCAACAAGTGCAAGATACCTCTTGAAACAATTAAACACTTCATCTTTATGTTTCATAAAGTATAAGATAGTCCACCTGCTATAGTCATCAATGAAGGACACATAATACCTTGATCCTGAAATGGAAGGGTCCTTGCTAGGTCCCCAAACATCTGTGTGTACCAAGTCTAGGTAGTCTTCATGCATGAAACCTTTCCTTGAATAGGGCAATCTGTGAGACTTACCAAACTGACATGCTCCACACTTATAAATCATGTGTTGCTTGGATACATTAGGTATCCCAAGCACACATTGATCCCTGCACATTTGCTTTAGGGTTCTTTCACCTATGTGCCCTAACCTCTTGTGCCATATTTCTAACTCTAAAAGTGTTTGATCCTTGTAATTATATAAAGCAATGTTCTTGGTGTCTTCTAGCTCAAAAGTAAACAATCTACCTGATTTCTCTCCCTTGGCTATTCTTTTGAAACCATGTCTTGGGTCCTCCACATATGCTCCATGTTGAGTGAATCTGACGTGCAAACCTTTCTCCACAATCTGACCAACACTCATTAGATTATTGGTGATGGTTGGTACATAGAGTACCCTGCTCAATAGATTCTGGTTACCATCACATGTCTTTACATTTCCAATCTTTACAACAGAGTGTTTAGTATCATCACCTGTTTGTACCTGATGTTTGCCCTTGGGTTCTTCCAAATCAGAGAGTAGTGCCACATTGCCAGCTACATGGTTAGAACATCCTGAGTCAATATAAAATAAATGATCATCATTTGTACCGGCCTTGGAGGTCATATTCATGATCAATAGGGAGTCATCTTGCTCCTCTGTGTAATTGTTGTAGTCCCTTCTATTTCTGAATCCACCTTGGTAGTTACCATTGTGGTTGTGGTTGTAATTGTTGTTGTATTGATTGTTGTATCCATTGTAGCCTTGGTGTTGGTTGAACCTGCCTCTCCCTTGATAGTATCCACCTCTTGAGTAGCCTCTTCCTCTCTGATTCTTGTAGTTCTTGTAGCATTCATCTGTGGTATGATTGGACAATCCACAAATGTTGCATGGTGATGAGTTGTAGGGTCTCCCCCTACCTGACTTACCTCCTCTGCCTCTTCCTCTTGAAGATCTACCTCTCCCTGCATAATTAGCTTGGGAGGTAGAGCCTTCTTCTTCCTGCTTCTTCCCTTTACCTTTATCCTTAACTTTCTTATCAGTATATAGAGCAGAGGGGTTGTTACCTTTTGATTGATCTCCTGCCTTTGTAAACTTTGCTTCATGTGTGAATAGTTGGCCCATGAGTGTTGTGAGATCTGGGGTATGCATGTCCATGTAGAGGTCCATTGCAGTGGTAAAGCTTTCCCACTTATCATCTGCCTTGAGTCCATTTGTTACTTGCCTGACTATCTGCTCCTCTTCAATCTCCTCTCCAATGCTTGCTAATTGGTCTGCCACATCTTTAATCTTGGTCACATACTCTGAGACTGATTGCTTGGGCTGCTTCCTAAGGGTTGTGAATTCAATCCACAGTTGATTCTTCCTGGCCCTTGTGTTGGAAGAGAAATATGTTGACAGCGTTTCCCAAGTCTCTTGGGAAGTCTTACAGTTCCTTACATGAGGTAAAAGGATATTAAGAAGGTAAGACCTTGCCAAAGCATCCTTTGCACACCATTGGTTGAGTCTCTCTTGTTCATCCTTGGTGCGTAGTCCTCTAGCTTTGAATGAGGGCAATTCCTCATCTCTTGATATGTATCCAAATAAGCTCCTTCCTTGTAGATAGGTCTTCATTCTCAATGACCAGGCTTGGTAATTGTTCCTGTCCAATTTGTCAATGAATGAAGGAAATCCATCTCCCATTGTTACCTTGTTTGCTCTGATACCACTGTTGGGAGAAATGGTTGGATGCACTCAAGAGATTGAGTTGAAGCTGCTAGACCTGCTTTGCTCCTGCCCTCCTTAGCTTTGGATATGCTTAGTACATTTGCTTAGCTTCCAAATGATACCAAGAAAGCATATATGTACTTTACAAATGATAGATGTAATGATCAAATCAAAACAGATAACTTGACACTTCAAAACTCAAGAAAAACTTGCTATTTTTGTAATGACACCTGCTCTGTCTTTCACTTAGTGTGACCAGCACACTAACAATTGATCAAATTCCTTCTGGACATATTAAATTAGCTTAACAAGCTACCATTTGCAAGTGGAATGAGATAAAATGATGGACTATACTCAGAGAAAGATGTTTAGCAAAAATATATGTACCCCCGACTTTTTAGGAATTCTGCAGACACAGACTAGTATGCACTTCGAGCGAGATTTCTCCGAGATGGCTAATCCTTTGACCTTGAGATTTTGTAAGCCTGTAGTATGCTTGGAGCTGATTCCACTGTGCTTTGAATCACTTGATTTAGTTCAGTAGATCCTGAGATATGCTCCTTTGAAATTGACAGACTTGGAGTAGATGACTTAGACAAAAACAGAGATGATGAATGTGTATACTTCTATTGATTTATGTAGTTGTACATTCTCATTAGCATGACAAGCATGGCTAATTGAGGTATTGTGGTGTAGGCTATGAAGTAGCACTAACACACACAGAGTTACAATGGTGAATGCCTCGGGGAGTGAGCTCAATTGGACTAGCTAAAAAACATGACTTTTCAAGTACATCTTTTATAGAAGTTAAGTTGAGATTTGAATTTGAATTCAAATTCAAATCTCCTATAATCACTCCTCTAAAAGTAAGGAGATATTCTCTCCATTTACACCATCCAATTCCACGACTAATCAAGTAGGTAAGTGATTACATATAAATGCCAAGTCATATAGACTTTTACAATGAGTAAAAATGTAATAACACATAGGCAAGTGTTCCTATGGTTCTAGCTTCACATAGTGATATTCTTCAAGGGTTCCAAGCCAAAGGTGAAGGCTTGAATTGAACCAACAATAGGATCCAGGTGGATATATAAAATCAAGAAGAATTCAGATGGTTCTATAAACAAGTACAAAGCAAGGCTAGTGGCAAAGGGGTTTACTCAAACCCATGGACTGGATTATGAGGAGAATTTCTCACATGTGGCTAAGATGCCAACCATCAGGGTTTTGGTAAGTGTTGCTACTTCAAAGAATTGGAACCTATATCAGTTAGACGTTAAGAATGCATTACTAAATGGATGGATCTCAGAAGAAGTTTACATGGCTCAACCACTAGGGTATGAAGACAAGGACAAACCAGGTTATGTATGCAACCTAAGGAAAGCACTCTATCTTCTGAAGCAAGCTCCTAAAGCCTGGAGCCATAGGCTTGTCACATATTTGCAGGATCAACGATTTGTTATTAGCAAGGCAGACTCTTCTTTGTTTATAAAGAAGACTAACTTTGAAATTATTTACTTATGTGTTTATGTCGATGACATTATTATTATAGGGGATGATGTCAATGACATCAAGAAAATCAAATCTCAGATGATGGAAGAGTTTAAGATCAGTGACCTTGGTTTGTTAACATACTTTCTTGGTTTAGAACTTGTATTTACAGATTCTGGAATCTTTATTACTCAAAGAAAATACATTCATGATATGCTGGTGAAATTCAAGATGAACACCAAAATTGCAGGTACACCCATGGAACTCAATCATAAACTTAGTTCTCATGAGGGAGAACTTCTTGAAGATATTACAGGTTACCAAAAGCTTGTTCGGAGTCTCAACTATGCAACCCTAACAAGAGTGAACATATGTTATGGAGTAAGTACATTAAGCCAGTTTATGCATACGCCAAGAAAACCTAACTTGGTAGCTACCAAGAGGATCCTAAAATATTTGAAGGGTACCATAAATGAAGGGTTGTTTTATCCATTCACTTTTGATTTGGATATCAAGATGTATTCTGATGCAGATTGGGTTGGCTCCAAGGATGATAGGAGGAGCACTTCTGGATACTTATCTTTTACAAGTTCAAAGCTAATATCATGTTCATCAAAGAAGCAACCAACTATGGCATTGTCATCTACAGAGATAAAAATATAGAGGCTTAGCAAATGCAACTCAAGAGGCTATGTGGCTCAAACTACTCTACAAAGATTTTGGGTTGCATTCTTATACTCCAATGATTTTTGGAGACAACACTAGTTCACTTCATTTGGTTGCTAACCCTATATATCATGCAAGGACTAAGCACATTGAAGTGCACTATCATTATGTAAGAGAGAAATTACTTAGCAAGGACATCCAATTGTCCTATGGATCAAATCATTTGCAATGTGTAGATATGCTCACAAAATCCTTGGATGGAACTAAAACGAAGAGGTTCAAGATGATGATTGGTTTATAGGAGATCAAGGGACAAACTTTGTAAGGGTGACTCGTTGAGGTGAGGAATCCATTGCTCATTGCTCAGAGAAATCATTAAACAGTTACAAACATGACACGGAGCATAGGGAGTATCATGGGGTAGCATAAATGGTTTGGAGTGAGATCTTTCACCCATAATGGGTTGAGAGAGAAGAGGAGTGTGTGAGGATCATTGTGCACTATAAAATTTTTAAATTTAAACCTTGCTAGGCTGAAGTATCATGGTCAGTTGTGTTTAGGTATCACGATACCTGAATTCCCTTGTATCATGATACTTGCTTAGTATCGTGTATCACCTCCCTGAGTATCGTGATACTAAACAAGTATCTCATGTATCACGATCATTATGTATCATATATCGTGAGCCTATCAATAACCACAAAAAATTGGTATCATGTATCATCTGACCTGAGGTATTATGTATCATCTGACCTGAGGTATCGTGTATCATCTGACCTGAGGTATCATTTATCATCTGACCTGACGTATCGTGTATCGTCTGCCTTGAGGTATTGTGTATCATCTGACTTGAGGCATCATGTATCATCTGACTTAAGGTATCATGTCTCATCTACCATGAGGTATCTGTTGGGAAAGATGGATGGATGCTCCAAGAGATTGAGTAGGTACTGCCAAACCTGCTTTGTACCAGCCCCCTAATGCTTCAGACTTGATAAGTAGACCTCCTTAGCTTTTCAATGACACCATAAAATGGCCTATGTACTTTGGAAGTGATGTGTGTAATGATTGAATCAAAACACATAACTTTGAAACTCACAATCTCAAGAAAACCTTCTATTTATGTCTTGACACTTACGGGATCTTTTGCTCAGTATGACTAGCACAGTAGGAATTGGAAAAATTCCTTTTAGGGGTATTTAATTAGCTTAGCAAGCTAACTATTCCGAGTGCAATGATGTAAAAAGATAAACTATGCTAAGAGAAATCAATTTAGCAAGTAAAGCTATACCCCCGATTTTTTAGGACTGTAGCAGACATTGACCAGTGATCACCTTGACGCGAATTTCTCTGAATTGGCTTAATAGAATCTCCTCAAATTTTGATAGCATGTAGATACCTTCAAGCGGAATCCAACAAGCTTTAGATCATTGAATTTGGTGAATATTTGACCGAAATATGCACTTCACAAGTTGACAGACTTTCAATGAGTATAACAAAGAACTCTGAAATGAACAATGTGAATGTATGTACTAATGAACACTTGTATACATATCCATTGGCATGAAAATCATTGCCTAATGGTGTAGATAGGTGTGGGCTAGAGTTTAGGCCTCACACACACTCAGAATCAATAATGAGAAGCTCGGGAGTGATGAGTTCTAACCGTGACTTTTTCATGACCTCTTTTATAGAGAGTGAGTAAGAATTTGAATTCAAATTCAAACTTTTGGCTCCCTATGATTAAGCTCCTATATCCTAGGAGATATTCCTTCAATCAAAGAGCTAACTTTTTCCACGAATCCTTTTGGTAGGTGTTTACAAAGATTCCAAGTCAATTTGACTTTTACAAAGAGATAAAGTGGTAATTAACCACTAGCACTAGTTCCTATGCTTCTCCATATGTGTATGGACTTCAATGTATCTATCAAGCCAAATGTGTAGGCTTGTGAATTACACAAACAGCTCCCCCTCAAGCCAAACATTTTGGCTTGGTCTTCATCTTCAGTATTCATGTATATCCTGCAATCCAATCATTGCTTTGAACCTGCAAAGTTTGGTTCCATCCAAAGCTTTAGTCAACAAATCTGCACATTGCATGTTGGTTGATACATAGGTTAGCTGAATGTCTTTGCTTAGCAACTTCTCTCTCACATAGTGGTAATGGACCTCTATATGTTTGGTCCTAGCATGATAGATAGGATTAGCTGCAAGGTGAAGTGAACTTGTATTATCTCCAAAGATTATTGGTGCCCTAGTATACAAACTCACTTCTGTATACAAAAGCTTAATCCAAATGGCTTCTTGTGTGGCATTAGCCAGCCCTCTACACTCTGCTTTTGTGGAAGACAAAGCAACAGTAGGTTGCTTCTTTGAAGACCATAATATTGGCTTATCACCTGCAAAAGAAATGTATCCAGAAGTGCCCCTCCTATCATCCTTGCATCTTGCCCAATCTGCATTTGAATAGATCTTGATATCAATGTCTGAAGTGTAAGGAAAATACAAACCATGATGTTGTGTACCCTTGAGATACTTCAAGATTCTCTTGGCAGCCTCTAAGTGAGGTATTCTTGGCTTGTGCATAAACTGACTTAGCACACTAACTCCATATGCAATATCTATCCTTGTTAAGGTAGCATAGTTCAAGCTACCCACCATACTTTGATAACCTGTAATGTCATTAACTTCATCACCTTCATGGCACTTAGTTTTAGGTTTACCTCCATTGGAGTACTTGCTACTTTGGCATCCTGCAAATGAACTTCTTCAACATGTCCTGTATGTATTTTTTCTGAGTAACGTATACTCCAGAGTTAGTATAGACTAACTCAAGCCCAAGAAAATATTTTAGTAGACCAACATCTGATTGACTGATTTGAGGATTCAAGTATGTCTTCAAGCTTCTTCATCTTCATTTTGCCCTTGGACTTCCATGCCTTTAACTCTTCAAGGTTGATAGTGTCTTCATCTTCTGAACTTGCGTCTTCATTTTGAGTAGGTTCCTCCTTTCCAACACTTGGAAACTCCTCTTCCAAATCATAGGGTAGTTTAACCTTCCTGCATTCATTCTCATACCAAGAATCATTTTCATCAAAGACAACATCTCTACTCACCATGAATCCCTTATTGGAAGGGTTATAAAACCTGTATCCTTTTTTATTTAGATCATATCCAATAAAGATGCACTTCTCAGCTTTTGGGTCTAGATTACCTCTTATCTAAGAAGGAATGTGTACATATGCTATACATCCAAATATTCTGCAATGGTCTAGTGAGGGTCTCTTACCATGCCATGCTTCATAGGGTGTCATCCCATCAAGGGACTTAGATGGTAACCTGTTTATAAGGTAAGTGGCAGTAGAAACACTCTCTACCCATAGATAGTTAGGTAGCTTTTTTTCATTCAACATAGACCTAGCTGTCTCAACAATCAACCTATTTCTCTCAGCTACCCCATTCTGTTCGGGAGAATACCTTGTGGTATACCTCTGTCCTGCAAGAAGTTTTCAAACTCATTGGAGAAGTACTCACCTCCTCCATCTGACCTTAGCCTCTTCAAAATTTTTCCTGTCTGATTTTCAACAAGTGCAAGATATTTTTTAAAGCAATTAAACACCTCATCCTTGTGCTTCATGAAGTACAATACAGTCCACCTATTATAATCATCAATAAAAGATACATAGTACCTTGATCCTGAGACTGAGGGGTCTTTGCTTGGTCCCCATACATCTGTGTGGACAAGCTCTAGGTAGTCTTCATGCATGTAACCTTTCCTTGAGAAGGGTAACCTGTGAGACTTCCCAAATTGACAAGCCCCACACTTATAAATCATATGTTGCTTGGATACATTAGGCATTCCAAGCACACATTGGTCCCTGCATATTTGCTTCAAGGTTCTTTCTCCTATATGCCCTAATCTTTTGTGACAAATCTCAAGCTCTGAAAGTGTTTGATCTTTATAACTGTATAGTGCAATATTCTTTGTGTCTTCTAACTCAAAAGTGAAAAGTCTACCTGATTTTTCTCCTTTAGAAATCCTCTTGAACCCATGCCTTGGATCCTCCACAAATGCTCCATATTGGTTGAATCTAACCTGCAAACCTTTCTCCACAATCTGTCCAACACTCATCAGATTTCTGATAATGGTTGGTACATAGAGTACCCTACTCAACAAGTTCTGATTTCCATCACAAGTCTTAACATTTCCAACTTTAACTACTGAGTGCTTGGTGTCATCACCTGTTTGTACTTGGTGCTTACCTTTTGGTTCCTCAAGATCAGAGAGTAGTGCTACATTGCCAGCCACATGATTTGAGCATCCTGAGTCAATGTAGAATAGGTGGTCATCATTTGTACCTGGTTTTGAAGTCATGTTCATGATTAGAAGAGAATCATCTTACTCTTCTGTGTAGTTGTTGTAGTCCTTTCTGGATTTGAAACCTCCTTGGTAGTTGCCATTGTAATTGTTGTTGTAATTGTTGTTGTAACCTTGGTGATGGTTGAATCTACCTCTTGACTTTGAGTATCCACCTCTTTGGTATCCTCTTCCTCTCTGATTTTTGTAATTTTTGAAACACTCATGTGTAGTAGGATTGTATAAACCACAAATGTTGCATGGTGAGGAGTTATAGGATCTCCCCCTACCTTGCTTACCTCCTGTGCCCCTTCGTCTTGATGACCTACCTCTCCCTGCATAGTTGGCTTGGAAGGTAGAGCCTTCATCTTCTACCTTCTTGGTCTTGCCTTTATCTTTAGACTTTTTATCTGTATATAGGGCAGAAGAGTATTACCTTTGGATGTATCTCCATTCTTGTTGAGCTTTGCTTCATGAGTGAACAATTGTCCCATGAGAGTTGTAAGATCTGGAATTTGCATGTCCATGTAAAGGTCCATGGCAGTGGTGAAGCTTTCCAATTTGTCATCAGCCTTGATCCCATTGATCATTTGCCTTACAATCTGCTCTTCTTCAATCTCTTCTCCTATGCTTGCTAATTGATCTGCTACATCTTTAATCTTGGTAACAAATTCTGAAACAGCTTGCTTAGGTTGCTTCCTTAATGTTGGGAATTCAATCCACAACTGATTTTTCCTAGCTCTTGTGTTGGAGGAAAAATAAGATGACAAGGTTTCCCAAGTCTCTTGGGATGTCTTACAGTTCCTAATATGTGGCAAAAGAAAATCAGAGATGGAGTTGAGTAAATAAGACCTTGCCGATGCATCCTTAGCACACCATATGTTGGGCTTTTCATGTTCCTCCTTTGTTGGTAATCCTCTTGTTTTGAATGAGGGCAATTCCTCATCTCTTGAGATGTATCCAAAGATACTCCTTCCTTGTAGGTAGTTCTTCATCCTTACAGACCATGCCTGATAGTTGTTCCTATCTAATTTATCAATAAATGAAGGAAAAACCATCTCCCATTTTACCTTATTTTGCTCTGATACCACTGTTGGGAAAGATGGATGGATGCTCCAAGAGATTGAGTAGGTACTGCCAAACCTGCTTTGTAACAGCCCCCTAATGCTTCAAACTTGATAAGTAGACCTCCTTAGCTTTTCAATGACACCATAAAATGGCTATGTACTTTGGAAGTGATGTGTGTAATGATTGAATCAAACCAGATAACTTTGAAACTCACAATCTCAAGAGAACCTTCTATTTATGTCTTGACACCTGCTAGATCTTTTGCTCAGTATGACCAGCACAGTAGGAATTGGAAAAGTTCCTTTTAGGGGTATTTAATTAGCTTAGCAAGATAACTATTCCAAGTGGAATGACGTAAAAAGATAAACTATGCTAAGAGAAATCAATTTAGCATGTAAAGCTATACCGCCGATTTTTTAGGACTGTAGCAGACATTGACCAGTGATCACCTCGACGCAACTTTCTCTGAATTGGCTAAATAGAATCTCCTCAAATTTTGATAGCATGTAGATACCTTCAAGCTGAATCCAACAAGCTTTAGATCATTGAATTTGGTGAAGATTTGACCGAGATATGCACTTCACAAGTTGATAGACTTTCAATGAGTATAACAGAGAACTCTGAAATGAACAATGTGAATGTATGTATTAATGAACACTTGTATACAGATCCATTGTCATGAAAATCATTTCCTAATGGTGTAGATAGGTGTGGGCTAGAGTGTAGGCCTCATACACACTCAGAATCAATAATGAGAAGCTCAAGAGTGATGAGTTCTAACCGTGACTTTTTCATGACCTCTTTTATAGAGAGTGAGTAAGAATTTGAATTCAAATTCAAACTTTTGGCTCCCTATGATTAAGCTTCTTCAAGATCAACCTTGATAAAGCCTACGACAGGCTAGAATGGGACTATATTCTGCAGTCGCTCCAAGATCTTTTCTTTTACTCTTGCCATGCTTTTGAATCTGCTGGTCTTCACACCATCCAAGCTCTTTGTCATTATGCCTGCTATCTGATCTTTTGTAGAAATGTACTCCACTTCAATTTCTTTCTCCATTACCTTTTCTCTCAGGAAATGATAATGTATCTCTATATGTTTTGTTCTTGCATGAAATACTGGATTTGCTGCAACATAAAGTGAACTCATATTATCTCCATGTATTGTAGGTATACCTTGATCAATGCCCAATCTTTTGAACAATGCTTGCATCCATATGACCTCCTTAGCTGCTTCCACAAGTCCTTTGTACTCAGCTTCAGTTGATGATAATGCTACTGTATGTTGTTTCTTTGAACACCAACTTACAAGCTTATCACCAATGTATATCATGTAACCATGAGTTGATCTTCTGTCATCTTGATTACCTGCCCAGTCTGAATCACTATAGGCTCTCAACTTCAAATCTGAAGTAAAAGGATAATATAATCCTTCCTTTATAGTTCCTTTGATATATCTGAGAACTCTTTGACCTGCAATCCAATGTGGGTCCTTTGGACAATGCATGAATTGTGACAACACTCCCACTGCATAATTAAGATCAGGTCTTGTTAGTGTAGCATAAATCAAACTACACACAAGAGATTGATACTTCCTCATATCTTTGTATTCTGCACCATCATATTTACTGAGCTTGTGATTAACTTCAAGTGGAGTTGAAGCTTCTCTGAAATTTTCCATATCAAACTTCTTCAATAGATTCAGAAGATACCTTTCTTGTGACACATATATGCCATGATCTGTATAAGTAACTTCCATTCCAAGAAATTATGACAACTTTCCTAGGTCACTGATCTTGGACTCTTTCTCAAGTAGTCTCTTTACCTCCTTGATTCCTTCATCTGAAGTACCTGTGATTATAATGTCATCTACATAAATACAAATGTAGATTGTACCTTCCTCAGCTCTTTTGATAAGTAGACTTGGATCTGCTTTTGAACTTTGATATCCAAGATCATTAAGATACTTCACCAGTCTATAGTTCCATGCTCTTGGAGCTTGCTTCAATCCATACAATGCTCTTCTCAACCTGCAAACAAAATTTGGATACCTGGAATCTATAAACCCTTGAGGTTGTTCCATGTATACCTCATCTGATATGTATCCATTCAAGAATGCATTCTTTATATCTAGTTGACTTAGAGTCCATCCTTTTGAAGCTGCAATAGCAATGATTGTCCTTATAGTTGAAATCTTAGCTACAGAACTGAATGTCTCATCATAATATATGCCATAGGTTTAGGCATAGCCTTTCACCACTAGTCTAGCTTTGTATCGGGCTATACTTCCATCTGCAAGCTTCTTCGCTTTATAAACCCATTTATTTCCAATTACCTTCTTACCATTTGGTTTAGGAACAAGTTCCCATGTCTTGTTCTCCTCTAATGCATTAAACTCTTCCTTCATTGCTTCTTCCCATTGTTTCTTACCTTTAACTTCATCATAGTTCTGAGCTTCATCATCATCTGTGACCATATATGCATATTTCTTCTGAGTTATGTAAGAAGTATCATAAGAATACCTTTCTGGTTGTCTTCTTGTCCTGCTTGACCTTCTTGGTTCACATTCTTCATAAGTGTCTGGATACACTTCTTCATCAAATATAGGAACTTCTTCATTTCTTCTTGTTAATCCACTTCTGGATGTACTTGCTTGCATATAGTCTTCATCTCTATTCACCTGCACAATTGATTTTCCTTTCTCACATCTTCTTACCTCTTCTTCAAATTCTTTAGTTGTATGACTTTGATCTACATACCAACTTTTCTGTTCATCAAATGTAACATCTCTAGAAACAATAAATTGTTTGGTTAGAGGATTACACAACCTATAACCCATCTGCTTTTCATCATAACCAATGAACACATATTTTTCTGCCTTTGGTTCAAGTTTATGTCTAAGTTGTGATGGCACATAAGCATATGCAATTGATCCAAACACTCTACAATGATCTAGTGTTGGTTTCTTACCCCACCAAGCTTCATATGGAGTCATTCCATTTAGAGCTACACATGGTAATCTATTCACAAGATATGCAGTTGTATTTACAGCCTCAACCCAAAGATAATTTGGACAATTCTTCTCCTTCAGCATAGCTCTAGCAAACTCAACCAAAGTCCTGTTCCTTCTTTCTGCTACACCATTTTGTTGTGGTGTATACCTGCAAGTTATTTCTCTCTTAAATACCTGCATTCCAAAGATAATCATTGAACTATTGGGAGAAGTATTCTCCCCCTCCATCAGACCTCAGTCTTTTAAGCTTTTGACCTGTGACTCTCTCTGCATATGCATGAAAATGCTTAAAAGCTCCAAACACTTCTCATCTTTCCTTCAAAACATATAATGTTATCCATCTTGTAGCATCCTCAATGAAAAGAACATAATACCTTGAGCCACTGATAGATCCTTATTTTGTTGGTCCCCATAAATCTGTATGAATGAGCTCAAGTACTCCATCATGTTTGAATCCTTTCTTCTGAAATGGTAACCTGTGTGCTTTTCCCATTGGAAATGCTTCACATTTATAAACCATATGTTGACTTTGCACATTTGGTAATCCCAGTACAAACTGATTAGAAACCATAGCTTTAATTCCTCTTTCATTGAAATGACCTAATCTCTTATGCCAGAGGTCAAGTTTTGTAATCACTCCTTCACCATGTGTGAGCAAAGCTTGACCAATGTTCCCTTCCACTCTTAAAGTAAAGAGTCTACCTTCTTGCTTACCAGAGACAATCTGATTATATCCATTCTCTAGATCTTCAACAAATACTCCTTCATTTGTAAACGTGACTTGAAAACCTTTTTCAACTATCTGTCCCACACTAATCAAGTTTTTAGGTATTGTAGGAACATACAAAACATTGGTTAGCAAATCTGCTCCACTCTTGCATTTCACTTTTCCAATTGAATGTACACTATGTCTTGTATTATCACCTGTTTGAACTGTATGACTAGAAATTGTTGGTGCAGACCAATCACCAATTGAAGATTTGAAGGACAAAGGATGGAAATGAGATCAAGTTTTGAAGCAAAGAAGATGGATACATTCAGAGAGTGAAAGACATGTACACATATGTATATTAGTTAAGACATAGGTTACATATACTTATGCTTTGATAAAAAGTCTGTACATTATTGCCTATAACTACTTTTGGAAAAATGTCGGGGCATAGAGAGAAGACAAGGAGAGACTATGTATGAGTATAGGAATAGATAAATGAGAAGAAGAAAATGTCATTAGACATGTGTGAAGTGAGTTGAACTCTTCATCCTCACTCAGTTGTAATTTCTGAGAAATAGAAGGAAAAATTGCGCCCGATGTTTCTATGTTTTCTCTCTGTGTGATAGATCTTTTGTGAATTCCCTTTAGAGATATCTTAGTCCATAGTTAATCAATCTATGGCTAGAGTTTGAGAGTCTAATTGTGATCAGGCTAAGAGAATTGTGTGTAGGAACATTTACATGTGAGAAAGTACTCACTGGTTCCTGAAACAGGTGCAAATTTTGAGCTTAATGATTTGATCATTTCTCACTCCACAGTTTAAAGTTTTGTGCAAGTAAGCACTTAATCTTTAAGTTGGAAGGTAAGCTACTCGTGGCTAGAAGCATTTGCTTAAACGAGTTTTATACTGAGAGAATTGAAGTTAAGAAGTTAGGGGTGTCCAAATCGACTTCTCAGAAGTGCAGATTTAGACATAGCTGACTTGGTAAGTAGATTTCTCAAGATCTACTGAACCTTTTGAAGTAATTCGACTTGGAGAAGGTGCGCAATCTTTAGGCGACACCTTGTGCAAAGTTTCATAAAAAACTTTACACATTTACTCAGTCAATGAGCAAGATCTATGCAGCAGACTTTCTGAGAGAATTCCTTCTTCATAGTTTAGTCAAGAAATTGATATTTGGTCATTGATAGCTTAAATTGGTGAATGTTTTGACTTACTCTTGATATAGAGGTGTTCTAAATTCAAGATTAGGTTGTTCTTTTGGAGATTAACACTCTCCATCAGTGGTATCAGAGTAGGAGACATCAAAATCAAGGAAAGGAGGATCCCGACTGCTGCAGATTCAAGAAATTCAACAATTGAAGAACTAAAAGGTGAAAGCTTGAAGGCAAAGCTTGAGGAGGAGACCATACGCCATCAAGAAAGACAAAGGACTCTAATTTGAAGTAAAGGTACATATATTATTCATAAAGCTTGAAGATTTCAATACACAGGTGGACACAAGATGGGAGATTCTCTACAGATAGAGAAATTGGATAGGGAAAACTATCCTGCATGGTCAATGAGGATGGAAGCTCATCTTATGAGCAAAGATTTAATAGCTTACATCACAGGAGAAGAAGAGAAGCCACAGTTCAGAGATCCTAGTGTTCCAACTAGGGAAGAGTTAGCAGATTTGAAAAATTGGATGAAGAAAGATGCTCAAGCTAGGAGCATTATTTATATGGCTGTCAATGATTACTTGTTACCTCATATTCGAGGTCTTGAAAGTGCAACTGATATTGGAATGCTTTGGAGGAGCATTTCCAGAATACTACTAAGTCAAGGAAGGCATCCTTATGGGCAGAGTTTACCACCTTTAAGAAGAAGGCTTCTCAATCCATTTCAGACTATGTGACAAGAATGAAAGATATTGCAGATGCTTTAGGAGCTGTTGATGAAGACATTGAGGAGGATAAATTGGTAAGGCAAATTCTTACAGGTTTAAGAGGTGATGACAAATGGAAGCCATTCATTTTATCTACAGAATTATCACTTGATCATTTCACTCCTGATTTAAATCAGTTGCTAGGTCATATGCTAACATTTGAGCAGGATGTTAAAGGAGATGGTGACAAAAGTACAGGTCATGCAATGTACTCAAAGGACAAGAAGAAAGCTAACAAAGGAAAGCAACAATCAGGTGAAGAAGAAGGCACAACTAGTCAAGCCAACTTCCTAAGAGGTAGAGGAGGTGGCAAAGGTAGAGGAAGAGGCAGAAACAACAAAGATGGAGGCAAAGCTTGTTGGATTTGTGGTAAGACAAATCATTTAGCTAATGATTGTTGGCATAATAATCAGAGTAATGGTGGATATAATCAGAACTATAATGCAAGAGGAAGAGGTGGCAGAAATCAAAGAGGTAATTTCAGAGGCAGAGGTAGTAGGGGTTACTTTGGAAGAAATGCAGGTAGAGGTTTCCAAAGTCAACAATATAACAACACCTACTACAATTATGCTTCAGATCAAAAGGAAGATTCAACATTGATAATGAATGCAACTTGTGAAAGGCAGAATGAAGATCAAAGAGTCTTCTACATTGACTCAGGGTGTAGCAATCACCTGAGTGGTAATATAGCCTTGATGACTGATTTGGAGAATAAGGTTTCTAATCATGTTGTTCAAACAGGTGACAACACAAAGCACAATGTGAAGTCAATTGGATCAGTGAAGGCCAAGGATGGTAGCACCTTATTGAGTAAGGTCTTGTATGTTCCTACAATTCCTAAGAATTTGATAAGTGTAGGACAAATTGTGGAAAAAGGTTATGAAGTAAGGTTCACTAATGAAGGAGTGTTTGTGGAAGACCCTAGCAATGGGTATAAACAAATTGTTTCAGGGAAGAAAGAAGGAAGATTGTTCACATTGAAGATTCAAGGTAATATTGGTCATGCCATGTTCACTTATGGAGGACATAAGATCTCTGAGTTAGATCTTTGGCATAAGAGGCTTGGACATTTCAATGAAAGAGGTATTAAAGACATGATTAACAATGGTTCAGTGCTTGGTTTGCCTAATGTTGCAGGTCAACATATGACATACAGATGTGAGGCATGTCAATTAGGTAAGGCTCATAAGCATTCCTACTCCAAGCATGGTTTTATGTACTCAGAGAAGCTTGAGTTGGTACATACAGATGCGTGGGGACCATCAAAGGATTTCAGTATAAATGGGTCAAGGTATTATGTGATTTATGTTGATGATGCTACTAGATGGATCACTATTTATGTGATCAAAGATAAGTCAGAAGTGTTTAATACATTTAAACACTATCATGCATATGCAGAAAGAATTACAGGACATAAGTTGAAAAGACTAAGGTCAGATGGAGGGGAAGAGTATTTCTCTAATGAATTCAGTAATTACTTGTGGGATGCAGGTATAAAAAGGGAAGTTACTTGCAGGTACTCTCCTCAACAAAATGGTGTAGCAGAAAGGAGAAATAGAACTCTTGTTGAGTTTGCAAGGTCCATGATGAAGGAGAAAAATTGCCCTAATTATTTGTGGGCTGAGGCTGTAAATACAGCTACTTATTTGGTCAATAGGTTACCATGTAAAGCTTTGCAGGGAATGACACCTTATGAGGCATGGTGGGGTAAGAGACCTACACTAGACCATTGCAAAGTATTTGGATGTTTGGCCTATGCATATGTGCCATCACAATTAAGGCACAAATTGGAACCTAAAGCTGAAAAATATGTGTTTATTGGTTATGATGATAAGCAGATGGGATACAGGTTGTGGAATCCATCCACAAAACATTTTCTTGTATCAAAAGATGTTACATTTGATGAGCAAAGTACTTGGTATGCAGGTACTATCAATCTTAATACAGATGATGAAGAGATTGTGAGCCAAAGGAAAGGTAAGTCAAAGGTACAAATAATTGATGAAGAAGAGAATAATGAAGTGCAGGTTGAAGTGGAAGAAACACCTAGGTTTGATCCTGAATATGAAGAACCAGAAACCTCAAGAAGTGGAGAACTTAGGAGGTCTACAAGGAACAAATGGCAACCTACAAGGTATAGCTATGATACTTCATTTTTGGCTACCAAAGATTATGCTTACATGATTAAAGCAGATGAAGACCCTTCTACATATGAAGAGGCAAAAGGTAAATAAAATTGGGAGAAAGCTATGCAGGAAGAATATGATGCATTGTTGGAGAATCAAACATGGGATTTGGTTCCAAAGCCAAATAGTCAGAAGATCATTGGATGTAAGTGGGTTTATAAGACAAAAAGATTTGCAGATGGAAGTGTGTCTAGGTACAAAGCTAGACTTGTTGTCAAAGGGTTTGCTCAGACATATGGTGTTGACTATGATGAGACTTATAGTCCTGTGGCAAAGATGACAACCATCAGGACACTTATAGCAATTGCTGCATGCAAAGGTTGGAAATTGTGTCAATTAGACGTGAAAATGCTTTTTTGAATGGTTATATTTCAGATGATGTATTCATGGAGCAACCTCAAGGGTTCAGAGATAAAAGGTATCCAGATCATGTGTGCAAGCTCAAGAGAGCTTTGTATGGCTTGAAGCAGGCCCCAAGGGCATGGAATTATAGACTTGTAAAGTTCTTGAAAGAACTTGGATTTCAGGTGTCTAAAGCAGATAGTAGCTTGCTTGTCAAAGCAAGTGATAATGGTTTCATATACATGTGCATATATGTTGATGATATAATCCTTACAGGTACAGATGAGGAAGGAATACAAAGACTAAAGAAGCAAATGGAAAAGGAGTTCAAAATAAGTGACTTGGGAGACTTGTCATACTTCTTGGGCATGGAGATTACATATACTCAACATGGAGTATTTGTGACCCAAGAAAGGTATTTGAAGAACTTGTTAATCAAGTTTAAAATGGATGATTGCAGGGTAGCACCTACACCAATGGAGGTGAATCACAAATTGAGTAAATTTGGAGGTGAAGAATTCAAGGACATGAGACAATATCAGAGTTTGGTTGGTAGTCTTATCTATGCTACTTTAACTAGACCTGATTTATCATATGCAGTAGGGGTTTTGTCTCAATTCATGCATTGTCCTAGGAAAGAGCATTGGATTGCAGGTCAAAGAGTGTTGAGGTACATTAAAGGTACACTCAAAGAAGGTTTGTATTATGGGTTCACATCAGATACAAACATCAAGATCCATAGTGATGCAGATTGGGCAGGTAATCCAGATGATAGAAGATCAACCTATGGATACATGTGTTATGTGGGAGATAAGTTAATCTCTTGGTGCTCAAAGAAGCAACATACAGTTGCTTTGTCATCTACAGAAGCAGAATACAAAGGCATGGTTGAAGCAGCAAAAGAAGTGATTTGGCTTAAGACTCTCATGAAGAGTTTTGATACTATACAGAGCATACCTATCATTTATGGTGATAACATGAGTTCATTATATCTAGTTGCTAATCCTGTTTTTCATGCCAGGACTAAACACATTGAGATACAGTATCACTTTCTAAGAGAGAAGGTGATGGATAAGGAGATTGAAGTCATACATACTTCAACAAAAGATCAGATAGCTGATATGCTTACAAAGAGCTTGGATGGACCAAAGCTACAGAAGTTTAAAGACATGGCAGGTATAAAGAAGATAAGAGAAACCTCAATTGATGATTGAGGGGGAGCTGTTGGTGCAGACCAATCACCAATTGAAGATTTGAAGGACAAAGGATGGAAATGAGATCAAGTTTTGAAGCAAAGAAGATGGATACATTCACAGAGTGAAAGACATGTACACATATGTATATTAGTTAAGACATAGGTTACATATACTTATGCTTTGATAAAAAGTCTGTACATAATTGCCTATAAATACTTTTGGAAAAATGTCGGGGCATAGAGAGAAGACAAGGAGAGACTATGTATGAGCATAGGAATAGAGAAATGAGAAGAAGAAAATGTCATTAGACATGTGTGAAGTGAGTTGAACTCTTCATCCTCACTCAGTTGTAATTTCTGAGAAATAGAAGGAAAAATTGCGCCCGATGTTTCTATGTTTTCTCTCTGTGTGATAGATCTTTTGTGAATTCCTTTTGGAGATATCTAAGTCCATAGTTAATCAATCTATGGCTAGAGTTTGAGAGTCTAATTGTGATCAGGCTAAGAGAATTGTGTGTAGGAACATTTACATGTGAGAAAGTACTCACTGGTTCCTAAAACAGGTGCAAATTTTGATCTTAATGATTTGATCATTTCTCACTCCACAGTTTAAAGTTTTGTGCAAGTAAGCACTTAATCTTTAATTTGGAAGGTAAGCTACTCATGGCTAGAAGCATTTGCTTCAACGGGTTTTATACTGAGAGAATTGAAGTTAAGAAGTTAGGGGTGTCCAAATCGACTTCTCAGAAGTGCAGATTTAGACATAGCTGACTTGGTAAGTAGATTTCTCAAGATCTACTGATCCTTTTGAAGTAATTCGACTTGGAGAAGGTGCGCAATCTTTAGGCGACACCTTGTGCAAAGTTTCATCAAAAACTTTACACATTTACTCAGTCAATGAGCAAGATCTATGCAGCAGACTATCTGAGAGAATTCCTTCTTCACAGTTTAGTCAAGAAATTGATATTTGGTCATTGATAGCTTAAATTGGTGAATGTTTTGACTTACTCTTGATATAGAGGTGTTCTAAATTCAAGAGTAGGTTGTTCTTTTGGAGATTAACACTCTCCATCAGAAATGCCTTTTTCCAAATTCTGACATCAATTCTATGTTTCCTAACAAATGATTAGAACATCCAGAGTCAATGTAAAATACCTTTAGATATTCTTTATCTAATGTGCTGATTGAGTTCATCATCAATGATGTATGACCTTCATTCTGTGTGTCATTTGCATAGTTGTAGTAGGTGGTATTGTAGGATTGATTCTGTCCCCAACTTCTTCCTCCACCTCTACCATAGCCTCCTCTTTGACTTTGTCTACCTCTTTGAAAATTACTTGGATATCTTCCACCTCGACCTTTGCTATTTTTGTTTTGATTCTGGTTTGATCCTTGTTGGTTATGCCAACAGTCATGAGCCAAATGATTACTCAATCCACATATCCAACAAGCCTTCTTGTTGTTATTTTGATTACCTCTTCCTCTTCCAAAACCTCTTGGTCTTCCTCTTCCAGTGCCTTTACCTCTTGCATAATAAACTTGAGAAGTTGACTCTTCTTCATCCTTTGCTTTACCTTTATTTCCTTTCTTCTTGTTCTTCATGTACATTGCAAAAATTTGTCCTTTATCTCCATGTCTCTTCAAGTCTTGCTCAAATGTTAGCATCAAACCAAGTAATTGATTCAAGTCTAGAACAAAATGATTTAATGAAAGTTCTGTTGATAAGATAAAAGGTTTCCACCTTTCATCTCCTCTTAAACCTGCAAGCAATTGAGCAATCAATCTGTGATCCTCAATATCTTCATCTATGGATCCAAGACTATTTGCTAGATCCTTCATCTTAGTGACATAGTCATTAATACTTTGACTTGGCTTCTTCTTAAATGTTGTAAACTCTGACCATAGACTTGCTTTCCGTGCTTTAGTAGTGCTTTGGAAATGATACTCCAATGCATTCCATATATCTTCAGATGATTCCAATCCTCTGATGTGTGGTAGCAAATGATCAGAGATTGTATTGTAAATGTAGGCTTTTGCACTTGCATCCTTCTTCTGCCAATGCTTTAAAGCATCAAGTTCCTCTTTCTTTGGTCGGCTTTCATCTTCAAATACTGGCTTTTCTTCTTCACCTGTTACATATATCATGAGATCCTTACTCATAAGTAAGGCTTCCATCCTCATTACCCATGCGGGGTAATTATCTCTGTCCAATTTGTCAATGGAGATATGATCTGCCTTACTCCTTTCCTTCTAGTACAACCTGTGAGCTTAAAGGATAAAGGATAATACCTTTTGGAGCTCTTTGTGTATGAAGATACTTTTGAAATAACCTTTTGATGCCTTGAGTCTTCAAATGCTTCACCTTTCAAACTTTAAAGAAAACTTTTCCAAAACTTCTCGTATCTTTATCGCCTTCTGCTCTTTAGGACCTTTTTGCTCTAATACCACTTGTTGATGTGTAAAACACCACAAGAAATGAATTAATGTGACACTAGAACACCTCTGTGGTCACCATACTCATTGACACTCCAAAATTTGAGAAATGATAGCCAAAACCAAGAACTTTACTTCTTCAGAACTTTCCAGTCACTGAAATGACATACCTTTAGTATTTTGCTAATTTCTCTTAGCTCAAATATTATTTCTCCAAGATCTTTTGGTGGATAAAAGTAGAAGAGTAGGGCTTTCCAATAATCTATCACATGCGAGAAACAGATCTCTAGAACTCAAGATATAGCCTTCACAAGATGACCCTATATGACTTCCAAAAATGAAAATTTTGCATGTTTTAGTAAATCTGGCTGTCCAAAAATGAAAATTCGATGTCTAGCATCGATTTGCAACCAAAAGTTGATGCCAAGCATTGAGTTTGTGCTTTTTCAGCCACTTTTTTTGTTCCTAAAATAGGCACGTTTAACCACAAGATATGAATGAAGCACTTTTATGCTAGAAGTCGATGCCAAGCATCGACTTTATGCTGAAACTCGATGCCAGGCATCGAGTTGCTCCAAAAACTTCATGTTTTTAGAAGATTCAACAACAAGTAATACTCAAAGAATGAAAACAATGACTTATCAGCCAAGATTCGATGCGAGGCATCGACTTCCCGCATAAAACTCAACCTTTCAACATACATTCGATGCTAGGCATCGACTTGCTTGGAAAACTTCAACTTTTAAAATCATTTCACAGAAAAACTCTAGAGATGGAAGAAGAAGACTTATACACAGAACTTTAACTAGTTCTTCATAGCTATGAAAATTCAGAAGCTTACAAGTGCTTTCTCACTCAGAGAAGCCCGACTATACTCAGTCATACAAAATGAGTACTAACTCACTTTCTCATTGTCTTCCTCATCGCATCAGCTGATACAAACTAACTTATATAGATTTTCTTATTCTCGTGATTTTTAAAAACTTCTAGAACTAAAGTGAACTAACTTTACAAATATAATACACTTGTGAATTTGTCCCTTCACATAGGCATGTGGTTTTCTTCTAAAGCTTTGACCTTCAAATATATGTCCAATTAGTGATTGTTTCTCCAACAATTAAATCATAGTTTTTGATGGAGAGTGTTAATCTCCAAAAGAATAACCTACTCTTGTGATTAGAGCACCTCTATACCAAGAGTAAGTCAAAAACTTCACAACACAAAAAGTCTGCTACACAATTTCTTCAAATTAATCTATCAAACACGTAAAGGTTTTTATGAAACTTTGTATGGAGTCTCGCCTAGAGATTGCGCACCTCCTTCAAGTGAAATTACTCTAAAATCTTTAGTATAACTTGAGAAATCAACTTCACAAGTTACCTATGTCTGAAACTGTCATTCTGAACAGTCTATTTTACACCTGCAACTTCTAAGACTTGGTTCTCCTTGAATAGAACCCGTTTAAGCAAATGCTTCTAGTTACGAGTAGCTTATCTTCTAACTTAAAGATTAAGCCCTCACTCATGCAAAACTTTAAAGTATGCACTGAGAAATGATCAAAACATTGATCACTGGAAATGCGCCTGTTTCAGTAAACTTTGAACACTCAACACACATGAATGTTCCTACTAACAATTCTCGTTTTCTGTTTACAATTAAACTCTGAAACTTAAGCTATAGATTGATTAACTATAGACTTAGATATCCTCAAAAGGATTTCACAAATCATCTATCACAGATGAAGAATACACAGAAATTTCGGCGCAATATTTCTTCGATTACTCAGAAAGTTACAGTTGAGTGATGAGAGGAAAACTCAACTAACTTTTCATATGTCTCATGACATCTAACTTCTCATTCTTCTCATACTTCTCACGTCTCTTCTCATTTTCTCATATATGCCTCTCATATTCTGCCCCGACAGTTTCTAAGGTATTTATAGATAAATTTGTACAACCTTATGACGATGACTATACTACTGTACATATGTGTACATCTTTTTTCGGTTCTTCTTCCAAGCTCCAAGAATTTGTATTTTCTTCATTCTTTCATCTTTCACCTCTTCATAAACAGAAAACTATAAAAGTGATCATTTCCGGTAACATTCCGGTGACTTTACTGTGAGTTTCCGGTACTGTTCCGGTACTGTTCCGGTGGTTTTTTTAAGGAAATTTTTTATGAAGTTTCTGCGGACTTAAAGACCTTCAATTGTTGATTGTCTTGCACCAATAGCTCCCCCTCAATCATCAATTGAGGTTTTCTCTATCTTCTTTATTCCTGCCATATCTTTAAACCTTTGTAACTTTGGTCCATCCAAACTTTTTGTAAGCATATTAGCTATCTGATCTTTTGTTGAAGTATGGATTACTTCAATCTCTTTATCCATCACCTTCTCTCTTAGAAAGTGATACTGAATCTCAATGTGTTTAGTTCTGGCATGAAAAACAGGATTAGCAGCTAAATATAATGAACTCATGTTATCTCCAAATATAATTGGTGTCCTCTGTATAGTGTCAAAATTCTTCATTAAAGTCTTTAGCCAAATCACTTCCTTTGCAGCTTCAACCATGCCTTTGTACTCAGCTTCGGTAGAAGACAAAGCAACTGTATGTTGCTTCTTGGAACACCATGAGATTAGCTTATCTCCCACATAACACATGTATCCATAGGTTGACCTTCTGTCATCTGGATTACCTGCCCAATCTGCATCACTGTATATTTTGATATTTGTATCTGATGTAAAACCATAATACAAACCTTCTTTGAGTGTACCCTTAATGTACCTCAACACCCTTTGTCCTGCAATCCAATGTTCTTTCCTTGGACAGTGCATGAATTGAGACAATACTCCTACTGCATATGATAAATCAGGTCTAGTTAAAGTAGCATAGATAAGACTACCAACCAAACTCTGATATTGTCTCACGTCCTTGAATTCTTCACCTCCAAACTTACTCAATTTGTGATTCACCTCCATTGGAGTAGGTGCTATCCGGCAATCATTCATTTTAAACTTGATTAACAAGTTCTTCAAATATCTTTCTTGGGTCACGAATACTCCATGCTGAGTATATGTGATCTCCATACCCAAGAAGTATGACAAGTCTCCCAAGTCACTTATCTTGAACTCCTTTTCCATTTGTTTCTTGAGTCTTTGTATTCCTTCTTCATCTGTTCCTGTAAGAATTATATCATCAACATATATGCACATGTATATGAAACCATTATCATTTGCTTTTATAAGCAGACTACTATCTGCTTCAGACACCTGAAAACCAAGTTCTTTCAAGAACTTTACAAGTCTATAGTTCCATGCCCTTGGAGCCTGCTTCAAGCCATACAAAGCTCTCTTGAGCTTGCACACATGATCTGGATACCTTTTATCTCTGAACCCTTGAGGTTGCTCCATGAACACATCATCTGAAATATAACCATTCAGAAAAGCATTTTTCACATCTAACTGACATAACTTCCAACCTTTACACACAGCAACAGCTATGAGTGTTCTGATGGTTGTCATCTTTGCCACTGGACTATAAGTCTCATCATAATCAACCCCATATGTTTGAGCAAACCCTTTGACAACAAGTCTAGCTTTGTATCTAGACACACTTCCATCTGCAAATCTCTTGGTCTTGTAGACCCACTTGCATCCAATAATCTTCTGGCTATTTGGTTTAGGAACTAAATCCCATGTTTGATTTTCCACCAATGCATCATGTTCTTCTTGCATAGCTTTCTCCCATTTTTCCTTACCTTTTGCCTCTTCATATGTAGAAGGGTCTTCATCTGCTTTCATTATGTAAGCATAATCTTTCGTAGCCAAAAATGAAGTATCATAACTGTACCTTGTAGGTTGCCATCTATTTCTTGATGACCTTCTGAGTTCTCCAGTCCTTGAGGTTTCTGGTTCTTCACACTCAAGATCAAATCTTGACCTTTCTTCAACTTCTTCCTGCACTTCATAATTTTCTTCTTCATCAATTATTTGAACCTTTGATTTACCTTTCTTCTGACTCACTTCTTCTTCATCACCTGTATTGCTATTAACTGTTCCTGCATACCAAGAACTTTGCTCATCAAACGTAACATCTTTCGAAACCAGAAAATGTTTTGTGGATGGATTCCACAACCTGTATCCCATCTGTCTGTCATCATAACCAATGAAAACATATTTTTCAGCTTTAGGTTCCAATTTGTGTCTTAATTGTGATGGCACATATGCATATGCCACACATCCAAATACTCTGCAATGATCCAGGGTAGGTCTCTTACCCCACCAAGCCTCATATGGTGTCATACCCTGCAAGGCTTTACATGGTAACCTATTAACCAAATAAGTAGTTGTATTTACAGCTTCAGCCCACAAATAATTAGGGCAATTTTTCTCATTCATCATGGACCTTGCAAACTCAACAAGAGTCCTATTCCTCCTTTCTGCTACACCATTTTGTTGAGGAGAGTACCTGCAAGTAACTTCCCTTTTTATACCTGCATTCCATAAGTAATCACTGAATTCGTTGGAGAAATACTCTCCCCCTCCATCTGATCTTAGTCTCTTCAATTTATGACCTGTAGTTCTTTCTGCATATGCATGATAATGTTTGAATGTATTGAATACTTCTGACTTATCCTTGATCACATAAATAGTGATCCATCTAGTAGCATCATCAACATAAATCACATAATATCTTGACCCATTTATACTGAAGTCTTTTGAGGGTCCCCACACATCTGTGTGTACCAATTCAAGCTTCTCTGAGTACATAAAACCATGCTTGAAGTAAGAATTCTTATGAACCTTACCTAATTGACATGCCTCACATTTGTATGTCATATGTTGACCTGCAACATTAGGCAATCCAAGCACTGAACCATTGTTAATCATATCTTTAATACCTCTTTCATTGAAATGTCCAAGCCTCTTGTGCCAAAGATCTAACTCAGAAATTTTATGTCCTGCATATGTAAACATGGCCTGACCAATGTTGCCTTGAATCTTCAGTGTAAACAGTCTTCCTTCTTTCTTTCCTGAAACAATCTGTTTATACCCTTGACTGGGATCTTCCACGTATACTCCTTCATTAGTGAACCTTACTTCATATCCCTTTTCAACAATTTGTCCTACACTTATCAAATTCTTAGGAATTGTAGGAACATACAGAACCTTACCCAATAAGGTACTACCGTCTTTAGCTTTCACTGATCCAATCGACTTCACTTTATGCTTTGTGTTGTCACCTGTTTGAACAACATGATTAGAAACTTTATTCTCCAAATCAGTCATCAATGATATGTTACCACTCAGGTGATTGCTACACCCTGAGTCGATGTAGAAGACTCTTTGATCTTCACTCTGCCTTTCACAAGTAGCATTCAATATCAATGTTGAATCCTCCTTCTGTTCTGAAGCATAATTGTAGTAGGTATTGTTATATTGTTGACTTTGGAATCCTCTACCTGTATTTCTTCCAAAGTAACTCCTACCACCTCTGCCTCTGAAATTACCTCTTTGATTTCTGCCACCTCTTCCTCTTGCATTGTAACTTTGACTATATCCATTATTACTTTGAGTATTGTGCCAACAATCATTAGCTAAATGATTTGTCTTACCACAAATCCAGCAAGCTTTACCTCCATCCTTGTTGTTTCTGCCTCTTCCTCTACCTTTGCCACCTCCTCTTCCTCTTAGGAAGTTGGCTTGAGTAGTTGTTCCTTCATCTTCACCTGCTTGTTGCTTTCCTTTGCTATTCTTCTTCTTATCTTTTGAGTACATTGCATGACCTGCACTCTTGTCACCATCTCCTTTAACATCCTGCTCAAATGTTAGCATATGACCTAGCAACTGATTTAAATCAGAAGTGAAATGGTCAAGTGATAACTCTGTAGACAAAATGAATGGCTTCCATTTGTCATCACCTCTCAAACCTGTAAGGATTTGCCTTACCAATTTATCCTCCTCAATGTCTTCATCAACAGCTCCTAATGCATCTGCAATGTCTTTCATCCTTGTCACATAGTCTGAAATGGATTGAGAAGCCTTCTTCTTGAAGGTTGTAAACTCTGCCCATAAGGATGCCTTCCTTGACTTAGTAGTATTCTGGAAATGCTCCTCCAACGCATTCCAAATGTCAGTTGCACTTTCAAGACCTCGAATATGAGGTAACAAGTAATCATTGACTGCCATATAGATAATGCTCCTAGCTTGAGCATCTTTCTTCATCCAGTTTTTCAAATCTGCTAACTCTTCCCTAGTCGGAACACTAGGATCTCTGAACTGTGGCTTTTCTTCTTCTCCTGTGATATAAGCTATCAAATCTTTGCTCATAAGATGAGCTTCCATCCTCATTGACCACGCAGGATAGTTTTCCCTATCCAGTTTCTCTATCTGTAGAGAATCTCCCATCTTGTGTCTACCTGTGTATTTGAAAGCTTCAACCTTTATGAATAATATATGTACCTTTGCTTCAAATTAGACTCCGTTTGTCTTTCTTGATATCGTATGATCTCTTCCTCAGGTTTTGCCTTCAAGCTTTCACCTTTTAGTTCTTCAATTGTTGAATTCTTTGTAACCGCAGCAATCGGGATCTTCCTTTCTTTGATTTTGATGTCTCCTGCTCTGATACCACTGATGGAGAGTGTTAATCTCCAAAAGAATAACCTACTCTTGTGATTAGAGCACCTCTATACCAAGAGTAAGTCAAAAACTTCACAACACAAAAAGTCTGCTGCACAATTTCTTCAAATTAATCTATCAAACACGTAAAGGTTTTTATGAAACTTTGTATGGAGTGTCGCCTAGAGATTGCGCACCTCCTTCAAGTGAAATTACTCTAAAAGCTTTAATATAACTTGAGAAATCAACTTCACAAGTTACCTATGTCTGAAACTGTCATTCTGAACAGTCTATTTTACACCTGCAACTTCTAAGACTTGGTTCTCCTTGAATAGAACCCGTTTAAGCAAATGCTTTTAGTTACGAGTAGCTTATCTTCTAACTTAAAGATTAAGCCCTCACTCATGCAAAACTTTAAAGTATGCACTGAGAAATGATCAAAACATTGATCACTGGAAATGCGCCTGTTTCAGTAAACTTTGAACACTCAACACACATGAATGTTCCTACTAACAATTCTCGTTTTCTGTTTACAATTAAACTCTGAAACTTAAGCTATAGATTGATTAACTATAGACTTAGATATACTCAAAAGGATTTCACACATCATCTATCACAGATGAAGAATACACAGAAATTTCGGCGCAATATTTCTTCGATTACTCAGAAAGTTACAGTTGAGTGATGAGAGGAAAACTCAACTAACTTTTCATATGTCTCATGACATCTAACTTCTCATTCTTCTCATACTTCTCACGTCTCTTCTCATTTTCTCATATATGCCTCTCATATTCTGCCCCGACAGTTTCTAAGGTATTTATAGATAAATTTGTACAACCTTATGACGATGACTATACTACTGTACATATGTGTACATCTTTTTCCGGTTCTTCTTCCAAGCTCCAAGAATTTGTATTTTCTTAATTCTTTCATCTTTCAACTCTTCATAAACAGAAAACTATAAAAGTGATCATTTTCGGTAACATTCCGGTGACTTTACTGTGAGTTTCCGGTACTGTTCCGGTACTGTTCCGGTGACTTTTTTAAGGAAATTTTTGATGAAGTTTCTGCGGACTTAAAGACCTTCAATTGTTGATTGTCTTGCACCAACAGTTTTAAAGAGACCCCTAACAAGACAGTAAAGAACGCAGCCAGAAGACTTAATCAATATGTAGATCGATGTCCGATGACTGAGAGACCTTCACAACAAAAGAGGATATCCTTATTTTTAGATGGTCTAACTAATGGGATATTAAGAACTTTGGTATACGTGAAATGGTTGCAAACACTAAGTGAATGTCTTCAAGAATACATAGACTTGGAAGAAAACTTAGTGCAAGACCTCAAAACCACACAAAATTCCACTAAATCGGAGGACACGAGGAGAAATGCTACTTCTAGTACGAGCACCATAAAGGAATTAGCAGAATTATTAGCAAAGAAATTAGGAGTTCAAGGACAAAGGAACTACCAGAATGATGGAGAGTGTTAATCTCCAAAAGAACAAGCTATCCTTGATGTTAGACCACCTCTATATCAAGAATAATTTTAAACTTCAACCAATTTTGGAAGACAAGCACCAAACTGTCAAGATTTTAACTAACTGTGAAGAAAGTCATTTCATAGAAAAGTCTGCTGCACATTATTGACTCATTGAATAATCATTTGTGTAATGTTTCTAATAAAGCTTTGTAGAATAGGTCGCCTAGAGTTTGTGCACCTCCTCCAAGTTAAATCACTTCAAAATCTTAAGTAGATTATGAGAAATGATCTAAACAATCTACCTATGTCTGAAACTGCCTTCTTGTAGAGTCGACTTTGACACATGCAACTTCTAACACATGGTTCTCCCAAACTAGAACCTATTTAAACAAATGCTTTTAGCCATAGATAGATTACCTTCCAACTTAGATTTTGACTCCTCATTTGTGTAAAACTTTACACTGTGCACTGAGAACTAACCATTTCTTTGACCATCGGGATTGCGCCTATTTTAGAAGACACTCAACACTTTCTCACATATAGATATTCCTACACAAGATTCTCTCAGCCTGTTTGCGATTGGACTCTCAAACTTTAACCATAGATAGATTAACTATGGACTTAGATGTGTACAAAAGGATTTCTGATAAAATCAAACATAGAAGGAGAACTAGAGAAAAGATCGACGTGCAATTCTCTGAACATTCTTTCTATTCAACTCTTCATACATCTGATGGATGATACACACAATACTCATCATCTATTCATCTATATTTCATCTCTAACTTCTAATACAGCCATCTACATGTATCTATATATACATATGAGTATTGATTCTTCATTACTTCAAGTATATTGAACTATTTACAAAACTAATGTACATATGTTTTAAAGAACTTTGCTCCCTAAACCTTCTCTTCACTTCATGAAGTTGGACTTCAAACTTTTCTTCATATCTTCACTTCTAAGCTTCATAATCACCAATTGTTGATTGTCCTACTCAAACAGATCCCCCTCAATCATCAATTGTGATTACTTGCATCTTCTTTATTCCTGCCATATCTTTAAACCTCAGCAACTTTGGTCCATCCAAGCTTTTTGTCATCATATCTGCAAGTTGATCTTTTGTAGGAGTATGCATAACTTCTATTTCTTTATCAACAACCTTCTCTCTCAGAAAATGATATTGAATCTCAATATGTTTAGTTCTAGCATGGAATACAAGATTTGCTGCCAAATATAAAGAACTCATATTGTCTCAACAAATGATAGGAGTACTCTGAACAATATCAAAACTCTTCATAAGAGTCTTTAACCATATTACTTCCTTTGCAGCTTCTACCACACCTTTGTATTCTGCTTCTGTAGATGATAAAGCAACTGTATGTTTCTTCTTAGAACACCATGAAACTAGCTTATCTCCCACATAACACAAGTATCCATGTGTTGATCTTCTATCATCAGAATTACCTGCCCAATCTGCATCACTGTATATTTTGACTCTTGTATCTGAAGTAAAACCATAATACAGACCTTCTTTAAGTGTGCACTTGATGTACCTAAGTACTCTTTGTCCTGCAATCCAATGTTCCTTTCTAGGATAATGCATGAATTGAGATAGAACTCCAATTGCATATGATAAGTGAGGTCTTGTTAATGTAGCATAAATCAGGCTACCCACCAAACTCTGATAAAGCTTCATATCTTTGAATTCTTCTCCTCCATATCTACTCAATCTATGATTCACTTCCATTGGAGTTGGTGCTATCTTGCAATCTTCCATTTTAAATTTGGTTAGCAAATTTTTCAGATACCTTTCTTGAGTTACATATACTCCATGTTGAGTATATGAAATCTCCATTCCCAAAAAGAATGACAAATTTCCCAAATCACTAATTTTGAATTCTTTCTCCATCTGCTTCTTAATCATGTGTATACCTTTGTCATCTATTCCTGTAAGTATTATGTCATCAACATAAATACAAACATAAATAAATTCATCCTCACTTGCTTTGACTAGCAAGCTACTATCTACCTTTGATGCTTGAAATCCAAGTTCCTTTAAGAACTTTACGAGCCTATAATTCCATGCCCTTGGGGCCTGCTTCAACGCATACAAAGCTCTCTTGAGCTTACACACATAATTTGGATACACTTGATCTTTGAAACCATTTGGTTGTTCCATGTAGACTTCATCTGAAATATAACCATTCAAAAATGCATTGTTTACATCTAATTGAGATAATTTCCAACCTTTGCAAGCAGCAATTGCTATGAGAGTCCTTATGGTTGTCATTTTTGCAACAGGACTATAAGTTTCATCATAGTCCACACCATATGTCTGTGCATATCCCTTTACAACAAGCCTGGCTTTGTACCTAGATACACTTCCATCTGCAAACCTTTTTGTTTTGTAGACCCATTTACATCCAATGATCTTCTGGCTATTTGGTTTAGGAATCAAATCCCAAGTCTCATTTTCCATCAATGCATCATATTCCTCTTGCATAGCTTTTTCCCAATTCTTCTTCCCTTTGGCTTCATCATATGTGGATGGATCTTCATCTGCTATTCTTGTCTTTAGAATACATTGCATGACCTGCACTCTTATCAACATCTCCTTTGATATCATTCTCAAAAGTTAGCATATGTCCTAACAATTGATTCAAATCAGGAGTGAAATGATCTAATGAAAGTTCTGTAGACAAAATAAAAGGCTTCCACTTCTCACCTCCTCTTAGCCCTGTAAGAATTTGTCTTACCAACTTATCTTCTTCAATATCTTCATCAACTACACCTAAAGAATCAACAATGTCTTTCATCTTTGTCACATAATCAGATATTGATTGTGAAGCCTTCTTCTTAAATGTAGTAAACTCTGCCCATAATGGAGCTTTCCTTGATTTGGTTGTATTCTGAAAATGCTCTTCCAAAGCATTCCATATGTCACTTGCACTTTCAAGTCCTCTGATATGAGGAAGCAAATAATCATTTACTGCCATGTAGATTATGCTCCTTGCTTGAGCATCCTTCTTCATCCAAATCTTTATATCTGCAAGCTCTTCTCTAGTTGGAACACTAGGATCTTTAAATTTTGGCTTTTCTTCCTCTCCTGTGATGTATCCCATCAGATCTTTGCTCATAAGATGAGCTTCCATTCTCATAGACCAAGCTGGATAGTTCTCTCTATCCAACTTCTCAATTTGGAGACTATCTCCCATCCTTTCTTCACCTGTACCATCAAATCTTTAATCCTTATAAGGAATGAATGTACCTTAGCTTCGAATGTTGCTCCTTCTCATCCTTTTGATAACCTTTATGTGTCTTCCTTCAGTCTTTCTTCCACACTTTATCCTTTTGAACCTTCAAGGTGTGAAATTTATATATCTGCAGTAGTCGGGATCTTCCTTTCCTCAATTTTGATACTTCCTACTCTGATACCACTGATGGAGAGTCTTAATCTCCAAAAGAACAAGCTATCCTTGATGTTAGACCACCTCTATATCAAGAATAACTTTAAACTTCAACCAATTGTGGAAAACAAGCACCAAACTGTCAAGATTTTAACTAACTGTGAAGAAAGTCATTTCACAGAAAAGTCTGTTGCACATTATTGACTCATTGACTAATCATTTGTGTAAAGTTTTTGATAAAACTTTGTAGAATATGCTGTCTAGAGTTTCCGCACCTCCTTCAAGTTATATCACTTCAAAATCTTATGTAGGTTATGAGAAATGATCTTAACAATCTACCTATGTCTGAAACTGCCTTCTTGTAGAGTCGACTTTGACACTTGCAACTTCTAACACATGGTTCTCCCAAAGTAGAACCCGTTTAAACGAATGCTTTTAGCCATAGATAGCTTACCTTCCAACTTAGATTTTGACTCCTCATTTGCATAAAAATTTACACTGTGCACTGAGAACTAACCATTTCTTTGACCATCGGGATTGCCCCTGTTTTAGAAGACACTCAACAATTTCTCACATATATATGTTCCTACACAAAATTCTCTCAGCCTGTTTGCAATTGGACTCTCAAACTTTAACCATAGATAGATTAACTATGGACTTAGATGTGTACAAAAGGATTTCTGATAAAATCAAACACAGAAGGAGAACTAGAGAAAAGATTGACCCGCAATTCTCTGAACATTCTTTCTATTCAACTCTTCATACATCTGATGGATGATACACACAATACTCATCATCTATTCATCTATATTTCATCTCTCACTTCTAATACGACCATCTATACGTATCTATATATACATATGATTATTGATTCGTTATTACTTCAAGTATATTGAAGTATTTACAAAACTAATGTACATATGTTTTAAAGAACTTTGCTCCCTGAACCTTCTCTTCACTTCATGAAGTTGGACTTCAAACTTTTCTTCATATCTTCACTTCTAGGATTCATAATCACCAATTGTTGATTGTCGTGCTCCAACACAGAATGCCCCAGTGAGAGTGCCGATGTTAAGAAGATGTACACATTACGGTGGAGATCACCCATCCCATGTTTGCATGAGAGGAGGCTTGGCCCCACCATAGCCCTATCCTTACATAGGAAACCAACACAAGGGTCTAACCTATATTGTCATATTCAGAAAAAGTACACCAATCATAATATTGAGAACTGCCCTTTAATAGACAACCAAGACTACTTGTACCACCTAAGTATAGACCTTATGGATATCCTCCTAGGGAACAAGGCAGGGAAATTCCCACATATAACCCATACCCAAGGCCACAGGTACTACGAGGACCATATGAGCACGGAGGATATGGTAAACCACAACCATTGTTAGGATAACAACTACCACATCCATAGAACGTAGTATTGGTGAAGTATACTCAATGAGAGGAAAACCTAGAAAGAGCCATAGTACCAGCAACACCTTTGACAAGCACAAAAACTATGAATTAGGGTTTTTATTAGACCCAAGGAGAGTATTACTCTTATGATGCAAGCTTGATAGAATATGATGAGGCCTACGAGAAACAATACTATGGTTATGAGGGTTATGAAAATTCTTATGGACCTGAGTATGTTAATCTCATGTACACAACACCTAGGGTTCCAACTCCAACTAGGCCACCTGCCCTAAGTGGACCATGCTATATATGTGGAGGAGATCACTTTATAAGGGAATGCACTTTCCCTACAACCCACCACCTCCCCATGTGTGGGAAGGTTATTGTAATGAATGTGGCAAGGAGCACTTATTTCGAGATTGTCCTAAGAACCCCAATACGGTCTCTCCTACTTCTCATATTAATGTGATTGAAGTGATTAAATCATTTGGAAGTGACAAAGAGTATACAATGCCATTGAAGTCTATTACCCGTGCCAAAGCCAATGAGAATTTGGAAAAGGAAGCACTGTATGAGCCTGAGGTTGAGGCAAAACTAGAACCTAAAGTTCAAGTGGTTGAGGACTCAGAAGAACTAGAAGAGACTGACAAAATGAGAAAAAATCAAAGGTGGAAAGGAAGGAGAGAAAAACTTAAAAACAAATGGATTAAAAAGAAGATTGATGAAGAAGAGAAAACCTTGAAAGAAATGAAGAAACATCACAGTCAAGACATGCAAAAGACATTGCATCAGGAAATCAAGGACTCTTAGCCAATATTGGGAGGACCAATCTTAGTAGATCCCATGCCTAAAGACTTGAACATGTGGTTGAAAGCCTATCATTCTAGAATAGAGATAGGGCCTAGCATAGAGCAACATGAAAGAAGTTATCCAAGGGGATATTTGGAGAAGGAAAGATTCGAAATATGAAAAAAAATGATTGAGATTGCTCAAACCACACTCAAAAATCCCATACCAACCCTTCCCGAGACTAGGATATCTGAAAACCAATTCCAAGAATGTTTAAACGATGCTGTGGAGGGAGAGTCAAGCAAGAAGAAAAGAAGAAGAGGATCAAAAAACAAAACAGCTCACTAGGGAAGAACCACCCACTGCCCAAAGCCCCACAGGGGCACGCATCAGGCTACAACGCAAAAGGATCAGGGCCCGAGGAGTGGAAATAAAGAACAACAACTAGAACTTTTCATGGGAGGTTGCACACAGCTTCCTCATCCAAGAGGTGCATGTGGTGGAGAGAAATAAACAGGCTAAAAGAAAAAACAGCAGGGTTAGAGTGGTGAAGACAAAGATATAACAGAGGACCAAAAGTTAGAAAGGGGAGAGGCTGAGAAGCAGAAATGTGTGACTAAGAATTTCCCATTCTTAGCCATTGGATGCATGTGCGGCAGCCCTAATTAACGCAGCAAATGAAGACATGAACCAAAGCCCGTCAAGGGACGACAAAGACAAAGAGGGGGAGAGTTTTGTAGAGAAAAGAGGCACAGAAGAGGAGCCTCAAAATTTTCAAATCAACGAGCATAAATTTTCTTCTTCAAAATCTTATGAAATTCCCTCGAAGCCATGTAAAAACACTAGAGGAGTACTCTAGATGCATAAGCCCCAAATCCTTGTAACATAGCTCTTGTAAAATAGTAGGACATTAGAGTTAGTCAATAAAAGTGCCGGTCTCTTGTGTGAAAGGACCATTTTTAGGGCACATGTATATAAGTCACTTTGTGACTCTTGTAAAAGACTTTTTGCCATTGTGAAGAATTGAAGAAGAATTTCGAATTTGCTTCTTTTTTGTTGATTCCCTCCTTCTCCATGATCTTTTGTGTGTGTGTGTGTGTATAATGCTTGGAATGTGTGTGTAGGACTGTTATCTATCCCTTCCCATCACTTTTGAACTACTTTAGTGTGTGTGAGAGCCATTACGAGTTGTGGAGCATTTCCTACCATCCACTCTTTTGTTCATAACTTGAGGTGTGTTTGTCAAATTCAAGTGAAAAATAGACCAATAGATGTGTCTCCTTGAGGGCTTCGAAATGAACTTGCTATTGGCCATATTCAGAGTTTGGAGCTGAGAGAAAAGTTCGAATTTGTGCTTACTACTATAAATGGTATCGCAGCATGCATTTTCAGAGGATTAGTGAGTTAGTGAGGTAGTTAGGTCTTTTCACATGCATTGTAGCTTAGCCACTTCACTTTCCATCATGTGCACACATGTCTTCATACACTTGGTTCTTACAGTTTTTTGGATTGATAATTAAATGTGTATTAATCCACCACTATATGCACTTGTGGGGCGATTGAGGTCTAGTCTCATCGACACAAGTCCCTAAGGCTTCACGACTTAGGTACACATGTTTTTTGTGCCATTGTTGGGGAAAAAACCTAACCATGGTGCCTTCGTGATGGTTAGAGCTATGGACTAAAGTAATCATACTTGTAGAGGTCAACTCGTTCAATGGCAAGTAGTCAAGTAATTTCAACACTTGTTACTTCACACTCTTGGGGTGTGTGTAATGAGTTTTTAGGTTTTAGGGTTAGGAGTGAGGAAGTAAAGGAGGAGTTAGGGTTAGGTAGGAGAGAGGAATAGAGTAGGAAGAAGTAGAAAACATCAAGAAAAATCCCAAAAATTACCTAAATTAGTTCAGTAGAGGTAATAGGTAACCTAAGAGTATAAAAATCCAAAAAATCAGTTCAGTTGGTCATTGTGAGATCCAGTATCATGAGGAGAGCAGCAATCGGTATCCTCTATGTGGTATTGTGCCTAATGAGCTAAAAAGTGACATTAAGAGTATAAAGTTTGGTTGAGGCATCCGTGAAGGTAAGCTACAACAAATTTTTGATATCAAAAATGATGGAGAATGTTAATCTCCAAAAGAACAACTTACTCTTGTGATTAGAGCACCTCTATACCAAGAGTAAGTCAAACACTCCACTAATTTAGAGGATCAATTGCTAATTATCAAAAGATTAACAAATCTGTGAAGAAGATGAAACACAGAAAAATCTGCTGCACTATTTCTCCACATTGACCTATCAAACGTGTAAAGTTTTTGATGAAACTTTGTACGAAGTATCTCCTAGAGATTGCGCATCTACTCCAAGTTAAATCTCTTCAAAAGATTAAGTATAACTTGAGAAATCAACTTCTCAAGTTACCTATGTCAGAAACTGTTACTCAGAACAGTCGACTTTACACCTGTAACTTTTAAGACTTGGTTCTCCTTGAATAGAACCCGTTTTTCAAAATGCTTCTAGACATAAGTAGCTTATCTTCCAACTTAAAGATTAAGCCCTCACACATGCAAAACTTTAAACTGTGCTAGGAGAAATGACCAAAACATTGACTTTGAAATCTGCGCCTGTTTTAGGAACCAGTGAACACACTTCACATATAAATGTTCCTACACTTAATTCACTCAGCCTGATTACAATTGGAAGCTAAAACTTTGCACAGAGGTCAAGCAACTCTCAACTTAGACTTGTACAAAAGCATTTCACAATTGATCTACTGTAGAAGGAGAACACGCAGAAACATCGGGCGCAAATATTTTTCTTTACTCAGAAGAATTACAACTGAGTGATGAGAGCTAACTCAAAATCACTTTCCTCTATCTCATAACTTCTATCTCCCTCATTCTTGATTTCTAACTATTGTCACATATGCTCTCATACATTTCCCGACTTTTCTCAAAGTATTTATAGATAATTTGTACATGATTCTTACTGAACAAAATATCTAAGTCATCTATGACTATACTAATGTACATATGTGTACACTTCTCTTGTCCTCTGAATGTAACCTTCTTCCACCCTTTAGGAATTGATTCTTCCTTTATCATTTGATCTTCCAAGCCTTCAATTGGTGATTGGTATGCACCAACAGCTCCCCCTCAATCATCAATTGAGGTTTTCTCTGTCTTCTTTATACTTGCCATGTCTTTGAACCTTTGTAACTTAGGTCCATCCAGACTCTTTGTCATCATATCTGCCACTTGTTCTTTTGTTGGAGTGTACATCACTTCAATCTCTTTATCTAGTACCTTTTCCCTCAAGAAATGATACTGAATCTCTATATGCTTAGTCCTGGCATGAAAAACAGGGTTAGCTGCCAAATACAAAGAACTCATATTGTCTCCAAAAATTATTGGAGTACTATGATCAATCTCAAAACTTTTCATCAAGGTCTTCAACCATATCACTTCCTTTGCAGCTTCTACCATTCCTTTATACTCAGCTTCTGTGGATGATAAAGCAACTGTATGTTGCTTCTTTGAACACCAAGAAACTAACTTATCTCCAACATAACATAGATATCCATGAGTAGACCTTCTATCATCTGAGTCACCTGCCCAATCTGCATCACTAAACACTTTGATTCTTGTGTCAGAAGTGAAACCATAATACAAACCTTCACTTAGGGTTCCTTTGATATATCTGAGTACCCTTTGGGCTGCAATCCAATGAGTCTTCTTTGGACAATGCATAAATTGTGACAACACACCTACTGCATATGATAGATCTGGCCTTGTCAAGGTAGCATAGATTAAACTACCTACCAAACTCTGATATTTCTTCATGTCATTGAACTCTTCACCTCCATACCTGCTTAATTTATGATTTACCTCCAATGGTGTGGTTGAGGTCCTGCAATCTTCCATGTTAAACTTGACTAGAAGATTCTTCAAGTATCTCTCTTGTGAAACATATACTCCATGTTGAGTATACACAATCTGCATTCCTAGAAAATAAGATAAGTTTCCCAAATCACTTATCTTAAACTCCTTCTCTATTTGTCTTTTGAGTTCATTGATTCCTTGAGCATCTGTTCCTGTAACAATAATATCATCAACATAAATGCACATGTAAATGTATCCATTTTCACTTGCCTTCACTAGCAAGCTACTATCTGCCTTTGATGCTTGAAATCCACATTCATTCAAGAACTTGACCAATCTGTAATTCCAAGCTCTTGGGGCTTGCTTCAACCCATATAAAGCTCTCTTGAGCTTACACACATAATCTGATCCAATTGATTCCATAAAGCCTTCTGGTTGCTCCATATATACTTCATCTGCAATGTATCCATTTAAAAATGCATTCTTCACATCCAATTGTGATAATTTCCATCCCTTGCAAGCAGCAATAGCAATCAATGTCCTAATTGTAGACATCTTAGCAACAAGACTAAAGGTTTCATCATAATCTACCCCATAAGTTTGGGCATAACCTTTGACCACAAGTCTAGCCTTATATCTAGACACCTTACCATCTGCAAACCTCTTTGTTTTATATACCCACTTGCATCCAATGACCTTCTGATTCTTTGGTCTTGGTACTAATTCCCAAGTTTCATTTTCAAGTAGAGCATCATACTCTTCTTGCATTGCCTTCTCCCAATTCTGTTTACCTTTGGCTTCTTCATAAGTGGTTGGATCTTCTTCTGTTTTCACAATGTAAGCATAATCTTTTGTTGTTAGGAAAGATGTATCATAACTATACCTTATAGGTTCTTTCCTTTCCCTTGTAGATCTTCTGATTTCTGCACTTCTTGAAGTTTCAGCCTCATTTGATTCTGGATCAAATCTTGGCCCTTCTTCTACATGATCCTGCACTCTACATCTAGAGTCAACTTCATCAACAATTTCTTCACAAACTTTTACCTTTGCCTTTCCTTTCCTTTGAATTTCTTCAACACCTGTATACTCATTTGGTGATCCTGTATACCACATATTTTGCTCATCAAATGTCACATCTTTAGTAACAAGAAATTGCTTTGTGGATGGACTCCACAACCTGTAACCCATCTGTCTATCATCATATCCAATAAACACATACTTCTCTGCTTTTGGTTCTAGCTTATGTCTTAATTGTGAAGGAACATAAGCATATGCAATACATCCAAATACTTTACAATGATCAAGACTAGGCTTCTTACCCCACCATGCTTCATAAGGGGTTCCTCCATCCAAAGCTTTGCAAGGCAACCTATTCACAAGATATATTGCAGTGTTAATGGCTTCTGCCCATAAGTAATTTGGACAATTCTTTTCCTTCATCATGGCTCTTACAAACTCTACAAGAGTCCTATTCCTCCTTTCTGCTACTCCATTCTGTTGAGGGGAGTACCTGCAAGTTACTTCTCTTTTGATACCTGCACTCCACAAATAATCATCAAACTCTTTAGAGAAATACTCTCCCCCTCCATCTGATCTTAGCCTCTTTAGCTTTTGTCCTGTGATCCTTTCTGCATAGACATGAAAATGTTTGAATGTCTTGAAAACTTCTGATTTATCCTTGATTACATACAAAGTAATCCACCTGGTTGCATCATCAACAAACAACACATAATATCTGGATCCATTTATGCTATAGTCCCTTGAGGGACCCCATACATCTGTATGAACCAATTCAAGCATATTTGAATGATTGTACCCTGATTTGTTGTAAGAATTCTTATGTGCTTTACCTAATTGACAAGCTTCACACTTGTACACCATATGTTGCCCTTCAATATTTGGCAATCCAAGCACCACCTGATTCTTTGACATCTCCTTTATAGCTCTCTCATTGAAATGACCTAGCCTTTTATGCCATAGGTCTAATTCAGATACCTTTTGACCTCCATAGGTAAATAATGCATGTCCCACATTACCTTGGACTTTGAGAGTGAACAATCTTCCTTCCTTTTTACCTGCAATTATGTTTCTATATCCCTGATTTGGATCTTGTACATAAACACCATCATTTGTGAATCTTACCTCATATCCTTTCTCCACAATTTGCCCTATACTTATCAGATTTTTAGGAATAGTAGGAACATAAAGTACCTTGCTCAGAAGTGTACTTCCACTCTTTGTCTTCACTGATCCAATGCTCTCCACTTTATGTTTAGTATTGTCACCTGTCTGAACTGTATGTCCATTCACCTTTGCTTCCATATCAGTCATCAAAGATAGATTCCCACTCAGATGGTTGCTGCACCCTGAGTCAATATAAAACACTCTTTGATCTTCTCCCATTGATTCATGAGTTGCATTCAAGATAAGAGTCATGTCATCCTTCTGATCTGATGCATAATTGTAATAATTATTGTTGTAGGACTGAGATTGGAAGTTTCTTCCACCTCCTCTACCATATGATGTCCTACCACCTCTTCCTCTGATGAATATAATTCTGATTATTGTTTCCACCATTTTGATTATTATACCAACAATCATTTGCCAAATGATTTGTTCTGCCACAAATCCAACAAGCTTTAGCATTATCTTTGTTCTTACCTCCTCTTCCTTTACCTCTGAAATTTGTCTTCCCTTTTGTGAAGTTGGCTTGATTTGAATTCCCTTCATCATCATTTGATTGCTTTCCCTTGCCATTCTTTTTCTTGTCCTTGGAGTACATAGCTTGACTTGTACTTCTATCATTGTCTCCTTTAAGATCCTGCTCAAAGGTTAGCATGTGTCCTAGCAATTGATTAAGGTCAGGAGTAAAGTGATCAAGTGACAACTCTATGGACAATATAAAAGGCTTCTACTTCTCATCTCCTCTCAAACCTGTAAGTATTTGTCTTACCAACTTTTCTTCTTCAATATCTTCATCCACTGCTCCCAAGCTATCTGCAATATCTTTCATCCTTGCCACATAATCTGAAATTGATTGTGAGCTCTTCTTCTTGAAGGTTGTGAACTCAGCCCATAGTGAGGACTTCCTTGACTTAGTTGTATTTTGGAAATGCTCTTCCAAGGCATTCCAAACATCTGTGGCACTTTCCAAACCTCTGATGTGAGGTAAAAGGTAATCATTTACAGCCATGTAGATGATACTCCTTGCTTGAGCATCCTTTCTCATCCAAGTCTTCAACATTGCAAGCTCTTCCCTAGTAGGAATACTTGGATCTGCAAACTCAGGTTTTTCTTCATCTCCTGTAATAAATGATATAAGATCTTTGCTCATGAGGTGTGCTTCCATCCTCATGGACCATGCTGGATAGTTCTCCCTATCTAGCTTATCAATCTGCAAGCTTTCTCCCATCTTGTATTCACCTGTGTATTGAAATCTTCAAGCTTTACAAACAATGTATGTACCTTTACTTCGAATTGAACTCCTTTTGCCTTTCTTGATGTCAAATAGTCTTCTCCTCAAGCTTTGACTCCAAGCTTTCACTTTTTAGTCCTCCAAGTGTTGAATTTCTTGAATCTGCAGTAGTCGGGATCCTCCTTTTCTTCAAATTGATGTCTCCTGCTCTGATACCACTGATGGAGAATGTTAATCTCCAAAAGAACAACTTACTCTTGTGATTAGAGCACCTCTATACCAAGAGTAAGTCAAACACTCCACTAATTTAGAGGATCAATTGCTAATTATCAAAAGATTAACAAATCTGTGAAGAAGATGAAACACAGAAAAATCTGCTGCACTATTTCTCCACATTGACCTATCAAACGTGTAAAGTTTTTGATGAAACTTTGTACGAAGTATCTCCTAGAGATTGCGCATCTACTCCAAGTTAAATCTCTTCAAAAGATTAAGTATAACTTGAGAAATCAACTTCTCAAGTTACCTATGTCAGAAACTGTTACTCAGAACAGTCGACTTTACACCTGTAACTTTTAAGACTTGGTTCTCCTTGAATAGAACCCGTTTTTCAAAATGCTTCTAGACATAAGTAGCTTATCTTCCAACTTAAAGATTAAGCCCTCACACATGCAAAACTTTAAACTGTGCTAGGAGAAATGACCAAAACATTGACTTTGAAATCTGCGCCTGTTTTAGGAACCAGTGAACACACTTCACATATAAATGTTCCTACACTTAATTCACTCAGCCTGATTACAATTGGAAGCTAAAACTTTGCACAGAGGTCAAGCAACTCTCAACTTAGACTTGTACAAAAGCATTTCACAATTGATCTACTGTAGAAGGAGAACACGCAGAAACATCGGGCGCAAATATTTTTCTTTACTCAGAAGAATTACAACTGAGTGATGAGAGCTAACTCAAAATCACTTTCCTCTATCTCATAACTTCTATCTCCCTCATTCTTGATTTCTAACTATTGTCACATATGCTCTCATACATTTCCCGACTTTTCTCAAAGTATTTATAGATAATTTGTACATGATTCTTACTGAACAAAAGATCTAAGTCATCTATGACTATACTAATGTACATATGTGTACACTTCTCTTGTCCTCTGAATGTAACCTTCTTCCACCCTTTAGGAATTGATTCTTCCTTTATCATTTGATCTTCCAAGCCTTCAATTGGTGATTGGTATGCACCAACAAAAAACACTTCACGAACACACACATGCACTTTTAATCTCTTTTTGGGTTCTTGGGGATGGTAGGGGTCTCACAGTGCAGAGGCCCTTTACTTAATTTTCCCAATTAACCATTTAACCAAACAGTAATTATACGTCAAGACATTAACTTCTGTTACAGAGTTATGATTCTTTGATTGCGGTTATCTTCACACAGTAGGTTATCGCGCAAATTATCAGCCACACAGTCGTACAAACTTATTGATGTTAAGACGACGTTACTGTGTTAGTAATAAATTATGGCAATTCAACAAAATAATAGTACTCCAATTATCTGCAAACTCTGCACCACGGCATCTCCGCACAGTCGCAATCACCCAGACAGATAGTCTGGCGATCCCGTCTCCTCTACTGCTGGAGAACCCCATAATGTCTTTTCATTAATAGATAAAAGGTTACATCTCTTCGCTACGCCCTTTCGGTCGTGCGATATATGAAAATAAAATTACATTGTGCCAATCCGGCGGCCTAACACTGGCACACACGGTGGACTCGAACCCGCAAAGAAAGTAAAATTAAGGCTCATCTACGATGCCTTGTATGTACATGGTTCGGGCTAATTTGAAAGTCCTAGTGATCTTCTGTTTTAAGGAATCCAGCATAAGCTTTAAATTATCTGGCTCCACCAGTTGTGCGTCAGTTCATACTGAACTAGCCACAATGACTTGACTCATCAGTAACTCTGTTTGTGTTTGCAAAAATGCCTACTGTAAATAGAAATCATTGGCAATGGCCGCATCTCGTCTGATCTTCATATCCGCAATTTGAGCATCAACTCTAGATAATCTCTCTGCTTGAGCGCCCAACTTGTTTTCTCTGCGTTCTAGCTCCTGAGCTTAATATTGAATTGTTTTATAATATGCATCCCTTTCTTTCATGATTCCATCCATCTCCTTCTTTAACCGTAGATACTTAGCGATTTCCTCCGTAAACTCTTGATCTCTGTGAAACAATCTTTCAGTGACATTATGTAACTCGGCTTCTGCCTTAAGCACATTGGCCGCAAGCGATTGTGAAGCTTCTTCTAACACACTGAGAGTATCTTGGGTACAGTGAAGTTCTTGTCCTAACGCAGTTATAGCATCTGTCCTGTCAGTGAGATCCTGCTTCAGAGTAGTGATTTCTGTATCCCTTTGAGCAATCAAAGCGTCCCTCTCTGCTAATTGATCTTGAAGTTGCTGAACCTGAAGCTGCAGGGCATGATTCTCTGCTTTAACCGCATTAGCTTCTTCCTGTAATGGAGCAATATTTGCCTCTAACAAATCAACTTTGCCTTGCAGATCCTGTCTGATATTGTCGATCGCCAGCTTCATTTGAAGAGGTAACTGCTGAGAGAACTGAATCAGGAGACGCCCAGAGACTCCAATTCATGGAACATCATATTCGGAGGAGGAAGAACAGGAAGTGGTTGGGATGAAGAGGTTGATAATAGGTGAGGAGAGGCTGGTGGAGAGTAATCGGGAGAAGATGAGGGAGTAATGGGTGCGTCGAGAACAATAGGCTCAACGGGAACAACGGGCTCAATAGGGTTCATTGGTGGAGGAAGTGGGATAAGGGTATTTGGCATCAAGATTATACCAGTTGTATTTTGCTTTGTCGCCTCAATTTTGTCAATCACAACGTCAACCATGACAATCACTTCGTTAATAATTTTTGCAACAATTTCTTTCACAATTTCGTGATTCTGTTGATGAGAATCCGCCCGAGAAGAAACTTCTTCGGAGTCCTCCATGTTGACATCTTGTTCCTGTTGCTTAATTGGAGAAGAAGGAACAGAGGAATCGACATGGATAGATGTAGCAGTGTCGTGAAAGACTTCTTCTTCATGGCCATCAGTTGATCCCTACACTTAACTTTCGGAGGGGCTAACACATCTTCGTTTTTGGCAAAAAAGTTGCAACAGGTCTGCATCGTCATCTTCCTCATCCTCCAGCATTTGCGTAGATTCTTCATGTAACAAGAAGGGGGCGGTTGGAGGTGGTTGCGCAGCTTGTAGCACCGGAAAGAGGAAAGTAAGGATGTGGGGTAAACGGGAATGAGGAAGGTCACCCTTAGTGACTGGCTTGATAACTGCGACACATTCACGGTGAATGCACCAAAAATAGAAGGAGGCAAAATTGACAGACTCACGAGAAGCGGTATCTATCATCGAATAGAATGGGCGAGCAGTACCATAGGTGCATTTCTATAAATTCAAGGTGACTACCAAAAATTGCAGAGCTGTACGCTCTGGTTAAGGTCTACACAAAATGGCATACTCATTAGATGAGTGTCGGGGTGTAATAAAGTAAGTCTATGATCTAGGGATCCGATGGCTTCAGACAGATCTGAAATCGGATACCGTTTGGTCACTCGTCTGTAGGACCAAAGATCTCAAGAGTAGACTCAAGCATAAGTCATGTGCTCTCATATTCAAGTAATCCACTTAGCCTAGTGGTTAAGTCTCATGGTTGTGAAGGAGGAGGTCTTGGGTTCAACTCCCATGGGGAGCATGGGGAGAGAGTTTTGCCCAAAGAGCTCTAGAGCCTTCTAACTCAAGTTAACGTGAGTTAACTTGAGTCCAGTGGACTTAACTCAAGAGGTGAGTACAACAACCACTAGTGGACTCTAGTGGAAGGTACTAAAGTAGTGGTCAAGATCACTCCAGCCACTAATAGACTCTAGTGGTGGATATGAAAGGAGTGGAGGAGATTGCACATGCACTTGTGGACTCTAGTTACATTTGTGGTCCTCATTAGTTCAAGCAGCTATATATACAGGCATAAGGTTGGGAGGAGAGTCATCTCTCTAGCATGTGGTGGTCGTAATCCTTCGTTCTATTGCATTGGTATCAGAGCATTCACTCCATAGCTCTCTGTCCTTCATCATCTTGCTCATCAATTTGCTTTCTCCTATATGCGTGTGCATAAGCTCTTCTACGACGTAGAAGTATGCTCGCGGTTGATCAGAGAAGAGTGTCGATTTCCTCGCGTTAGCATAATTAAGCTTAGAGAGAAGCTTGGCAAAAGATTCAGATCCTCTCTATTGTGTAGAAGAGGGGATTCGAACCCCAGTCCCCCCGTTTATAGGGCGCTGCCTTATCTACAGAGATAGACCGCAGTTCGCGACGTTTTCTGTGCGGAAGATGTTTACAGATTATTACTTTGCTGAAGCATATGGAGCACGAAAACGAAACATCAGCGCAGATCTACACGCAGCCGGGACTAAGATTCGAACTCAGGTGCCCATTTAGAGAGCACGTCGAAGTAGCCACGTGCTCAAATTGCTTATGTGCTGAAATAATCCGCAGAAGACCAACTCAATGTGTAACCGCTAAAGTTGGAAGCCACAGAGCCAAGCCAATTCGCACGTCAAATCGTGGCTTTAATTGAAGTTTCTAGCACTTGATTGTTGCAGACCGGAACCCGAGGAGCATTCTTCTTTTAGCCAAAGAAACAAGCAAGGACAGTTAAAGTTTGAGCAAAGTTTGAAGAAAGTGGAAGCTGTGGAGTGAAGATCCGGAGGCCTAACTTCGTCGACCTTGACGGACCAAATCATCAAGAACTATTTCTTGATGAGGAAGCTTCAAGAATGGTGAATAGCTCCTGGCAAGGATCAAGGGATGGACGAAGCTATGATCAAAGCTAAGTATTTTCCAGTTTTTGCTTGGCCTTAATGATTGATTTATCTTGTTTTCATTATTCTACACTTAATCCTAGATGCACATTGAAATAGCCAAGATTTCAATTGATTAAGTCTAGATTAGAATAATGAATTAATCCATTTCTCATTCCAAGCATTAGTTTGCATTAAGGAAAGACTTGATTTCAAAAAGATCCTTGTGCATCAAAGAATGTATTTTGGTAGTTTAAATACATATTTCCTTTCCATTGAGTAAGTTTTCTATTGCACCTCAAGGGTATGTTTTTATATCATAGTGCATTAGGACAAAGGAAAGGATATACATGCATCAGGATTGCATGATATACATTCTTAGTACAAGAAAAAATCGTGCATCAAGCTCATGCATGATTGTTGTATTATTTTTTGGGCATGCAAAGAACATGCATGCATACGCATGTGAGCATATGCTTTTGCATGTAGATACATGCATTTGCATGATAGAATGGAATGCTGTTTGCAAGTAGATATGAGAATGTACTCTCTTAGTATTTAGCTTACTTTATAAAGCTCGCAATTTGACATTAGGGAAGACCAAGGACTAGTTAGTTGCAAAGACATACTAGTTCTAGTTTACAACTCAAGTAATTAGTCGATTTCTTTCCAAGTCGATACTCCGCTATCAAAGACAGATACTTAATGATAATTTAAGTATGATAGATGTCTTGCTAGGTATAAGTAAGCACTAGGAGAAAGTTAAGTAATAAATTTTCTTGATAACCAAGAAAATTTAATTCCTTGCAAACTCTTTTATGATGTATGATGACTCTAAGTCCTGGATGTACTTAGAAAGTCATACTGATAAGCTTTAGTTGATTAGTTATACATTTTATGTAACTTCTCAAGCATCCCAAGGTTGGATGAAAACGTCAACTATATTTCCAAGTTCCTTGAGTACTCTTCTATTTAGAAGATTTCGAAAGTTTAAAGAAGTTTCTTTGTGGTTTCAAGATTTGTATCTCATGATGAAACCTCGGTAAGTAACTTTTTGGAATTGAGATATGAAATAGTCAAGCCTTCTATTTCATGTGAGATCATTCTCCTACCATGTTTAAGATGAATTTATTTTTGGGAAGGTAGATGTTCCAAGTAGAGGATCTTAATTGATTCATGAACTCTTCCCAAAATACACATAAATTCATATTATATGATAGGTCCAAGGAATGATGCAGGCAAAACCTCTTTAGGATATAAATGTTTTGCCAAGATATAAAGGTACCAATCTTTTATAAATTTTCATTTGATTTCATCCCAAGGGGTGATGGAAATCAAAGGTTAAACCTCAACATCAATTGATCCTTGACGTCAATAAAAGGATGTTAGGTTCTATAGTTGCATCTCTAGTAAATGATGCAACTAGCTAAGAAATCTTTAGGAAACTAATATAAGTCCCTAAGGACTTGAAGCAAGTGTGAACTTTTCATTTAGGAATAGAAAGTTCCAAGAAATGGATTTTCAATCCATGAACTTCTCCTAAACAAGTTATAAAGTTCAAAGTTGTGTTCACAGTAACATTACTATTGGATCAATCATCAATAGATGCTTGGACTTTAAACATAATTTTGATTGGTGAAATATGTTTAAAGGACTCTAGTAACATCTGAAGATTGACCAATAATAATGAGTTTTGTATCAAACTCAAGAATAGAAGTCGATATCACATAAATGAAAGTTCAACTTAAACTTTTATAGTGACATGGGAAACCATATCCAAAAGGTGATATTTAGTCTCTAGTTTGATACTCAGGAAATGAATACAATTGAATCAGTAAATTTTTTGGATATTATTTGAAAGAATTTCTTTCAAATGTTCTTTTAACATTGCAAAAGATTCCAAGATGAATCATTTGCTCAAGTTATTTGATTCCTTAGAAGGAATCTCAAGTCTTTGAAGAATGGCATTCTTTCAAGTATTGAGAATGAAATTCTTCATACTCTTTAGTCTGTAAGTAGTTCCTTAGCAATTCCCAAACCATCAGTATTGGTTAATTAAGTCCAAATAGTGATATAACCCAAAGGTATATCAAAGATTCTTAGCTTTGGAATCTGAGAGGCATAAGTGTATGCTTGGACTTGAGAAAGATCTCTAAAAATCCTGCAGGTAAGCAAAGCAGCTTAAAGATAGTTTAAGAGATCTTAAAGATAAAGACTAAAGTCTTTATTTTTATCGCAAGATCAACCAGACTTGATCAATCTTGGCCATGATTGTCCAAGTAATGTGCGATTAGAACTACTTTGTAGATTGCCCAAGTATTGGCAATAAAATTCCTTTTGGGAATTATTCACTCAGGTTCCATTTATTCGATGGAAAACTGTGAAAAAGAGTAAGTTGTTCCAAGTCTGAACAGAGTAAAGAAATTCCAAGAATGTAGTCTGCAACCGTGAAAATGGTATTTAAGTCTGTGGAAGGTAAAACATAAGTGTTTACCTATCCTTAAAGGGATTTTGGTACAAATCCAGAAAGCATGAGCGGATGCTTAAGACTTAAGCAGTAAAGAGATTCCTAAATAAAGTCCCCGGGGTAGGTACCTAAAGCAACAGTAAACAAAGGAATCTAAAGACAAGAAGTCAAAAGCTCTTGTCGCTACAAAATTGGTCAAGAATAACCAATTGAACTTGAATTTGAGAAATTCAAGAACTTGGAATTCTGATTGGTTTTTTCATTTGAAAACCCTAGTAAAAAGGATTGGAGATATTCTATTAAAGGTTTTTCAAGTTCCCAAGGATAAGCACAAGATCGTGAAACGATCATGTCAGAGGATTAAAACCTAGAATATCAAGATAGAGATAGTACCTGAAATTGCAAAATTCTTGTCAAGAATTAAAGCTAGAAGATACTCTATCAAGAGATGTTTAGACTTTAGGATAAGAATCACCCACACATTAATGTGAATATAAAATAGGGTGGTATGGGACACCAGATTTTATACTCAGATTGATGTAGGAAAGATGGTATGGGACATCGGACCGTGGGATGATAATTATCTTTTAGTCCTAGTTTGGATTTTTGAAGTTAGGTTTCATCCTCAAGGGAATTAAGACTTCAAGGAAAGTTTAATTCGTAAAGAATGAAAGTAGTATCTTACGATACTTCAAGATGACTTCAAGATCAAGGAAATTGAAGATATGAAGTAAGGAACTTCCAAGATCTTCTTAGAACACTTCAAGCTTAAGTGTTGTCAATCATAAATATTTGATAAATTTTTGGAAAAGTTGAACTTTGACTTTGAGTTGATCTTTTCAACCAAGGATTTGATTGACTAAGTCAAGCACCAAGTTTCTAGTATAACTTGATAAATTCACTCTTTTGACTCAAAGAAATGCACAAGAATTGCATTCTCAGTAAGGAGTCAAAAAGACTGAATATGACATGAACTTAGTCTCAAGTGAAGCATTATTTGAATACTAAACTCATCGACAGAACCTCAATGGATTGACACACTGATGTTGTTTTCCACACGAGTATCTTGTGGTTGGATGATGTTTTCGAGTTGCTTTGAATCTTTTTGAGAATCCAGTTTATTTCTCTTAAAGATAAAGAAAATGCTTCAATATGTTGAAACAAATCTTTGAAAAGTTAAAGTCTTGGGTCATCTAGACTTTTACTCATAACAAATTTACGTATCTTCGAAGAATGAATTGGTTGTACATAGTTTTAGTTATTTCTTTCCGCGTTCCAAAACTTTTGGAATGGGCTCAGACATGGTATCTGATTCCTTTTGCAAAAGACCAGGGTTAGCTGGTTAGAATTAGATAACTAACTTGAACATCCTAGACAGATGTTATGTACAAGAACCTTTTCAATCTTCAAAAGATGATAAGTCTAAGTGGACTTATTTATTTGAGTTTGCTTCAAGTTATAGCATAAAAGATTTCCTAGAGTCCAGTATACTCTAGAATAGGGAAGTTAGGAATTGCTCATCAGATTGACAATTCCCAAGAACTTTCAGTTAAAGTCTTTTGAGAAAAGTGTCCTAAGTTGGAAAATCTTCATTTTGAATTTGAATTGATCAAGTTAGTATGGTTGACTCAACAGAAATGGTAAACTTTCTCCTACAGTTTATATAGGATTTTGTAACCCATTTGGACAAAGTAGTCCTCTAGTCAGGTGAAAAAATTAAGTAACTGTTGGATTAGAGTTAACCATTGTACAAACATCCAAGTTAGATGTTTGAGACAACCAAACTCCAAGTTCTTCAAAACAAATTCAAGTGAATCAAGAATTCTCAAAGTCTTGCAAGGGATAAGAATCCCACCTTCATTACTAAGCCCATGCACCAGTTATGCCTAGAAATGGACTAGTAATTTGAATCCACCTAGTTCACATGTTTGTGCCTAGATCGCACATCCAGAAACTGTGAATTAGCCAGGGATGTCATTAGATCCACCCTCATTATTCTTCACTAGTTTGTACTTTGTCCCGTTCATCAAAGTACAAAACCAGATAGTGTTTTGAATCATTTGGGCAAGGATGCCACCACAGAGATGAGACATGTTCTTCCAGTTCTAGAACATGACCATGTTCTTCCAGTTTTAGAACATGAGGCTCGGGGGTTGCCTACAATTATATATATAGCTTTATTTTCGAGGACGAAAATCTTTCCCAAGGGGGGAAGAATGTAATAAAGTAAGTCTATGATCTAGGGATCCGATGGCTTCAGACAGATCTGAAATCGGATACCGTTTGGTCACTCGTCTGTAGGACCAAAGATCTCAAGAGTAGACTCAAGCATAAGTCATGTGCTCTCATATTCAAGTAATCCACTTAGCCTAGTGGTTAAGTCTCATGGTTGTGAAGGAGGAGGTCTTGGGTTCAACTCCCATGGGGAGCATGGGGAGAGAGTTTTGCCCAAAGAGCTCTAGAGCCTTCTAACTCAAGTTAACGTGAGTTAACTTGAGTCCAGCGGACTTAACTCAAGAGGTGAGTACAACAACCACTAGTGGACTCTAGTGGAAGGTACTAAAGTAGTGGTCGAGATCACTCCAGCCACTAATAGACTCTAGTGGTGGATATGAAAGGAGTGGAGGAGATTGCACATGCACTTGTGGACTCTAGTTACATTTGTGGTCCTCATTAGTTCAAGCAGCTATATATACAGGCATAAGGTTGGGAGGAGCGTCATCTCTCTAGGATGTGGTGGTCGTAATCCTTCGTTCTATTGCACGGGGAAACAATTCTTGCATTGTGGCCACAGAAAGAAGGGGACCATTCTCCAATCCTTCCCAAGGGAGGCGGAAAGCATCAGCAAATGTAGCTAAAGTAATAATTGTTGGAGCAAGACAATCAACAAATTGTGATTATACAAAGGGTAGAAGTAAAGACATGAAGAGAAGATTGAAGATCAATGTCATGAATTGAAGGAAAGAATCAGATAGTAAAGTTCTTTAATCAAATGTACATTAATTCTTTAAGATACTTCAATATACTTGAAGTAGTTACGAGTTAGGACTTGTATATATATATATATTATATATAAGTACATGCCTGTAGTCATATATGAGATATAGAGAAGAGATTTGAGATGAGTTAGTTGATGTACATTGTACAGATCATCCATCAGATGTATGAAGAAAACAGATAAGTAAAAATTTCAGATATGGCGCGTCGAACTTCTCTCCCATTCTCCTTCTGTGCTTAATCTTTTGAGAAATCTTTTTGCATGTATCTAAGTCCATAGCTAATCTATCTATGACTAGAATTTGAGAGGTTAATTGCAATCAGGTTGAGAGAATTCAGTTTAGGAACATTCATATGTGAAGATGTTCTGAGAGTCGTCAAAACTGGCATAGATTTCATGTTCAGAGAAATGAACATTGCTCAGTGCACGGTGTAAAGTTTTACACAAGTGAGGGCTCAAAATCTAAGTTGAAAAGGTAAGCCATCTATGGCTAAAAGATCTTGATCAAACGGGATTTACTTTGGGAGAACTAGTGTTAAGAAATTACAGGTGTTAAGGTCGCCATTGCAAAGAAGCTGTTTCAGACATAGGTAAAGTGTTTCACACATTTCTCACAGTATACTCAATCATTTTGAGAAATTTAACTTGGAGAAGTTGCGCAACCTTAAGGTGAAGCATTGTGCAAAGTTTTATTAAAAACTTTACAGGATTGATTAGTCAATCAGTAATTAATCTGTGGCAGACTTTCCAGGAAATTTCAGTTTTCAACAGTTAGTCAAAATTCTGATAATTTGGTGATTGTTTTCTAAAATTAAGTGGAGTCTGAAGTTGTTCTTGATATAGAGGAGTTCTAAGTTCAAGTACAACTTGTTCTTTTGGAGATTAACACTCTCCATCAGTGGTATCAGAGCAGGATGTGTCAAAATTGAAGTGAAGAAGACTCCGACTACTGCAGAAATACAAATCTTTACATCTCGAAGGTGCAAAAGGATAAAGGTTGAAGAAAACTTGAAGGTAGACACATTGAAGTTATCAAAAGGATCAGAAGGAGTAAGATTCAAAGTCAAGGTACATTTATTTCTCATAAAGATTTAAGAATTGGCAATACAAGTAAAGAAACAATGGGAGATAGTCTCCAAATTGAGAAGCTGGATAGAGAGAACTATCTTGCATGGTCAATGAGGATGGAAGCTCATCTTATGAGCAAAGATCTGATGGGATACATCACAGGAGAGGAAGAAAAGCCAGAATTTAGAGACTCTAGTGTTCCAACTAGAGAGGAGCTTGCAAACATGAAGAATTGGATGAAGAAGGATGCTCAAGCAAGGAGCATAATCTACATGGCAGTCAATGACTATTTGCTTCCTCACATTAGAGGACTTGAAAGTGCATGTGACATTTGGAATGCTTTGGAAGAGCATTTCCAAAACACAACCAAATCAAGGAAGGCTTCACTATGGGCAAAATTTACTACTTTCAAGAAGAAGGCCTCACAATCAATCTCTGATTATGTGACAAAGATGAAGGACATTGCAGATTCTTTAGGTGCAGTGGATGAAGATATTGAAGAAGATAAATTGGTAAGACAAATTCTCACAGGGCTAAGAGGAGATGAGAAGTGGAAGCCTTTTATTTTGTCTACAGAACTTTCATTAGATCACTTCACTCCTGATTTGAATCAATTGTTAGGTCATATGCTAACTTTTGAGAATGATATCAAAGGAGATGTAGATAAGAGTGCAGGTCATGCAATGTATTCTAAAGACAAGAAGAAAGCTAACAAAGGAAAGCAACAATCAGGTGAAGAAGAAGGTACTTCAAACCAAGCAAATTTCATAAGAGGAAGAGGAAATGGCAGAAGTAGAGGAAGAGGCAGAAACAACAAAGATAATGCAAGAGCTTGTTGGATATGTGGTAAGACCAATCATCTATCTCATGATTGTTGGCACAATAATCAGAATAATGGTAATTATCAGAACTTTAATCAAAGAGCAAGAGGTGGTAGATTTCAGAGAGGAAACTTCAAAGGTAGAGGTGGTAGGAATTCTTTTGGAAGAGGTGGAGGAAGAAGCTTCCAAAATCAATCCTATAATAACACCTACTACAACTATGCATCAGATCAGAAGGAGGATTCGACTCTCATTATGAATGCAACATGTGAAACCTCACATGAGGACATGAGAGTGTTCTATATTGATTCAGGATGTAGTAATCATTTAAGTGGAAATATTGCTTTGATGACTGATCTAGATCATAATGCAATTAACCATACAGTTCAGACAGGTGATAATACAAAGCATAAGGTAAAGTCAATTGGTTCAGTCAAGGCTAAAGATGGGAGCACTCTTCTGAGTAAGGTTCTTTATGTTCCCACAATTCCAAAGAATTTGATCAGTGTAGGTCAAATTGTGGAAAAAGGATATGAGGTAAGGTTCACCAATGATGGAGTCTATGTTGAAGACCCTAGTCAAGGGTATAAACAGGTTGTTACAGGAAAGAAGGAAGGGAGGCTTTTCACATTGAAGGTACAAGGAAATGTTGGACATGCTATGTTCACATATGGAGAGCAGAAGGTATCTGAATTGGATCTTTGGCATAAAAGACTTGGACATTTCAATGAGAGAGGTATTAAAGAAATGATTAACAATGATTCAGTGCTTGGGTTGCCTAACATTGCAGGTCAACACATGACATACAGATGTGAGGCGTGTCAATTAGGTAAGGCCCATAAGCAACCTTATTCCAAGCATGGGTTTATGTATTCAGAAAGACTTGAGTTGGTGCATACAGATGTGTGGGGTCCTTCAAAGGACTTTAGTATAAATGGTTCAAGATATTATGTCATATATGTTGATGATGCTACCAGATGGATCACAATTTATGTGATTAAAGAAAAGTCAGAAGTATTTAATACATTTAAACACTATCATGCATATGCAGAAAGGATTACAGGTCAAAAATTGAAGAGACTAAGGTCAGATGGAGGGGGAGAGTATTTTTCAAATGAATTCAATGATTACTTGTGGAATGCAGGTATAAAGAGAGAAGTTACTTGCAGGTACTCTCCTCAACAAAATGGGGTAGCAGAAAGAAGAAACAGGACACTTGTTGAATTTGCAAGGTCCATGATGAAAGAGAAGAATTGCCCAAATTATTTGTGGGCTGAAGCTGTTAATACAGCTACATATTTGGTCAATAGATTGCCTTGTAAAGCTTTGCAAGGTATGACACCATATGAAGCTTGGTGGGGTAAGAGACCTACCTTGGATCATTGCAGAATATTTGGATGCTTGGCATATGCATATGTGCCATCTCAATTGAGGCATAAGTTGGAGCCTAAGGCAGAAAAGTATGTATTCATTGGTTATGATGATAAGCAAATGGGATACAGGTTGTGGAGTCCATCCACAAAGCAATTCCTTGTATCCAAGGATGTTACATTTGATGAGCAAGGTACTTGGTATGCAGGTAAATATAATATACATGCAGATGTTGAAGAAGTAGTGGATCAAAGGAAAGGTAAAGCAAAGATTCAATTACTTGATGAAAATGAGAATAATGAAGTACAGGTTGAAGTTGAAGAGAGGCCAAGGTTTGATCCAGAATGTGATGAACCAGAGACTTCAAAAAGTGCAGAAGTTAGGAGGTCATCTAGGCACAAATGGCAACCCACAAGGTATAGCTATGACACCTCATTCTTGACTACTAAAGATTATGCTTATTTGGTAAAAGCAGATGAAGATCCATCTACATATAATGAAGCCAAAGGCAAGAGAAATTGGGAAGAAGCCATGCAAGAGGAGTATGATGCATTGATAGAGAATCAGACTTGGGATCTGGTTCCTAAACCTAATAGCCAGAAAATTATTGGATGTAAGTGGGTTTACAAAACAAAAAGATTTGCAGATGGAAGTGTGTCTAGGTACAAAGCCAGACTTGTTGTGAAAGGGTATGCACAGACATATGGAGTGGACTATGATGAGACCTATAGTCCTATGGCAAAAATGACAACCATCAGAACTTCCATAGCAATTGCTGCTTGCAAAGGTTGGAAGTTATCTCAATTAGATGTTAAAAATGCTTTTTTGAATGGTTACATTTCAGATGAAGTTTACACGGAGCAACCAGATGGGTTCAAAGATCAAATGAGTCGAAATTATGTGTGTAAGCTCAAGAGAGCTTTGTATGGATTAAAGCAGGCCCCAAGGGCATGGAATTATAGGCTTGTAAAGTTCTTGAAGGATCTTGGATTTCAAGCATCAAAGGCAGATAGTAGCTTGCTAGTCAAAGCAAGTGAAGATGGATTCATTTATGTTTGTATTTATGTTGATGACATAATACTTACAGGAACAGATGATAAAGGAATACAAATGATCAAGAAGCAGATGGAGAAAGAGTTCAAAATCAGTGATTTGGGGAACTTGTCATTCTTCTTGGGAATGGAGATTTTATATACTCAACATGGAGTATATGTGACCCAAGAAAGGTATCTTAAAAATTTGCTAACCAAATTTAAAATGGAAGATTGCACGGTTGCACCTACACCATTGGAAGTGAACCATAAATTGTCTAGATTTGGAGGAGAAGAATTCAGAGACATGAAGCTCTATCAAAGATTGGTTGGTAGCTTGATTTATGCTACATTAACAAGGCCTAATTTGTCATATGCAGTTGGTGTGCTTTCATAATTCATGCATTGTCCTAGAAAGGAACATTGGATTGCAGGACAAAGAGTACTTAGGTACATCAAGGGTACACTCAGAGAAGGACTGTATTATGGATTTACTTCTGATACAAGAGTGAAGATATATAGTGATGCAGATTGGGCAGGTAATGTGGATGATAGAAGATCAACACATGGATATTTGTGCTATGTAGGAGACAAATTAATTTCATGGTGATCTAAGAAGCAACATACAGTTGCTTTGTCATCTACAGAAGCAGAATATAAAGGTATGGTGGAAGCTGCAAAGGAGGTAATATGGCTAAAGACACTTATGAAGGTTTTTGATGTGATTCAAAGTACTCCTATTATTTGTGGAGACAATATGAGTTCTCTATACTTGGTAGCTAATCCTGTGTTTCATGCTAGTACTAAACATATTGAAATACAGTATCATTTTCTGAGAGAGAAGGTCATTGATAAGGAAATTGAAGTTATGCATACTCCTACAAAAGATCAACTTGCAGATATGATGACAAAAAGTTTAGATGGACCAAAGTTACAGAAGTTCAAAGACATGGCAAGAATAAAAAGGATGTAGATAATCACAATTGATGATTGAGGGGGAGCTGTTGGAGCAAGACAATCAACAAATTATGATTATACAAAGGGTAGAAGTAAAGACATGAAGAGAAGATTGAAGATCAATGTCATGAATTGAAGGAAAGAATCAGATAGTAAAGTTCTTTAATCAAATGTACATTAATTCTTTAAGATACTTCAATATACTTGAAGTAGTTACGAGTTAGGACTTGTATATATATATATTATCTATAAGTACATGCTTGTAGTCATATATGAGATATAGAGAAGAGAGTTGAGATGAGTTAGTTGATGTACATTGTACAGATCATCCATAAGATGTATGAAGAAAACAGATAAGTAAAAATTTCAGATATGGCGCGTCGAACTTCTCTCCCATTCTCCTTCTGTGCTTAATCTTTTGAGAAATCTTTTTGCATGTATCTAAGTCCATAGCTAATCTATCTATGACTAGAATTTGAGAGGTTAATTGCAATCAGGTTGAGAGAATTCAGTTTAGGAACATTCATATGTGAAGATATTCTGAGAGTCGTCAAAACTGGCGCAGATTTCATGTTCAGAGAAATGAACATTGCTCAGTGCACGGTGTAAAGTTTTACACAAGTGAGGGCTCAAAATCTAAGTTGAAAGGTAAGCCATCTATGGCTAAAAGATCTTGATCAAACGGGATTTACTTTGGGAGAACTAGTGTTAAGAAATTACAGGTGTTAAGGTCGCCATTGCAAAGAAGCTGTTTTAGACATAGGTAAAGTGTTTCACACATTTCTCACAGTATACTCAATCATTTTGAGAAATTTAACTTGGAGAAGTTGCGCAACCTTAAGGCGAAGCATTGTGCAAAGTTTTATTAAAAACTTTACAGGATTGATTAGTCAATCAGTAATTAATCTGTGGTAGACTTTCCAAGAAATTTCAGTTTTCAACAGTTAGTCAAAATTCTGATAATTTGGTGATTGTTTTCTAAAATTAAGTGGAGTCTGAAGTTGTTCTTGATATAGAGGAGTTCTAAGTTCAAGTACAACTTATTCTTTTGGAGATTAACACTCTCCATCAATAATGACACAAGATTGGAAACAAGCAATAGGCCAATACGGCTCTGTAGCAGGTGTGGCGGCGATGGCAGAAATGATCTGCGCATGGAATGGTTGACACTCCACTGAATTCCAAGGCAATTCAGCGAAGGCCAACAGACCACGGGTGTGCAAATACTCACTCACTTTGGGAGTGAGGCCTGCACGGAAGCTAGCGACATTCGCGAGAGCTTCCATGGCGCATAAGTAAACAGGAGAACAAAGAATACACAGAGCACACAATCACACAAACACAATAGCGATTATCAGTGGCAAAAACACGATTAAGTACGAGCACGAACAACATTAGGCAGCAAGAACCCTAATCATCACGTAGTATTGGCGAGATATCCTTCATGATTACGACAGGCATGCATGTGTAGCAATAGTAACACTGGGTGGCGATTAATCATAGTTAGATACCCAAAACGAGGAGATTACAGTCAGTGGTCATATGGGGATAAAAAGAAAAACAAGTGATACTTGAAAAAGAGTAAGGACATGTCAGAGGTTATCAGACGACTGGTGATATGGACGCAACTTAGAACCATTAATCACTTTTGGCAGGAGAACACCTGTTAAGGTTGCCAATCAAAAAGTTGCTAGGCCCACTCGTTCAGCAATCCAGTATGGACCGAACCACCTTAATTTAAATTCCGCAGCAGATCTGTTTGCTTTAGCATTATAGAATAACACAAGTTGATCAACCGTAAAGACAGAGGTCTTTAGGAATTGGTCATGAGTACGGGCTTGACGAAGCTAAACTTCTTGGAGAGTCATGAAACTTTCCCAGCGGTGTTCATCCAATGATCTGAGCGTATCCAACCAAAATGGCAAAGATTCTTCTGGCAGCAATTTTTGAGCTAAGGCAACACGCAGACTCGGTATCACTACTTCCATGGGTGCAATAGCTTCTGTACCGTAAGCAAGTTTAAACGGAGTTGTTCGGGTGGCTACTTTGGTGGTCCGGTATGCCCATAATACTGCAGGTAGTAGTTGATCCCAACGTTCCGAACATTCCAAAATCAATGTGCAAAGCATATTCAACACAGTCTTATTGGTACTTTCTGCCAGACCATTAGCACATGGATAGTACGGTGAGCTGAATTTATGCATAATCTGAAAAGTTTGAGTCAGCACTTGCATTAAGTTGTTGGCAAAATGTGTTCCTTGGTCCGTCACTATTTCCAGAGGTAATCCATAATGTGGGAAGACATCCTTCATCAAACATTTTTCCACCGAAACAGCTGTAGCAGAATGTAAAGCCCAAGCTTCCGCCCACCTGGTGGCATAATCTGTACAACTCAGTATGTATCGATTGGTGGTGAGGGTCGCTGGTGGTGTTATTGGGCCAATAAAATCTAGATCCCACTTCTGAAAGGGTTCCAAAGGTAAGACAGGTTGAAGGGGAAAGAAGTGTCACTGCAAGGGCTATCCAGTCCGTTGACAGACATCACACTGCTGCACAAATTTAACACATCTCTATACATTGTAGGCCACCATAGCCCACTTTGCAAAATTTTCCGGTGAGTAAGATTAGCTGCGAAGTGTCCTCCGGTGGGTGCCGAGTGAGCCATAGCAATCACTGAAGCCAATTCATGTGGAGGAACACATCGGAGTAAAACGCCAGTATGGTCGACATAATATAGTTGACCCACAATCAACAGGAATCGTCGATTGTAGACCGCAATTTTTCGTCGCAAAGGAGCAGTAGTATTTGGAGGGAGACAACCATCACTAAGAAAAGTCATTACGGTATCATAGTAGGTAGGGGCAACAGGAAGTTCTACAAATTCTTCAAGAGTGGCATCGGTGACATAAATGGCTAGCGTCGTATCATCCACTCCTACCGGAGACTCACCGGAATCTAATCGAGATAGAAAATCCGCCAAGCCATGTGCTCTACCGGGTCGATGAATAACTTCATATTCGAACTCCTATAATAGTAGAACCCATCTAGCCAATTGACCACCTAAATGTTGCTGCCAAACCAAGTACACCAGTGCAGCATGGTCCACATGGAAAGTAAATTTATGACCCAACAAGTAATGTCAAAATTTCTTCACGGAGTAAACCAATCCAAGGCATTCTCGTTCGGTCACAGAGTAATTTTTCTCCGCAGGAGCTAATCGGCAACTCGCATAATACACAGGCCGAAACCATTTGTCACTGTGTTGCATGAGGCACTACCAATCGCAATATCTGACGCGTCCATAAAGACATGGAACGGTCGTTCCCAATCAGGTGGTTGCAAGATTGGGGCCTGCATCAATAAGACCTTTAAACGATCAAATGCACTTTGGCACTCCTGAGTCCATTCGTACTTCCGCGGAGCACTGGTCATAAGCCGATTGAGTGGGGTCGCTAGATGAGCTAACCACCGTAAATGTCTGTCATGCCACCGGATCTGGCCAAGGAAACACATAACTTCTTTCGGTGTCTTTGGGACCCGTGCCTCCAACACGGCTGCTACCTTATCCGGATCTACCTGGATGCCTTGTTTAGAAATGATATGACCTAGCAGCTTTCCACAGGAGACTGCAAAACTGATTTAGCGGGGTTCAAACATAGTCGGTACTCCCGGCATTTTTCAAAGCAGCACCGTAAATGATACAAGTGTGCGGAAGTATCACCAAACAAGGAAAAATCATCCAAATAAACTTGCATAAAGGTTGTCAAATAAGGGGAGAACACTTCCTGCATACATCATTGGAATGTACTCAGGGCATTCCGTAAACCAAACCACATTACGGTGCAGGCATAGACACCCCAATCAGTGATGAATGCTATCTTTAGTATATCCTATTCTGCCATCCGCACTTGATTATATCTACTGTAGCCATCCAGAAAAGCATACATTTCATGGCCTGCTACCCTGTCGAGCATTGTATCCAGAAAGGGGAGAGAAAACGGATCCGGTACAGTGGCGGCATTGAGTTTCCGGTACTCAACACAAATGTGTAACTGTTTATTTTTCTTCAGCACTATCACTATTGGTGATATCCACTCAGCATCCTCAATCGGCACAATAAATCCCACCTTCAATAAACGATCAAGTTCAGCCTTCACCTGTGCAACATAATTAGGGTTCATTCTGTAACTAGATTGTTTGATTGGCCTCGCATCCGGTTTAAGCACTACCCGATGTTGATAAATCCGTGGGTCAAGACCTTTCATATCTCTATAGTCCCAGGTGAAAACATCCGAAAATTCACGTAAGAGTTGGACCAAATCTTCTTGGAATTGCTCTACTAATCCGACCTTAATTTTGACCGGCCTCTGGTTGATCGTATCTCCCAAATTGTATATTACCAATTGATCCTCTGGTACATAAAACTGTCGGGGCTTTGGCAAATCAGCAGCGGGCTGTAACAGTTGTTGCAAGGTCGCTTCATCCACCATGATATCGGTTTCTGCTTCTGCTTCCTCCGTCAGTGGCATGACCGTACAAGTTGCCGTGCCGGACTCCACTGGTCTGCTACGTCCTGTAAGTCGACAGTCCCTAAGGCAATAAGGTCCTTATTTGCGTTAAGAAAAGCCTCCTCCTCGTCATCAGATAGCCCCTCCAGCATATGAACTGGTTCTGCTACATAAGGGTGTGCGTGTAAATCACAGGGTTGCATAGCATCCAATGGAAATATGTATTTACGGTGATTGTTGTTAAAACTTAGCTCCTGAGCTGACCAATCCTGTACGACTTTGGCTTGCTTGAGCCATGGTCGACCGAAAAGTAAGTTGTAGTCGAGGTTGGATTCGGGTAGCTCCAAAACTACAAAAGTCATTTTAAATGTGGTCCTTGCAAGGTAATAGGGATATTACGGACTAACCCCACCAGATGTACTCAGGATTGGTCTGCCATCCGCACAAAAAATTGTACTGGCTCAATTTCGTTCCACCCCAATTTCTTACAAAGTGTCGCAGTTGCTATGTTCACGCCAGACCCTACGTCAATTAAGAATTGTGTAATTTTCTGGTTTTTGTACCAAACTGTAATCAACAAAACCGTATGATCCACTATAGGATCCATCTCCGGTTGTATAGTCGCGGGAGAACAAGAAGGTCCAGGGCTGACCTGCTATTGAAACTGCTGCCAGACGCCAGGAACTAAATCAAGCAACTGTCTCAAAGGTAGAGTGATTGAAGCTTTAGAAATAACATCCCATACCTGGTCGGGTTGTGCAGCGGTCATCACCGGTTCGGATTGTGATTCTGATGTTGTCGGGACAGAATTCTGGGTATTTGATCTTGTACTTAGTCGAGAAACCTGAGTTATCGGGACATGATCAGGGAACACCATTGGCTCCTTTGTTGTCCATTGGCTTGCCTTTGCAAAAATCCATTGTTGCTCACGGACTCCGAGCTCGAACACTTCAGCTGCCAATTGCAATTGTTTTCCTGACCTTGTCTGTATGGCTGCTGCTTGTGAATCCACCGGGGAAATATAAACCATGTTTGTCATTGGACTTTGTCATTCCTTCTTCCTTTTGTCGTAGTCTTTAGCTTCTTTACAAAATCAAAGAATATGCCCAACCTCGCCACAGAAGTGACATCGTGGAGGTGGGAGAGGATTATCTTCAGCCGATGTGCCCGTCTGCCATCGGTTTTGATTGAAATTGTGCTGACTTCGATAATTCTTGTATCCTTGCTGTTGGTTGGTGCACAATTGTGGAAGTACATAATGGGTGGCAGGTTGGCCCTATTCCTGTATGATGGCGTTTACTCCCGCTCTTCCTTGCACCTTTGCATTATAGGCACATGTTTCCGTTGAATGCCCTGTCGTGTTACAGATGCCACAGGTAGAACTGGTATGACCGGGATTCTTACACTTGGTACAGAACACCTGTTTGGTTGAGTCCTCAGTCATGTTTCTATTGGCTTTTAGAATACATGTGATTGAGGGCACAGGTAGAACTGGTATGACCGGGATTCTTGGTTGAGTCCTCAGTCACTTGGTTGGTACAGAATACATGTGATTGAGGGCACAGGTAGAACTGGTATGACCAGGATTCTTACACTTGGTACAGAACACCTGTTTGGTTGAGTCCTCAGTCACGTTTCTATTGGCTTTCAGCCATTCCAAGTCTTCCGTAAATCCTCCGACTTTGTGCTCTAATTGCAAGGCCATCGCAATGACAACATCCAACATCATTCCACCCAAACACCGGATAATCATAATTTGTTTGAGTTGTGGGTTTAAGCCATTGATAAACCACTACATGATGACATCATCAGGCAGATGAGCATGCACCAGTGGCAATTGCCGTAGGTGCATTCTAAACAGTGTCGCATACTCTTGGACACTTTGGTGGGGTTTTTGTCGGTTGTTCTACAAGTAATCAAAGATCTCTACAGGGTTCTTCTTCAGGCGAAACCGCTCCAGGAATGCGTTCTTTACCTCATCATAATTACCGAAATGATTAATATCATACTATGTTAGCCACCTTGCTGCTTTGTTGACCAACGTGGCCTGAAACACAATGGCCTTGTACGTCGGGTCAGGTGGGTGGTTTAATACTGCATAACTAATCTCAAAGGTGCATACATGGGCATCAGGGTCATCCCCCAGAAATCCACCGAACTTTGTGTAAGTCACTCCTGTTGGAACTGGTCGAACTGGCACGATTGGCTGCGGCTACTGGTATTGCTGCTGTTGAAACTATGGTTGCGGCTGTGGAGGTGTTTGCTGCTATGACTGTGAACCACTCATGGTGCTACGGTGGGTAATATTGTTGTTATCTGGATGTTGAGGAGGTGTCTCTTGTTCTTCAGAATTTGTATTAACAGCCTGCTCACCTTCCGATTCAAAAATGGCGTTGAATCTCTTACTTATCTCCAAATCAAATAGCCTATCCTCAGCTTTGGTATCGAAACTAGGTAAGCTTGCCCCGAAGAGTGGTGAACGTAATACAGATCCACCAGGTAGTACCGCACTATCATCAAAAAATTTCAAGTTCCACCAAAGGGTACTGAACTTCCACCGGAACTTATCGAACTTTCACCGCACCGGGTTGCCTTTTCACCGAAAACGGTCTCACTCGGTAACACAACTTTATCACCGAAAATGGTTGAATTCTGACCCAATAGTGTCGAACTAACTGTGCATTGTGTCTCTGTACACCCAGAACTCACTGTACCTTCTTTAGAAAGTATTGGATTACCACCAGAATTCACCAGAATCTCATCATGTGTCATCGAACTGGCACCGGAATCATTGCTAACTGACTCTTGTTAAACGCACGTTGCCGTCACAGGCATGTTTAAACTCTTTCGGGTTCTTGGGAGTGGTAGGGGTCTATTAATCAGAGGCCCTATTACTTAATTTTTCCCAATTAACACCTCTACTTCGTAGTACTTTAACACTCAAAACTCTGCATACAAATTAGTATCAATCCTCTGGTTTGTTGTCTCATAGACTTACTATTCGTACTCAGACTATTATTGGTTCTTCCACAACTTTACCGATCATGCTCAGGTTAATACTTTCTCAGTACACAACACCGAAACTATTCATTACCGTAATACAGACTTACGTTCTCTAACTTAAAGGAACTGTGCCCAAACACGGCTAATGTAATCAAACAGAGACAAGAAAACAGTAATACTCAGATTTCTCAACACCGCACTAGGGCAACTTCACTGAATGCAATCGCCCAGACAAACAGTCTAGCGATTCTCTTGATCGTTACAGAAGCGTCCTTTCATTAGATTATAAATAGTTACAACTCTTCGCAACAACCTTTCGGTTCGTGCAGAATATGAAAAGTAGAGAATTACAAATGCCAATCCGGCGGCTTACACTGGCACGCACAGTGGACTTGAACCCACAGTGATACAGAATTTATGGCTCTTCTACTATACCCTAAATATACATTGTTCTGGCTAACTTAAATGTTCTGGCAATTTTCTACTTCAGTGAGTCCAACATCTTTTTTAGGGTCTCTGGTTCCACGAGCTGAGCATCAGTTCTAACTAAACTTGCGACAATTACTTGACTCATCAAAATTTTCAGCTTGTGTCTACAAAAATGCCTCTTGCAGGTAAAAATCGTTTGCAAGGGCTACGTCACAGCTCAACTTCATGTCTTGAATTTGTTTATCAATTCTAGATAATCTTTCTGCTTGACCATCAAGCTGCTTTTCTCTTCTCTCCAGTTCGTGTGATTGGTACTGGATGGTCTGGTAATAAGCATCTCGCTCTCTTCCAATTCCTGCAACCTCTTTCTGGAGTTGAGCGGTTAATGTCGTCTACGTTTTAAGAGCAGAATTTGCCTCAAATAGATTGGCATCACCTCTCTGGAGTTCTTCATTAGTCCGCTTAGCTAAATCTTCCATTTCCTGTCCTTTCTGTACAACTTCATCCAACTCTAATCTAGTTTCTTCCAACAAGTTTCCCAGTGCTACACGAGCATCTTCTCTATCCTGGGCTAACTGTTTCAGCTGGATAATCTCTGCATCAGCAGCACTTAATAAATCATCTTTGGTTTGTATTTTAGCTAAGGCAGCATCTCTCTGGCTGATCAACAATTCCTGGTCAGCAAGTCTAGTCTGGAGCTGTTTAATCTGTTCGTGTAAAGCGTGGTTTTCTGCTTTTACTACATCCACTTCTTCTTGTAATGGAATAATATCTGCTTCCAATACATCCACTTTGTGTTGTAATTCGTGGTGGATATTGTCAGTAACTTCCTTCATCTGTTTTGGTAGTTGCTATGACAGTTGTATCAACATATGACCCATGGATGTGAGGTCAGTAAACATAGGAATCGAAGGAAACAGAAGAGGAGGAGGTGGTTGAGATGAAGAGGCTGTGGAGAATAGTTAGGTGAAGAGGATGAGGAATCCGGTGCTTTAGGGATAATAGGTGGAATGGGGATAATGGGCTCAATTGGAGGTATGGGTGGCGGAATGGATATAGGAGTGGTGGAGACCAATACAATTCCAGTAGGCTACTACGTATTCGCGTCCTTTCTGGCAACAACAGAATCCACTGCCGCAATCACTTCTTCGAAAATTTCTGCAACCATGACTTGCACATCTTGTTTGGACTGATGCTGAGACTCCTCTCGAGAAGAAACTGCATCAGATTTGGTGTTAGAAACACTTTGGTCTTGCTGCTTATACATAGAAGATTGACCAGAAGACTCCACATGTATTGAAGTAGCTGTGTCATGAAAGGTCTCTTCCTCATGTCCTACGGTGGAGCCTTGTACTTGACTCTCAGATGGGCTTATCCGTCTGCGTTTTCGGCAGAGAAGCTGGAAAAGGTCTTCATCATCCTCTTCGGTATCTTCAAGTATTTGAGTAGATTCCTCATGATATAAGATTGGAGCGTTTGGAGGTGGTTGCGTTGCTTGGAGGGCCGGAAAGAGAAATGTTAGGATGTGAGGAAGACGGGAACGCGGCAGATCTCCTTTGTTAACATGCTTAATGACTGTAACGCATTCACGATGAATGCACCGGAAATAGAATGAAGCAAAATTGATAGGCTCTCTAGCAGCCATGTCAATCATCGAGTAGAACGGGCGAGAAATCCCGTAAGTGTGTTTCTATAAGTTCAGTATGGCTACTAAAAATTGAAGGGCGGTCCATTCAGGATCAGGGCGATAGAGTATGGCATACTCATTCGATGAGTGCCTTGGGAACAATTCAATCATAGTAGCGATCGGAAGGTTAGGACCATTCTCTCGTCCTTCCAGAGAGAGTCGGAAAGTGGTAGCAAATGACTGTAAGGTGATTACGGCATGAGATGGCAAACACGTAATAGGCCAACTCTGCTCTGTAGCAGGTGTGGCGGCAATAGCAGCGATAATTTGAGCATAATATGGATGACACTCCACTGAATGCCAAGGCAATTCAACGAAGTTGGACAAACCTCAGACACGCAAGAATTCACTCACATCCTGAGGGAGTCCATCACAAAAGGTAGAAAAATTTGCTAAAGCTTCCATGATCCGCAAGCGAAGTAGCACGAATACACAGTGATTACAGAAAGCACAAAGCACACAAAACAGGCAGACACAATAGCGATTAACAGCGAAAAGAAGAAGATTAAGTAGAAACTTGGCAACGGGAGGCGATCGAAAATGCTAATCATCATGTGGTGTTGAGATGATAACCCTCATAACTATGGTGTGCATGCATGAGCAAATCGATAATACATGGCAGCTTTTAATCATAATTAGATATCAAATTGAGGATATTTACAAGCTTATTAACTAATCACGCAAAAATAAAAAGAAACTAAATAACACGCGGGAAAACGAAGAACACGTCAGCGAGAATCAGGTGCTTGATGATACGGCTACAACTTTGAACCATTGATCACTTTAGGAAGAGGAACTCCGATCAAAGTAGTCAACCGAAAAGTAGCTGGGCCCACTTTCTCACAAATCCAATAAGGGCCAAACCACCGTAATTTGAATTTTCCAGCCGCACGATTTGATTTAGCATTATAAAATAACACAAGCTGTCCCACCGTAAAAACTGGAGTTTTAAGAAAGCGATTATGGGTACGTGCTTGCCGCAACTGAACTTCTTGAAGGGTCAAAAAACTTTCCCAACGATGTTCATCCAAGTCTCTGAGTGTGTCCAACCGAAATGACAAAGAGTCCTCTGGTAACAGTTTCTGAGTGATGTCCACGCATAAGCTGGGTACTACAAGTTCCATTGGTGCAATTGCTTCCAGCCCATAAGCAAGCTTGAAAGGGGTCAGTCCGGTTGCTACTTTGTATGTAGTTCGGTATGCCCATAATACTGCAGGTAGTAACTGATCCCATCTTTCTGGTGATTCCACAATCAGTTTACGAAGCATAGTCAACAACGTTTTGTTTGTACTCTCAGCTAAGCCATTAGCACGAGGATAATACGGTGAATTGAATTTATGCAGAATCTAAAAAGTGTGTGTGAGCACTCGCATTAAATTATTAGCAAAGTGTGTTCCTTGGTCAGTGACAAGTTCCAAAAGTAATCCATAACGTGGGAATACGTCTTTCATCAGGCATTTGGCCACCGACACAGCTGTAGCGGACCGTAGCGCCCAAGCTTCTGCCCATTTGGTAGCGTAATCTGTGCATGTCAGAATGTAGCGATTGTTGCTAAGGATTGCTGGAGGTGTGATTGGTCCAATAAAATCAAGACCCCATTTCTCAAAAGGTTCCAAAGGCAATACAGGCTGCAAAGGAAAGAAATGGCGTTGTAATGGCTGGCCAGATCATTGACAATTGTCACTCTATATCACAAACTGAGCTACGTCTCGATACATTCTAGGCCACCAAAGCCCACTTTGCAGAATTTTTCGGTATGTAAGATCTGCGGCAAAATGTCCATCAGAAGGTATTGAATGTGTCATAGCAATAACCGAGTTTACTTCATGTGGAGGAATACAATGAAGCAAGACCCCAGTGTGATCCATATAATACAACTGTCCCGCAATCAACTGGAATCTGCGACTGTAAACTGTAATTTTCTGCCTCATCCCGGGAGAAGTTTGAGGGGGAAGACATCCATTAGTAAGAAAGGTTAATAACTGATCATAGTAGGTAGGTGTCACAAGAGGTTCTGCAGATTCATCATTAGTTGGTTCAGTAATGTAAATTGTTGGTGTGGTATCATCAATGCCCACCGGAGCTTCACCAGAATCTAATCGAGAGAGGAATTCTGCTAATGCATGTGCAGTGTCAGGTCGATGAATCACTTCATAATCGAACTCTTGTAACAATAGAACCCAACGTGCCAGGCGGCCACCAAAATGCTGCTGCCGAACCAGATACACCAGCGCAGCATGATCTACATGAAAGGTGAATTTTTGACCTAACAAATAATGCCGGAATTTCTTTACAGAATACACCAAACCGAGGCATTCTCTTTCAGTTACTGAATAATTCTTTTCAGCAGGAGCAAGTCGACGACTTGCGTAATAGACAGGCCTGAACCACTTATCAGAGTGCTGCATTAAAACACTTCCAATTGCTATATCTGAGGCATCGACGAAGACGTGGAACGGGCGTACCCAATGTGGGGGTTGCAAAGTTGGTGCCTGGGTCAATAATTCTTTTAAACGATCAAAGGCGGTTTGACATTCTGGAGTCCATTCAAACTGTCGTGGAGTGCTCATCATGAGTCGATTAAGTGGTGTGGCGAGATGAGTTAACCACCGTAAATGGAGACCATGCCACTGGATTTGACCTAGGAAGCGCATCACTTCTTTCGGTGCAGTAGGCACAGGTGCTTCCAACACAGCTACAACTTTATCTGGATCAACTTGTATGCCTTGTGCAGAAATAATATGGCCAAGGAGTTTACCACAAGAAATCGCAAAGATAGATTTGGTCGGGTTCAAGCAAAGTCGATATTCGCGGCATTTCTCAAAACAACACCGTAAATGATACAGGTGTGCCATAATATTTTCGAATAAAGAGAAGTCATCTAAGTATACTTGCATAAAAGAAGTGAGGTAGGGTGAAAAGATTTCCTGCATACAAAGCTGAAAGGTACTATGAGCATTCCTTAACCCAAACCACATGACTGTACAAGCAAAAACACCCCAATTCGTAATAAACGCTGTTTTCGGTATATCTTGCTCAGACATTCGGAACTGGTAACCACTATAACCGTCCAAAAAGGAGTACATCTCGTGTCCTGCCACCTTGTCCAACATTGTGTCGAGAAAGGGAAGAGGAAACGGGTCAGGTACTGTGGATGCATTCAATTTCCGGTAATCCACACAGATTCTGAGCTGCTTGTTTTTCTTCGGAACAATTACGATCGGCGAGATCCATTCAGCGTGCTCAATGGGTACAATGAATCCTACCTTTAATAGGCGATCAAGTTCTACTTTGACCTGTGCTGCATAGTTGGGATTCATTCGGTAACTGGGTTGTTTAATTGGCTTTGCTTCTGGTTTAAGCACGACCCAATGCTGATAGATGCGAGGATCCAGACCTTTCATATCACGATAATCCCAGGCAAAAACATCAGAGAACTCACAAAGAAGTTGGATCAAATCTGCTTGAAATGCCTCGGACAATCCTTCCTTTATCTTGACAGGTCGCGGGTTTACTTCATCTCCCAAATTATAGGTGATTAACTGATCTTCGGGAACATAGAATTGCCGCGGTTTCGCTTAATCGTCAGCTGCCTATAAAAGTTGCTGCAAAGTGGCTCCATCCATAGCATCGTTATCATTGACATCTGCATCTCTGGTCGCGGGCATCACCGTACAGGCTGTCGGACTCTCGTTGTCTGCTACAGATTGCAAATCGACAGTCCCCAAGGAGATCAAATCTTTGTTATTCTTCAAAAATTCTTCTTCTTCGTCATCCGATAAACCATCCAACATGTGGACCGGCTCTGCTACATAAGGTCTGGCATGGAGTTCACAGGGCTGAATGGCATCAAGTTTGACAACATATTTACGATGATCATCTTTAAAAGTTAGTTCTTGTGCTGACCAATCCTGTATAACCTTAGCCTGTTTCAACCAGGGTCGGCCGAAAAGAAGATTATAATCGAGACTAGACTCCGGTAGTTCTAAGACTACAAAGGTCATCTTAAACGTTGTACCCTGCAAAGTGATCGGGACATTCCATACGAGTCCCACCGAATGGACTCGGGATTGGTCGGCCATTCTTACAAAAAATTGGACAGGCTCAATTTGGGTCCACCCTAACTTCTTTCAAAGGGCTGCAGTGGCTATATTTACACCGGAACCACCATCAATTAGTACTTGAGTAATTTTGTGATTCTTGTGCCATACCGTAATTAAGGGGACTGCATGATCCACTGTAGAGTCAGCTTCCGGTTGGATTGTGGCAGTTGTTGGAGTACTAGGAGATCCAGGACTAAGTTGTTGCTAGAATTGTTGCCGAACTCCGGGCACCAAAGCGAGTAGTTGCCCCAAAGGAAGTGTAATTGAAGCCTTCGAGAGAATATCCCATACCTGTTCTGTTGGAATTGCACTCTTCACTGGTTCTGATGATGATTCTCCTTTTACTGGGGTACAATCTTGTTCCTGCGCTCCTACCTTTGGCAGGGGAACCTGTGTCACCGGAACTGGATCAGGGAACACCGTAGGCTCTTTGGTGGTCCATTGGCTAGCTTTGTTATACATTCTCTGTTTTTCACGGATGCCAAGTTCAAACACCTCCGCTACTGGTTGCAACTGCTTACCAGATCTTGTTTGAATCACTGATGCTTGAGTTTCTACTGGTGAAATATAGACCATATTGGTCATTGGGTTCTGACACTCTTTCTTTCTTTGATCGTATTCGGCTGCATTCTTACAGAATCTTTGGATGTGACCAAGCTCACCACAAAAGTGACATCGAGGTGGTGGCAGAGAAGTATTCTCCGCTGATGTACTGGCCTGCCATCGATTTGCATGGAAGTTGGTATTCCGCTGTCCCCGGTAATTTCGGTATCCTTGTTGTTGATTGTTTCGCATCTGTGATGGCACGTAGTGAGTGGCTGGCTGCCCTGGTTCTTGTATAATGGCATTTACAATTGCATGTCCCTGCACTTTGGCGTTATATGCACAATTTTTGGTGGAATGTCCGGTGGTATTACAAATAGCACAATACATCTGATTAAGGGCACAGGTAGCACTGGTATGCCCTGGATTTTTACATTTAGTGTAGTACATCTGTTTAGTTGGATCCTCTGCAGCGTTTCTACTAGCTTTCAGCCACTCCAAGTCTTCAGTGAATCCTCCAACCTTATGTTCTAGTTGCAGGGCCATCGCTATGATAGCATCTAGTGTCATAGCACCCACACAGCGGATGATCATGATTTCTTTAAGCTGTGGGGTCAAACCATTAATGAACCACTAGGTTATGACATCATCCGGTAAATTAGCATGTGTCGGAGGCAATTGTCTTAAATGAGTTCTAAATAATGTGGCATATTCCTGAACAGTTTGGTGTGGCTTCTGTCTATTGTTCTGCAAGTAATCGAAAAACACTGAGTCACAACAAAGGAGAACAAAGACATGTTCTCTTTTTCTTTTTACCTAAATACCATTATATGAAGCAAAAAAGTGGGCATTTTACAATATCTAGAAAGCATCACGAGTCTTGCTTGTAAATATTGTCTTTAGAAGCTTGATCTCAGATCCCAAGTAGTCAAGATAGATATACTAAAATTCTTGCTGCCATGAAAACTAGTTGTTGAGCATTACCAAGAATCCCTTATCATGATCTTGGACAATAGATTAGAGTTGAAAAGGTACATGTAAGAATTCGCGAAGCTCCTTCATTACATCTATAACCTCAATAAGCACAGAAGATAGCTAATTAAGAGTTACTCGAAAGTTAGAGAACATGTGTTGTAAAAATCAGAGCATTTTAACAAGGCAATTAAGATCATCCCCTTTGTATGGTTAAGATCCCCATTGAATGCCTGGCCATATTAACGGAATATGAAATACACTTCACAAAAGCATTCCCAAGAGAAGATAATATTCAACAAAATTATACTAAGAAACATTCACACATGATCAGAGAAATGCTCAAGATAAATCAAGCTGAACACGAAGTGGAAGCAGAACTCCAAATTATATTTCCATTAAAATGATATTTTACATTTCATGTGTTTTACAAGAGTTATGTGAATCTACAATAGAAGCTGATCATAGCTTTCCTCAGGCTCAAGGGTATTGGTATCCTCTGGCACATTAGAACACCTATCTTGCCTCTCTTGCTCCAAGATTGGCTCTTCAAGGTCAGCCATGTCCCCAGGTTCATCTGCAAGTGGGGGAACAGGCTCCCTTGAAGCTGCTTGGAATCTCTCCGTATCTGCAATGTGCTTCCTTCCAACCTCTTGGTCTTCATCTGGGCATTCATTCAGCCCATTGATTCTCATTCTAATGAAGCTCACTTGAGCATCATCCTTCTCCACAGCTATGCAGTGCCTGAACATCTTTAAGGAGCAAGCCAGAGTCGTTCCTGAAACAACAGAAAACCTATTAGAGGCTTCAATCAACAATGACTAATGAAAATTGTGAAAATTGAAATTACCTGTGCCCGAAAAAAGGTCTAGGACCCAGTCATCATCATTGGAAAATAGCTGAAGCAATCTCATTATGAGTTTTTGTGGCTTCTGATAAGGGTTAACCAATGTCATGTCCCCAGCTACATGACGAAGTTTCTTGGTAACGGCTGGGAACATGAGCACATTTGAGATCCCATTCTCATTGCAATGCTCCCTGACTCTCCTTTTGCTTACTTCATCATAATAGCCCACTGTAATGCATTCAGTGGCACTCACAAACCGATGCAAAGGAGTGTGATTTACGTTTGTCTTCACCCTGCAAAAAAGAACTATGAGTCACATAGGGCATCATGAAAGCCATGGAGATAGAAAGAAGATTACTTACCAAGTGAGGCACTCGACAGCATGACATCTTGCTTTCAAAGCAGTTGAAACAGAGAAAGACTGGTCTCTGCTATGGAAAATTACTATCCTCCAGAGAGGAGACATAGTTAACTCTGCAAAATCAGTGACCATCTTCCGAATCTGAGGGTGTTTGAAGGGTTCATCATCATTAACTGATCCTAACATCCTAAATCCATAGGGTATGTCCGCTATGAGAAGGGAGAAATGTTTTCTAGGCACAACAGAACAAATATTATTTACATCACTACAGAACACATTGTAATATACAGGCCTAAGGGGGTCTAGGGGATTGGAGAAACATTTAAGATCGGGTTCATCATCAAAATCCATCTCCTTCGCTTTCAGTCTAGATTTCTCATGCCTTGCTCTTTGAATGTGAGCAAGGAATGCAGGGGGGCAGTCATCTAGTACCTCTGTAGACTTACTTTTCCTTGGTTTCTGCAGAACAAATTGGAAAAACAATTAGAAGAGCTCTTCAGTACAGCAAACAGAACATAAAGAACGGATGTATGGCATCGATTTCTTGTTGGGGTAGATGCTAGGCATCGACCTTCTACTAAAAATCGATGCTTGGCATCGACCTAGGGACCTAAGTCGATGCCTGGCATCGACTTTTGCCACGAGGTCGATGCCAGGCATCGACTTTTGTTGCAGGTCGATGCCAGGCATCGACTTATGCTGCAAGTCGATGCCAGGCATCGACTTATGCTGCAAGTCGATGCCAGGCATCGACTTATGCCCCCAAGTCGATGCCAGGCATCGACTTATGCTGGAAGTCGATGCCAGGCATCGACTTATGCCCCCAAGTCGATGCCAGGCATCGACTTATGCCCCCATGTTGATGCCATGCAATGCATCAAATTGTTTAGTATGAAATATTCTGATAAGAGAATCTACCCAATCACGAAACAGGATGAAATATTCTGATAAGGCTTTGTAGGATGATGTGGTTGGATAGTCTGCTTGGACCTCTGTCCAAGAAAAGCAACCCAGCCTCTTCATCATCACCTCCTGAATCTTCATGTACACTTTATGACTACAGACACATAAATATAAAAGAGACTAGGTTAGACAAGAAGCATGGGAGGAGGGAAAAAGGATCTGAGAATAACATACATACTTATTGAGCTCAGTGACCATCTCCTCGAGGCTCAACTCCTTCGAGATTACCCTTGACAAGGTCGATATGATCAATGTATCATCCTTGATTCCTTGAAGGGCCCTCCATGGGGTCAGCTTCATGTCCTCAGGAGCCTCCTCAAGTGAAAGGTCAACTTTCCTTCCCTTTCCCCTCAGATCAATTTGTGGGTCTGGCCTCGACTTTCGTTGCTTCTGGCCCTTGACTTCCTTATGCTCCCACATTGTGAAGATTCTATCCTGAAGATCCCAGATCTCACCTGATCTGAATGCCAGTTGAAACCATGGGTCATATTTCCTCAAAGCATCTGATTTTCTATTCTCATCCAATGCAATTCCAACCTCAATAAGGCATTGCTTTCGTAGATTGGGATGTATTCTCCCAGCTTCCTTCACAAGACAATCTTCGTATTCATGGTGGAAGAACCGAATTCTCTCTATGGAGGACATTTTCTGCCTGTAGTCATTATCGTTGTTGTGATCCCAAGCAAGAAGCTTGGCTTCCTCAGTTGTAAGACCAGCATATATCTTACACTCTGCATACCTAAAGAAAAATGTAGTAGGGTGCTCCTTCACTAACTGTCTACGAGCCTCTGCAGAGTGTGAACCTCCAATCACATAATAAGTGTACTCCTCAAACAAATTCTCATTGAAATCCTCCACACAGCTGCACTCATGCGGATCCACCATTACAAGGAATGGCACAACAGTAGCATGAGGATTAATTTTCATTTTCTTCTTAAGATTTTGGACATGCAAATTATGTGGCTCCCTGATCTCAAGGGGCCTCCTCCCTGTGACTGGATCCACTGGTGGCCTGTGGATAATATTAATAGGCAGGTGGAACAACTGCCCCTTCTTCACAATTTTTCTTCTAGCTATGTCCTCCCTCATCTTATTCTGCTCAGTGCCAAGCACACCAGATGCAAGCTCTCCACCAGGTGCAACAATAATGTCCCCAGAGCTAGAGCTTGAGTCAGAAAAGTCCTCTTCTGCAATTATCTTCTTTTTCTTTTGGGGCTTTTTCTGCACACTCTGCTTACCCCTTGCCTTTACAGGGGTCGTCTTCTTGTGCTGTGTTGGCATGATATTGCCCTGTATCCATGGCATCAGGTCCTTGATGAAATTCACTGAGTCTCTGCACATCTGAGCTAGCTCCTCTGGAACACAGCACTCTGGGCACAAGAATTCCATCTTGCATATGACATTTCTTAATCCCTTGGATGTCTCCACCAAGAAAAGCAGGTTGTCAGAATCTTCATCTTCATAATCCAATTTGTAAACAAGGCCATACTGAAAACCTTGTGTTGTCGTGATCTTTCCTCTGCCATAGGCCCCTGCGAACACAAGGAGGACTGCATTCTTCTCTTCCACGTACTGAAGGCACCATTCGAGATTTGTCATGTCCCGAAGTGGACGATCTGTCTTCATGACCTCTGTCTCCCTCGACCTTTCCTTCATACTTGGATCCTCCACAGGAATTTTAATGCTACTCTGTCCACCTGAGGATATTCCTAGTGGGTTGCTGGCCTTCTCAGAGGATAATGGTGCAATAATTTTCTTTGCCTTTGCTTGGTGACCACTGCCTTTGTCACGTTGCTGGTCAGCAGAGCCCATGGTGACTCTGAGCTTCTTAATGGGCCTTTCATCCTTGTACTCCGCATCCCTGAAAGCAATTGGAAATATCAAGCAATAAGAAATATCAGCCCATGTCCATGCAAGGCATGGATTTTCAGCTTCAGGTCGATGCCAGGCATCGATGTTTAAGTGCATGTCGATGCCAGGCATCGAATTTGTGTGCAAGTCGATGCCAGGCATCGACTTGAGGGCCCAAGTCGATGCCTGGCATCGACTTTTGGGCCAAGTCGATGCCTGGCATCGACTTTTACCCTCAAGTCGATGCCTGGCATCGACTTGAACACAAAGTCGATGCCTGGCATCGACTTGGGCACAAAAGTCGATGCCAAGCATCGATTTGGGCCCAAAAGCCGATGCAAGGCATCGATTTTGCACCCAAAAGTCGATGCCTGGCATCGACTTTTCAGTGCATGATGATGCTGGCAAGTCGATGCTTGGCATCGTTTTTTTGGACCAAGTCGATGCCTGGCATCGACTTGGGGCTGCAATTCGATGCCAGGCATCGACTTGCACCCACAAGTCGATGCCAGGCATCGACTTGCAGGAGCAAGTCGATGCCAGGCATCGACTTGGGGCTGCAAGTCGATGCCAGGCATCGACTTGGGGCTGCAAGTCGATGCCTGGCATCGACTTGCAATCCTAAGTCGATGCCTGGCATCGACTTACACCTTAAAGTCGATGCCAGGCATCGACCTGTACATGCTTTGGATCCATATTTCGACAGGCAAGAAAAATAGAGACCTAGAAATGAGAAATTTACACAGACATACAGAGGGAATCTTTTTGGAATCTTTTTTTTAGTTATGATTTTGTCTACCTCTTGGTACTTTTGCCAACATTCTTCTTCTCCATCAGGCTTGGCTTGCTGGTATGCTGACCTCTGTGCTCCATGGCTGTCTGTGCTCTGCTGCTCTCTCTTGCTCGTGGATTTTGAAAATGAGAATGATCTCCTCCTCTGGTATTTATAGGCAATTGGGTAACTTGAACCAGAAACTAACTAGATCTAACTGAATGAGTCCACTTGCTAACTAAATCTGTCAACTTATCTAACCAGGGAATAGCACCCACACAAATAGGCTGTTTCAGAGCCACTTTAATGAAATATTCATAGACCCTTACAACTATTTATATACATTTGCATAGAAATTACATTTCAATGGCAAGAGTATGGTATGTCCATGAGGATGTCTCAACTCATGTAGAGATTTGTTTCTAAGAATCTCTTTCTTGGGAGAAAATCAAGTCAAAGTTGTGTTAAATGTGGGAGACTAATGACATCTTCATAGTATTACCCTCCACACTTTAGTTCATATTCACATTTATCTTGTAACTCACTCTTGAAATGGAAAATCACTTTGAATAAACATTCTAGTACAGAACCTTGCAACTATTTATATACATTTGCATGGAAATTAAACTTCAATGGCAACAGTATGGTATGTACATGAGGATTTCTAATCTCATGTAGATGTTTTTTCTTAGATTCTGTTGCTTGGGAGAAAATTAGGTCTAAGTTGTGAGATTAATGACATCTTTATAGTGTTATCCTCCACACTTTAGTTCATATTCACATTTATCTTGTAACACATTGTTGAAATGGAAAATCAATGTATGAATATACTTTCTGTGTGCCTCTTTTACACATAATTCTTTTTCAATATACTTTCATCTACCTCTTTGATATCTAGCCAAGACCACAATAAAACCTAATCCTTGAAATCTTAACCAAATGTAAAATTTCTTCTTGTATAGTGTTCAATGGCATAGCATATTCCAGTTGGAACTCAACTTGGATATATTCCAGTTGTAAAATTTCTTCTTGTAAAATTTCATCCAAACAATTTTATTATATATTCCTATTGGAACACAACTTTGATATATTTTGATTCATTCACAATGCTTAGACTGAATGACTCATATGAAGTTAGAAAAAGATCATTTGAATCAAAAGTGAATCAAATCTTTGGTTCCCTTATTAGTGTATATTTGAGTAATTAAGTGATTTGATGTAATTTGATGTTTTATGTTATTTAATGTACTTGAATAAGCTTTTGATTTCATATCTTCTTGATGTGACATTTGATGTGATATCTTCACTTGATCTCGGATTTCTACTTATTTAAAAAGGTCATTCATCTTCAGTCTTCTCTGAACTCAGTGAAGATGAGCTCAATCTTTTCAGTGGATGCTTGGGCATCAGCTTCCTCTGCTCATATTGATTCATTGTTCTCAGTTGAGCCTTTCCAGAGAAGTGATGATCCCTATGATTTAGAACGTGCTGATGATTCCATGTTTTCTGTTGAGTCATTTAAGTTATCCAATTCACAGTGCAATGCTGCTCATACAAATGCACCTCTTGATCTCCCATCTGATCCAACCATTGATCTCCCTTCTGATTCAAGTGCATGTGGAGCAACGAAAAAGCAAAGCAAGCTCAATCTACGATTTAAAAGAAGGTCTCGTGAAGTAAGTCGAAAAAGATTTAAATTTCTTACTTCAGATAGACAGATTGCATTGGATATTGTGAAGCATTGTTGTGGTTTGAAATGCTTGTATAATTTAGGGATGAAGAAACTAAAGCACATAAGAGAAAAATTCCTCCATTTAGATAGTGAAAGGCAAGATATATACCTTGTTTCTTGCATGCAAATGATTGAGGATAACATGTCAGTAACGCGTGTTGGTTTTGAATATTTCTTTACTCAAGGGATGCCATGCTGTAGGGCTGCATTTAAAATTGCAATGGGTGTAGGAAATTTTAGAATACATAGGGTTCAACAAGGGTTTTTGAATGGGGATCTCATTTTGGATACGTTCCATGTTGGGACCAAAGGATCTGTTGGACGTCATGCAATGAATTGGATGATGAACTATTTTAGCTTGCATTGTGAAGTTATGCCTACAACTGGAAGGTTGCACTTGTCAGATAACTTTACTCGTCGAGAGGTATTTCAAATATATAGAGAAGACATGGAAAATAGAAATGAGAAGTATGTGTTGTATCGTCACTTTACTCGATTATGGAAGGAAGAGTTTAACAATGTTTCTATTCCTCGTAAAGTTAGAATGGGTGAATGTTCAGTTTGCGCCACTTTGAAAAACATGGCAAAAGGGGCTACAACACCACAGGAAAAGCATAATTTTAAAAACCTTCTTAACAACCATCGTGAGAGTCAAGCATTAGAGAGAAAGAAAGCAATTCATCATCGAAGTAAGGCACTCAGAAATCCGGAGCGTTATATGTGTTTGTTGATCGATGGTATGGATCAGAAAAAAACTTGTTTGCCACATTTTTATCGCATCCCTAAGGACATTGGAGATGAAGTCCTTGTGCAAATGCATTTGGTTGGCGCTTTGGTATACAATGGAACTGTAATGTCCAAGGTTTTCTTCACATATCCGAATGTGCATAATGATCCAAACCTTACAGTTACTGTCATTCATCGTGTTTTGCAATCATGGAAGGGTCTTTTGCCACCAACTCTATATTTGCAACTAGATAATACTCCAAGAGAGAATAAAAATTCTACAGTCTTTGGATATTTAAGCATGCTTGTTGAAAAATAGGTATTTCAGAAGGTTAAGGTAAATTTTCTTCTAGTTGGCCACACTCATGATCACATTGATCAAATGTTCAGTACTTTCTCTAAGAAGTTGGCACGTAACAATGCTTTTACTCTTCCGATTTTATCTGAGCTGATTTCAGAAGCATATACTCCAAAACCAGAAGTTCAACACCTCACACAGATTTATGACTTTAAGCACTTTTGCTCAATGGGCCTTGATAACAGTGCTAAGGTTTTGGCTCCATTGCACAATATTAGTTTCAACCATGTATTCTTGATGAGGAGGGTTGATGAAATAACCCTTTTATTTGCAAAGCAATATTCATCTTCTCTTGGGTGGGAGCCTAAAGAGGGATGCAGTTTCTTATTGCAGGTGCCTAATTTGTCTACTGTAACAGTGTATGGTGCAGAACAATCACCATATGAAGATAAAAACAATATAGAAAGATGTGGAAGTGTGGTTGATCAAAGTAAAAGCTGGATGCATGCACTCATTGAAAAGAAGAGACATATTGAGCGTGCAAAAAAATATGCTGGAGATCAAGATGTATCTTGGTGGGAGGACTTTTTCAATCATCAAGAAGAGATTATACAGTATACAATTGCAGGTCACTGGCCAGTTGATGTTCCATTCACATGGGACTTTTGTACACAAAGATCCGTGAATGTGGCCCAAGCATGTAATGCAGATGCACTTCAAAGTTTTATACATCCACCAGAAAGAAATATTTATGTAGGCCCAAGGATGACAAAACAGGCAGAAGCAAGATGGCAAGGAAATTTAATAGAGATAAATGTTGGAACGCTTATTGCAGTACTTGCTGATGGTGATGAGGCTACCAGACCATTTTGGATTGCAAAGGTTTTAGAGATAACTAAAGATATTGATCAGAGAAGAATAGAGGCTTTGGTGGTGCATTGGTATTACACTAAAAGTAGTAATGCATTCACAGGTAAATATAACTTAGAAATGGTGTGTGATGCTAAACGAACAGGTTCAAAAAGGAAAAAGAATATTCGAAGCACATCCACTCTTAAAATGGATGATGTAGATATTCTTGTTTATGATTTTTCCTTGACAAAAACTGGTCACTTGAGGAAAGCAACAATCAACATGATAAAACAAAAGCTTCCAGATGTATGTGGTACAGGAAATCATAGGAAAACAAGAAGAGTTGTGCATGATCCTGCAGAATTTGGTATGTACGTGGATGAAGATAGAGCTCTTGTGGATATAGAAGAAGAAGAAGAGAGCTCTCAACAGTATGAGACTGAATCAAGTGCATCAGATGATGAGGGTGTAGACATAGATCGACAAAGTTGTGAGTTGCATTGAAGCTCTCAGACATTTTTAGTGCTTATGTAAATGCCTCAAAGTAGTTTGGTTAATGAAACCATGTTTTGTAGCAATTTTGAATAACAATCAGATATCCACCCATTAAAGATATGTCTAAAATGTTATTTTTGTGTAAAAACTATTGACTTCCACATTCTTATATATATTTTAGACATGTCAATGTCTTAGCATATAGATTTTGGGCATGTCAATGTGTTATCATATACATTTTGGGACACGTCAATGCCTAATATAGTGAAATTTTGACTACATTTTGAGCTCATTTTTTGTTGAGAAAATGACAAAAAACGTCAAAAATTACTTGTTTTCACCTCATTTTTGTAATATATGTATACTGGTGTAGAGGAATTCCAAAAATGAGGTGAAAACATGTAATTTTTGACGTAAGTGTTCTCTTTTTACGACATAGTTCTCGTTTGTTACGACTCGCTGTTGAAAATTTCAGCAGGGTTCTTCTTCAGTTGGAACCTCTGCAAAAACGCATCCCTTACTGCCTCATAGGTGACAAAATGATTGATATCATACTCTGTTAACCACCTCGCTGCTTCATTGACTAATGTAGACTAGAATACGATGGCCTTGTATGCCGGATCGGGTGGATGGTTTAGCACTGCATAACTTATTTCAAAGGTGCGTACATGGGCATCAGGATCGTCGCCTGGAAATCCACCGAACTTGGTGTATGTTACTCCTGTTGGAACCGGTCGACGTGGAAGTGGTTGTTGTTGTTGCTACTGTTGTTGTTGTTATTGCTGTTGTTGCTGTTGTTGTCCACTCATGGTGCTAGTGGTGGTACTGTTACTATCTCCTGAGTTCTGAGGAGGTGTTTTCGGTCCTTGGGATTCTATATGATCAGATTGCTCACCTTCCGGTTCGAAAATAGCGCTCAACCTCTTACGGATTTCCAATTCGAATAGCCTATCCTCTTCTTTGGTATCAAACGTAGGCACACTTACCCCGAACAGTGGTGTCCGGAATGAGGATTCACCAGGAAGTATCACACTATTATCAAAAAACTATAAATTCCCTGTAACTGGGACCAAACTGTCACCGGAATTAGTCGAACTTTCCCCAAACCAGAGTATTCTTTCACCAGCAATGGTCTCTCTGGATAACACACCTCTATCCTCAGAGAGGTTTGAATCTTGACCAAACGGTGTCGGGTCAACTGCACACTGCGTTCCTGTAGACTCCGAAGTTACTGTATCTTCTGCAGACTGTGCCGAAATTACTCTGAAATCTACCGGAATTGCAGTATGTTCTACCGGAATGCTACCGGAATCACTGCTACCGTGCTTCGCTTCTTCTACTACTGGGCTTAACCAATCTGTGCTTCTGCCTCCTAGGGGTGTCCTTAACAAATTTGGTACCACCCAAGGCTGTCGGTCTCTCCTGTACTTCGGATACGACTCGCCAGACAGAGTAACCAGCATATATCACCTTTGCAACACTTGCGTACTACTCTACCTTACTGTCAATTCACAATCTATGACCACCTTCCCACAATCAATTTGCAACACTCTATTGCCACCTTCCCAGAGACGGCACCAGTGTTAAACGCGCGTTACCGTCACAGGCGCGTTCAAACTCTTTCGGGTTCTTGGGAGTGGTAGGGGACTGTTAATAAGAGGCCCTATTACTTAATTTTTCCCAATCAACACCTCTACTTCGTAGTACTTTAACACTCAAAACTCTGCATACAAATTACTATCAATCCTTTGGTTTGTTCTCTCACAGACTTACTGTTCGTACTCAGACTATTATTGGTTCTTCCACAACTTTATTGATCATGCTTAGGTTAATACTTTCTCAGTACACAGCGCCGAAACTATTCATTACCGTAATACAGACTTACGTTCTCTAACTTAAAGGAACTGTGCCCAAACACAGCTAATGTAATCAAACAGAGACAAGAAAACAATAATACTCAGATTTCTCAACACCGCACTAAGGCAACTTCATAGAATGCAATCGCCCGGACAAACAGTTTGGCGATTCTCCTGATCATTACCGAAGCGTCGTTTCATTAGATTATAAATAGTTACAACTCTTCGCAACGACCTTTCGGTTCGTGCGGAATACAAAAAGTAGAGAATTACAAATGCCAATCCGGCAGCTTACACTCTGATCCTTCTACAATTGGGCTTAATTGGCCTATAGTTCTACCACCTGGGGGTGTCCCTAATAGATTTGGAACTACCCAGGGATGTTGATCTCTCCTATACTTTGGATAGGACTCGCCGGAATGAGTAACTGGCATATATCACTTCTGCACCGCTTGCCTTGCATACTGCTCTTCCCTTACTGCTTATTCCAAATCTATTTCCATCTTCCCACAGACGGCGCCAATGTTAAAAAGGACTTCCGTCACGTCCACTTTTAATCTCTTTTCGGGTTCTTGGGGATCGTAGGGGTCTGACAGTGCAGAGGCCCTTTACTTAATTTTCCCAATTAACCATTTAACCAAACAGTAATTATACATCAAGGCATTAACTTCTATTACACAGTTACGATTCTTTGATTACGATTATCTTCACACAGTAGGTTATCGCGCAAATTATCAGCCACACAGTTGTACAAACTTATTGATGTTAAGACAACGTTACTATGTTAGTAATAAATTACGGCAATTCAATAGAATAATAGTACTCCAATTATCTGCAAACTCTGCACCACGGCGTTTCTGCACGGTCGCAATCGCCCAGACAGACAGTCTGGCGATCCCGTCTCCTCTACTATCGGAGAACCCCGTAATGTCTTTTCATTAATAGATAAAAGGTTGCATCTCTTCGCTATGCCCTTTCGGTTGTGCGATATATGAAAATAAAATTACATTGTGCCAATCCGGCGGCCTAACAATTAGTTTAGTAGAGGTAATAGGTAACCTAGGAGTATAAAAATCCAAAAAATCAGTTCAATTGGTCATTGTGAGATCCAGTATCATGAGGAGAGCAACAATCGGTATCGTCTGTGTGGTATTGTGCCTAAAGAGCTAAAAAGTGACATTAAGAGTACAAAGTTTGGTTGAGGCATCCGTGAATGTAAGCTACAACAAATTTTTGATATCAAAAACACTTCAGGAACACACACGTGCATGATTAAAGTTGTTTTTGGTATCGAAGGGAAAGATAGAAAGTTTTGTGGGGGTCTTTGAGTGATACAGAGGGTCAAGAGTGACGAGGGGAGAGAAATAAACATTTTTGCACAAAAATTTTTGATTTTGGAGCATTTTTGGCTGTAGTATCGCGACCAGTTGAGTTTTGGTATCGCAATACCAAAATTCCCTAGTATCGCGATATTCGCCTGGTATCGTATCATCGCATACCCACTTGAGGTATTGCGATACCATTCCAGTATCGTATCATCAAGTGTTGGTATCACGATCGCAATCGCCCAGTGGTATCGTATCGCGATCCACTCGGTATCATGTCGTCTCGATCACAATATCATATCGTCAACCAAGCAGTATCGTATCGCATGCCATGGTGGTATTGTATCACGGTCCACTTGGTATCGTATCATCCCGATCACGGTATTGTATTGTCGACTGAGCGGTATTGTATCCCGTGCCATGGTGGTATCGTATCGCCAAGGATTTTGGTATTGTATCGTCACAATGCTCTAGTATCGTATCATGCAAAAAGTGGTATCGTATCGACTACGTGGTATCATATCATCCGACCCTTTGGTATCGTATCGCTCATAGAGTCAATATCATATTGTGAGAAATCCAATATCGTATCGTGTGATTTCTGGTATTGTATCGTGTGGTGAGCAGTATCATATCGTCGACTGCCTTGGTATCATATCATGGGGTTGTAGAGGTATTGTATCGCCTGTAGCTCTAGTATCATATCGTGCCACTCAGTGGTATCGTATCGTGCCAAATTTGGTATCATATCATCCTGGTGGTAACGCCAAGAGTGGTATCATCCAGAAGCACTTAAGATATTTAAGGGAAAAATTTTGAAGTGATTAAAGAGCTAATCAAGAGAAAGTAGAGAGAAGACATAGGCCCAAAGTGGTGAATGAACTTAAGATCAAGTCGGGTGCCAAGTAGCCGAAGAAGTATCATTTCACCGGTAGGAAGTGCAAACCAAGCTAGTCATCACTCGATCTACACGAACACCTCTAGTGACCCAGAGGAGGAACTACCCATGGCCTATGAGGACATGCATGGTTCTGTTCCAAGGGAGAACTTCATGTCAACCATGGAGGGTGAATACCACACCTCTCTGTAATATGTGTCCACCAACAGGCAAGGGATCCCTATTTACCTTCATGGTTTAAATAGGTCTGTTGCAAGGATGGTAAACTCTACCGAGTCAGCAACACTGTCGAGACCAGCAGTTAAGTACGAGGGAGGAGTGTACATGGATAAAATAGGTCACATCTACGTAGTGACAAAAAACCCAGATCGGATCAATGATAGAGGAGAATTAGAGGGGCAAAGAAACTCGGGGAGACCTGAACCTGAAGAGCTAGTGACTACACCAAGAGGTAATTCTATGGTGACTCAAGTCTTGACAGCGGATTTGATACCTCAAGATGATTACCTATTGAACGTATATCTAATTCAGGGGTCAGACTTACTATTACAGACACATTCACCCGTCCGAGGACAAGAAGCAATTCAAGTCACCATTTATGAGTTAAAGGATCCAGAAGATAAGTCTAGAGTCACATATTTAGATCAAAACCAAAGAAGGTACTGACCTATAGACGCAGTTGCTAGGTCTCAATTGACCTATATGGGGTTGCCTGTTTCACTCCTCAAGAGTAGGCAACTACCTCACACAATCCTTTTGAAACTCATCCAGGAACAGAGAATACAATGTCAGGAAAAACTAGCCAGTGAAGTGTTCCCAACCGCACTCATGTGCAATTCACAATGCCAGGAGTGCAGTCACACAACCAAACCCACCCAGGAATAGGAAACATGAACTGTCCACCCATTAGACCAAGACCACAGCCAGGTATGCAACCAGGAATGCCTCCAATCAAACTAGCAATTCCTGTGATGCCTCAACCACCAGAACCAATAAGAAGGCTCAAACCAATTCAAGTGGCTAAATGCATGAGGAATCACTATGATGGAACAGGAGAACCATATGACCACATAGCAGAGTTTAAGCAAGTATTACGAGATGAACAAGTGGATGACTTCTTTGTTCAGTATGAGTCCTTTGGACTTACCCTCACAGGAACTGTCGTGACTTGGTTCCAACCATTGGATCCAAATCAATTTGGAAATATTGATCAATTTTTCCAAGAGTTCATTGGAGAATTTACCAGAAGAGGGATTAAACACAACCTCTCATCCTTAATCCATAGTTTCAAACAAAACCCAAATGAAACCATAAAAACAACTACCCGAAGATTCAACCAATATGTCGATAGATGACCAGCCATAGAAAGACCCTCCCAACAAAAAATCGTTAGATTTATTTAGACCTCCATGGTCTACCATTGGTCTACCTGCATTTGGTCGAGGACCCTAGCCGGGTCAAGGACCAGAGCTCGGGGGAGCCAAGGCTCTAGCACGGATCTTCGAGGTTATTCCATCTCCTCAGAGTGGCCATATGAGGAGTGTTTGGACCTTAGAGAAGATTCTAGAGGTGCCAAGGGCAAGGGCTATTTAAGGTTGGGAGGAGAGTGGCAGGTAGCTAATTGGGATCTCTCATTTGGTATTAGAGCTTGAGTGAGAAAGGGGAAAGTCTTGGAGAATAAGCCATCTCATCATCTTCTTGGAAGGAGTTTTTAGTAAGAAATTTTCGTGGAGCTCTCGAAAGAAGAAGGGGAGCATTTCTCGCGCATGCGTAGAGTGAGAAGGACTGCCTCGAATCGCGTGTAGCAGAGGAAGCAAAAGCTATCACTAACTATCGATTGTTGCAATCAAGAGAATGAATCCCGATGAGGTTGTAACTCCCATGGAAGAGGTCGAGCTTGAGCGACCTTATACTATGGAGATTACGAATCTCAATGCTAAAGTTAGAGGCATGGAGGATACCCTTCAGAAGATCCTCCAAGCAATTAACAAACCAGAGGTGCCACCCATCGACAAACCTATGCAGGTGGAAGTTCCATCTGTTGAACCATCTAGTTCACAAATACCATTGACAAATGTGGGGGCTTCTTCTGGTAGAGACGTTAGATGGCAAGTGAAAGATTTAAACCCACCGAAGTACCACGGACAAGTTAGTGCCAGGACGCCAGATGCGGTGGAGCAGTGGATAAGTAAGTGGGAACAGTGTTTTCGACTTTGTAATATTGAGGATGAAAAATAGAAAATTCAGCATGCCACTTATAGTTTGATGGATGTTGCTCATCGGTGGTGGAGGAAAATAGAGAAGGATAAGATAGAACCGGCCACTTGGGCAGACCTTAAAGTTATATTTTACAATAATTTTGTTCCTCCAGATGAGCGTACTAGGGCTCTAGATGCATGGTTTTTCCTACAGCAGAGACAACTTTCAGTGCAAGAGTATGCAGAAAAATATAGGGAAATCTTGTTGAAGATTCCAGATCAGGTGCCTGATTTTCTTCAGGTGCATAAATTTGTTCTTGGGCTTAGGGAGACGTTGCGTCCACTTGTGCGCAAGGAGCGCTGCCACACCCTAAATGAGGCAGTAGAACTTGCTTTGGTGAATACTTGGACAAGGTTCAAGAAGCCTATAGTTTCAGTTCCAGCATCTAACAGACAGATGAACATCATTCAAACTTCGAGTCGTGGGAAGAGGAAAGTAACCGCATCCATGGCAGATAGAGCTTTTCAGAGATCCAGTTTGACTCAGCAACAGAAAGAAAAGGCTCATCGTGAGGGTCTTTGTTATGAATGCCTAGGTCGGCATCCTTACAGGATGTGTCCTAAGAAGAAAAAAAAGATATCTGCAGTGATGGTGGTGGAGAGGCAGTAGTCCTCGCCATCCACTCCATCATCTCCTTCAGATTTTGATCTTCTAGCTACAGACACTGAGATGGATCCTCCATCTAAAGATAAACAACCCATCTTAAATATAACAGTGACTAAGAAGGTTAAGAATGTTCCGGATGTGGTGTTATCCCCAGTTGCTCAGAAAGGGTATCAGTTTCCAGACATCGAGTTGGTTATCATGAGTGGGGAAGTTCATGGACATCTCGTTAAAGTTCTATTTGATACATGATCCATACATAATGTGATTAACTCTTCCTTAGTCAAGAAACTAAAGTTGAAGACTACTCCATCTGCATACACCTACAGGGTAGAGTTAGCAGATGGGAAGGGATCTGAGATCTGGGATCGACGAGTTGTTGGATTACCAGTCCAGATACAGACTTATAGAGATGAGCTAGATTTCGAGATCGCCAGGTTGGCTAGATTTGATCTCGTCCTCAGTAAACAGTGGCATGCAAGTAAGAAGCCAACTATTGATTTTCAAACCCACATATATCAGTTCAATCATAATGGTCACCGCATTATCATCCGTGGAGAGCCGGACGTCAAGGTGTACAGACAAGCATCTACCTCTGCGATGGTAAAAGCAGAGTGTAAGTATTTGTATTTCTTATATTTTGAGCATAAAGAGTTGTTAAATTTACAGATTTAAACTAGTATGGAGGCTCAGCTAGCTTCTAGAATGAAAACTGAATTCCACCACTTTTTTCTTTCAGAGTTACCTTCAGGTCTTCCGCCTTGCAGAAAAGTGGAGCATAGGATTGAGCTGGTACCAGGAGCTCATCCACCGGCCAGACAGCCGTATCGAATGAGTCTGCAAGAGGAGGCAGAAGTACGTCATACTGTCGAGGAGTATCTTGACAAAGGACTTATGAGATCTAGTTATTCACCTTTTGCAGCCCCAGTGCTTTTGGTTCGCAAAAAGGATGGATCTTTTAGGATTTGTATAGACTTTAGAACACTAAATAAAGTTACAATAAACATAGATATCCGATGCCTTGCATTGATGATATTCTGGATGCACTAGGAGGTGCTATTGTATATAGTAAAATAGACTTAAAAAGTGGTTACCATCAAATAAGAGTCAAGGACGATGATGTACATAAAACAGCTTTTCGTACTAGATTTGGTCATTATGAGTATCTTGTAATGCCTTTTGGTTTAACTAATGCACCAGCTACTTTTATGATGCTCATGAATAATATTTTTCGTCCTTTTATTGGTCAGTTTGTGGTTGATTTTGTAGATGATTTGTTGGTTTATAGTAAAAGTTTGGAAGAACATAAATGTCATTTGCGTACAGTATTTCAAATGTTGGATGACAATACTTTGTATGTCAATCCAGAGAAGACACAGCTATGTTTATCTGAGGTTAAGTACTTAGGACATATAATTTCTACAGATGGAATTAGAATGGATCCACGGAAAGTTTCTGTGATCCTTGGTTGGCCGATTCCTCAGAATGAGCGGCAGTTGCGATCATTCTTAGGATTATCAGGTTTCTATAGGAAATTCATTGCCAGCTATTCACACATAGCTGCGCGACGGATTTATTACAAAATAATCAGAAGTTTGTATGGACTAGTGCACAACAGAAATCTTTTAACACAATGAAACAAGCAGTTTCAAGTGCCCCAATTTTATTGGTGGTAGATCCCCAAAAGCCTTTTGAAATAGAAACCGATGCTAGTGGCATCGCAGTTGGTGCAGTTTTGATTCAAGATGGTAGACCAGTAGCTTTTGAAAGTAAGAAACTTTCTCCAGCTCAGAGAAATTGGCCTGTCCATGAACAAGAATTATATGCAATAGTTCATGCTTTGAAGATTTGGAGACACTATCTATATGGTGCAACTTTTAAAGTGTATACAGATCATCACACATTGAAGTATTTTTGTTCCCAGCCTGATCTTCGAGGGAGGCAGGCTAGATGGGCTGAGTTGATGCAAGAATTTCATATGGAAATTCTATATAGAAAAGGAAAAATGAATACAGTTGTAGATGCATTATCTCGCATTTTGCATCAGATTAGCTTCACAGTTCTTGATAGTGATTTGATCCAAGAAATCAAAGATTCACAGATTGAAGATGATTATTGCCAGTCTATAATCAGCAAGTTATCACAAAATGATAAAGATCAAGCATTCTCAAATTTTCAAGTGGAGCAAGGTTTGCTCAAAAGAAAGGGGAAGATTTGTGTGCCTAATTCCCAAGAAGGGAAGTTTAGAAAAGAGGTTATTTTTGAGAACCATGATGTACCTTGTGCAGGACATCCTGGTATTGAGAAAACTTTGCAGTTGATCAGACGTACCTTTTGGGACAGAAGAATGCTATTCTTGTAGTGGTTGATCGTTTGAGCAAAATGGCACACTTTATTCCTACAAAGGAATCAGTGGAGGCTCCGCAAGTCGCGGAACTATTTATTCAGAATATTTTTAGACTGCATGGTCTACCTAGATCTATAGTTTCAGAAAGGGATCCCAGGTTTACAAGAAATTTTTGGAAACACGTGTTCAATAAGCTTCAAGTTCAACTCAAGATGAGTAGTGGAGAGCATCCACAGACAGACGGTCACACCGAAAGAGTTAATCAGATACTGGAAGATATGATACGTGCATATGTTTCAGAAAAGCAAACAGATTGGGATAGTTTTCTCCCATTAGTTGAATTTGCTTATAATAGTTGGAAGCACAAGACTACTAGGCTTGCACCTTTTGAGGTCATCTATGGATTTATTCCACATAGTCCAGCTACCATTGGATTACCGAGGAAATCTCCGAGTGCTTCACAGTTTTTGACAGATATGCAAGCTAACTTAAAAATAGCTCAGTTCAATCTCCAGCAAGCTGCTGAAAGAATGAAAGCATTTGTAGATCGACATCGAACACCACGAACATTTCAAGAGGGAGATCGTGTGTTTTTACAGGTCCCATTTGGTTCATCATTGACAGTGGGTTAGAAACCCAAGTTATCCCCTAGATTTTGTGGACCTTGGATAGTAATCAAGAAGATTAGTGATGTCGCATATAAATTGCAATTGCCAGAAAATTGTAAAGTTCACCCAGTTTTCCATGTTAGCAAGTTGAGACCATACATTTCTCGAGATGAGAATTGTGTAGATGGTTTAGTTGCTTTAGAAAATAGAGCATCTCAGCCAGATGTTCCATTTCAGGTTCTTGATAAGAGGGAGCGGAAGTTGAGAAATCGCTCCATACCAGAGTATTTAGTAGCATGGACTAGCCGTCCACTCACAGATGCTACTTGGGAATCAGAAGCTCTGATTCGCAAACACTTTCCTTCCTTGATCACTGAGGACAGTGATCTCTAGAAGGGGGAGAGAGAGTTAGATTTATTTAGACCTCCATGGTCTACCATTAGTCTACCTGCATTTGGTCGAGGACCCTAGCCGGGTCAAGGACCAGAGCTCGGGGGAGCCAAGGCTCTAGCACAGATCTTCGAGGTTATTCCATCACCTCAGAGTGGCCATATGAGGAGTGTTTGGACCTTAGAGAAGATTCTAGAGGTGGCAAGGGCAAGGGCTATTTAAGGTTGGGAGGAGAGTGGCAGGTAGCTAATTGGGATCTCTCAAAAATGATATCATTATTCTTGGATGGACTGACTAATGGAACATTGAGAACCCTAGTTTATGTAAAATAGATCCAAACATTGAGTGAGTGTCTTCAAGAATGCATCGACCTAGAAGACAACCTAACTGATGACCTCAAAAGTACCCCAAAATCTACTAAATTAGAAGACACTAGGAGTACTGTGATGACTAATTCTAGTAATGTGAAGGAGCTAGCAGATCTGGTAGCCAATAAGTTAGGAGTCCATGGACAGAGAAATTACCAGAACCCACCAATGATAATGCCGATACTAAGAAGATGCAGCCTATGTGGTGGAGATCACCCATCTCACATGTGTGCAAGAGGAGGAATAGGCATGCCTCAAGCTTACCCATGCAATAGGCAAGCACCTCAAGGAACCAACTTGTATTGTCATATTAAGTAGAAATATACTAACCATACTACTGAAAATTGCCCATTCAATAGGCATTCAAAGCCCATGAATCAACCTCAATATAGGCCTTATGGATACCCTCCTCGAGAACAAGGGAGATCCCAGATACAACCCCTATCCAGGCTCGCAAGGAGCACCTAAACCATATGAACAAGAAGGATATGGACAACCATAGCCAGTATTAGAACAACAACCACCCCTTCCACAGAACGTATTGCCAATCAAATACACTCAACTAGAGGAGAATATGGAAAGATCCTTAGTACTAGCTACACCTTTAGCTAGTACAAAAACAGCGAATCAGGGATACAAGCAAACCCAAGGAGAATACTATCCCTATGACACCAGTGTTGATATATTTAGGTAGTGATGTGTGTGAACACACTAGGACCGCCGTGGCACTTTTTTCCCTCTTTAGGAGGTTTTTTTCCCCCGGCTTGTATATATGCCTATTGCCCTAATGGGCTACTTATCTTTGTACATTCTCTAGTAATACATTCAGTATTGTGTGTTTGTGCTCCAAGCTTCTTCTTCTTCCTTGTGCTGTTCGCGTGCTTCCGCAGACGCCTATCTCCAACAATTGGTATCAGAGCAGGTTGTCGCTTCTTCTAGGGCGCCGTCGACACTCCTCCGTTTGCAGTCTCAGATTCGCACGAAATTTGGTGAGCATACTCAGGGTGTTTCCGAGATCAAAACAGCTTCGTTTTGTGGTGCCGAAATCACGATCTGAGCTTGTTTCGGCCTCCGAACGCACTATCGTAGTGCTTGTGCAGGCTATTTTGTCCTTTTGTGCCAAAGGTATATACCAGTTTCTGTTCGCCAGTTTAAGTGTCTCAAAGTCTGCTACAGGTCTAATAGAACTCGTCTGGGCAGTTCCGTTCAACTTTTTGAGATACAGTCAATTTTCTGCATCAAGGTATTTTAGTCACTGGCCATGGCTGAAAGCAGTGATGTATTCCGTATGTTGGCTGTTGAGGATAAGTTGGATGGTACCAACTACCCATTATGGGCTTATATGATGCGACATGTACTGGTTACAAAAGGATTGTGGAACATTGTGCAGGGTGTTGAAAGACATCCTGTTACACCTGTAACGACAGGTACTGCAAATACAGGTGCTGGAGCTGATGAAGATGGTGTCGAAGATGATATTCCGCAGATTCCTGTTTGTGCTGCTGTTTCTGTTGCACCTACTGCAGAGCAGATTCGCTGGGATGGTAGAGATGCCCAGGCACATGCATTGATAGCTTTGTCTGTCAAACGTGCCATTATTCCTCACATTCGCTCTTGCAGAACAGCAAAGGATGCTTGGGATACACTTACCACTTTGTACCACGCTATGAATGAGGCTCGTATTGCTTACCTCCGAAAACAGTTGGAGAGTGAGCACATGAATGAAGGTGATTCTATGGACAGTTTCCTAACAAAGATCAAAGATTTGAAGGAACAGTTGATTTCTGCTGATGAGGTTATACGAGATAGCTCACTTGTGCAGACCGTTCTGAATGGTCTTCCTGATTCATATCAGAGTTTTGCTTCTACTCTTCGGTTGATGATGAAAGGCAATCCAAATGCCTTGTCATTTGAGGAGTTAGTCTCTGTTCTGTTGCAGGAAGATCAGTCCAGGCAGAATAGGTCCATTATGCGTGTTGCAGATCAAGCTTTCCTGGCTAGTCAGAAGGGCAAAGGAAAATGGAGCTCTTCTACTAGTAAGTAAAAATCTGCAAATGTTGCACAATCGAAGAACCAGGATAAAGATGAGAAGAAATCAGAAAAGCAGAAATTGTTTTGCAAGTACTGTAAAGGAAATGATCATATCATAAAGAACTGTTCAAAACTGGCTGCTAAAGAGGCAAAGAAGAAAGATGCTGGAATGGTTGTTGCAGAGGCCTCTACACCAAAAACAGAGTCTGCAAATCTTGTGCAGGAAGAAGAATGGGCGTTTACTACTGTCTGCAGTTTTGACCCATCTTCTCATGATCAGTGCATGTCTGCAGTAGACTCAGATGTTTGGTACTTTGAGAGTGGGGCGACCAAACATATTACCTCGCAGCGCAATTTCTTCTCTTCACTCGAGCCTGCCCCTACAGGGAATACTGTCACATGCGCCAATAACTCCTCTTATCTTGTTATGGGAGTTGGTAAGATCATTCTGACTACTGCTGATGGTAGTTCTTTCACTTTGTCAGATGCTTTATTTGTGCCAGGGATCAAAAAGAACCTGTTATCAGTTTCTGCATTAGCCAAGATTGGCTTGGTTGTGAAAGATCTGTGAATGATTCGGCATGTGCAGTTCATGATTCTCAAGCTATGTCAGATGCAAAGCTTTGGCATGCACGCTTTGGTCATCTGAATTTTGCTAGTTTGCCACGCCTGCAGAAATCTGAAAATGGTGTCCTCTTTGCCCAAACTTGAGGCTCCTGGAAAACATGTTTGTGAAGGCTGTATTTTGGGCAAAATGCAGCGTTCTTCCTTTCCAAAAGATGGTTCAGTTTGGGCTACGCAGAAATTGCAGCTTGTACATAGTGATGTCTGTGGTCCTATGCAGACACCCTCTTTTGGAAATTGCCTTTACTTCGTGACTTTCATTGATGATTTTTCCAGGCATGCATGGGTATATCCACTCAAAGCAAATTCCGAAGTGTTCATGTGCTTCAAACAGTTTTTGGTTTTGGTTGAAAATTTGTCAGCATGTAAAATGGGCACCCTCCATTCTGATCGAGGGGGGGAATATATGTCTTCAGATTTTAATGCATTTCTGGCTGAATGTGGGATAAAACACCAATGTACAGTGCTGTATACACCTCAACAGAATGGAGTTGCTGAACGAAAGAACATGTCACTCATGGAGATGGCGAGGTGCATGGTCAAAAGTCAGGCTTTACCACATAGTTTCTGGCTTGAGGCTGTCATGTGTGCAGCATATGTACTGAACAAGTGTCCCACTAAAGCGATGCAGTCTATCACTCCATATGAGGCTTGGCATGACCGCAAGCCATCTGTTGCTCATCTGCGTGTTTTTGGTTGTTTGGAATATGCATTAGTGCTTGAACAACATCGCAGAAAATTGGATGATAAGGCAGTAAAATGTATTTTTGTTGGGTACAGTTCTGAAAGTAAAGGCTATCGTCTGTATCATCCACAGACTAAACGCATTCTGGTTAGCCGTGATGTTGTCTTTGTGGAAGATGCTATTCAGCCATTGCTTTCATGTACTAAGGAGACATCTGTTAGCTCCAAAGACATGTATGATACGTTGATGCTTCTTCTTACAGGTGGATAATCTAGTGCTGGTCCTAATGAGGCAACTTCTCAGCCTTTGCAAGTTTCATATGATGATGCTGATCATTCTATTTCTGATGCAGATTTACATGATGCACTTGTTGATGAGAGACCTGATATTAAGCAGGCAAGAACTATGCCAAAATGGTTGGTGCAGACTTTGCGTGACAGCAAATTAGATGCACCTTTGTCATATCGTACTCGTTCAGGCTCTCATAGTGCCTCCTTTGCATCAGATTGCTATGCTATGGCTGCGTCTAGTCTCTGTGAAGAGAATGAGCCTGTTTCTTTTGATGAAGCACAGAATTCAGAAAATTGGATGGCTGCCATGCAATCTGAATATGATGCTATAATGAAGAATGGTACATGGTCTTTATGTGACTTGCCTCCTGGCAAGAAGGCCATTGGCACTAAGCGGGTATACAAGCTGAAGTGTTAACCTAATGGTACAGTTGATAGGTATAAGGCTAGGCTTGTTGCAAAGGGTTATGCGCAGGAAAGAGGCATTGATTTTGATGAGACCTTTGCACCTACATGCCGTATGACTACTGTTCGGAGCATTTGTGCACTTGTAGCCCATCATGGTTGGAATGTACATCAGGCAGTGTTTTGGCCTTGAAGACTGTAAGCCTATTGCCACTCCTATGGAGACAGGTTTACGATTGAGTCTTCATGATGCTGGAGATGCATTTGATGCTGTTCTCTATCAGCAGGCTATTGGATGCTTGATTTACTTATGCATTACTCGACTAGATATTCAGTTTGCTGTCTCACAGATGAGCAGGTTTATGCATTGCCCAGGAGTCACGCATTGGAAGGCGGTTAAGCGCATCTTTCGCTACTTGAGTGGTACTCGGCTACTTGGGTTGTTTTATCCCAAGGGGGGATCACTACCGCCAGATTTGCATGCTTTTTCTGACTCAGATTGGGCTGGTTGCTATGACACTCGTGTGTCCACCAGTGGTTTTTGCTTCATGCTTGGTAGCTCATGTATATCTTGGTTGAGCAAGAAGTAGCCTACTGTGGCCACTTCCAGTTGTGAGGCTGATTATAGGGAAGCTTTCATAGCGATTGTTGAGTGTGTGTGGCTCAGACGCCTTATGGCTGATTTGGGTGTTGGCCAGTCTTCTGCCACCACCATCTTCACTGACAGTCAGAGCGCATTGGCAGTTGCGAGGAACCCTGTGTTCCATGCTCACACTAAGCACATTGAGGTGCATTATCACTATGTCAGGGAGAGGTTCTCTGCTCGGGAGATCAGCTTGGCATATGTGCCAACGTAGCAGAACATTGCAGACCTTTTCACGAAGGCTCTGCCTAGGGAGAAGTTTGAAGCTTTCCGCAAAGCTTTGGGCTTACTTCCTTTTGTGGAGTGATTTCTGTTGGAGGATAAACACTCCTATGTGCACAACAAAAGCAAATGAACCCTCCTAGGATCTTGAAATTTTTCAGACATAGGTTCTGTATTTTCTGAGTTTCTCTGAATACATGCAGAGAATGAAAATGAAATTTTGCAGGCATAAACTAGACTTTAAGAGCTTTCAAATGAGAGTAAAATCACTCCATTTGGATACTGGATGATGCCTCAACCAGCTGCAACAAAACAGATAACTTGATCTCTTCACAGAGTATGAGCTAACTGGACAGACACTGTTCTGGACATTTCTCTGCACATGTGCAGGCACTGAACCTGAGACTTATACCAGACAAAGTAGAACTTATAAGCTTTCCAACAAGACAAAAATCATAGCAAATGGATTCCGGATGAAGGAGAAACAACAATTACAAGACCGGGGGGTCTGCCAAAAACATCTAGATAGATAGAGTGTGTAAAAGTGAAATTTCTGCAAAATATGCAGAGACCAGCTAGTAGGGGGTGTGCTTAAGCAAGGGGGCAGCTTGGGCACGTATTTCCACGACTCTAAGTCATAATACAACTCATTAGAGGTTTTAAAGACCTCATACTAACCTCTTTAACCAATCAAAAGCATATACATGTCAAAAGTGAGGTCCAATCACATCAAGAGGTGAGCTAAATCTTCTCTAATCAAATTCTTTCCATTATGGGCATGATTTGATGCCTCCAACTCGTGGAAATCAGCCTCCTTTGATTGTGGATGATGTGGAAGGTTCAATTTGGGGCATGTTCCCACACTCTTGAGCTTGAAAAACTTTCAACACTCCCCCTCAAGCTCAAGTCTTTTCCTTTGTTGCTTCAGCCTATGTCTCTTATGTTGATAGCTTCCTTGAATCCTCCAAGCTTTGTGCCTTCAAGAAACTTTGTCATCATGTCTGCAACCTGCATTTTAGTGTTCACATACCTTATATCTAGCTCTTTTGCCATCACCTTTTCTCTAACGAAGTGGTAATGAACCTCTATGTGCTTGCTCCTTGCATGAAACATGGGATTGTTAGCTAGATAGATGCTTGAAATGTTGTCTCCATAAAGAGGAAACTCCTGCACTTTCACTTCCAAGTCCTTAAGTAGCTTCTTAAGCCATAATAGCTCACATGTAGCCAATGCTAAACCTCTGTACTCAGCCTCTGTGGATGAAAGAGCAACAGTGGGTTGCTTCTTAGAGCTCCAAGAGATCACTTTTGTACCTATCATGAAAACATAACCCGATGTACTCCTTCGATCATCCTTGCTACCTGCCCAATCAGCATCACTATATCCTTTGACACTTAGATCAGCATCATATGAGTAAAATAGACCTTGGTTGATGGTGTGCTTGATGTAACGAAGCACCTTTCTTGCCGCCATAAGATGATCATGAGTAGGTGTATGCAAAAATTGAGAGAGAACACCTACTACATATGCAAGATCAGGTCTAGTGAATGTAGCATAAATTAATGAACCAATTATGCTTCTATATAGTGTAATATCTTGTATAGCCTCTCCTTGACCTGCAACCAACTTTGTATTGGGCTCCATGGGCTGAGAAAGTGGCTTACAACCACTCATACCAAACCTGTATAGCACATCCAACAAGTATTTTCTTTGAATCAAGAAGATGTCATTGTGTGCATAGATTACCTCTATTCCCAAGAAGTATTTTAGTGTTCCAAGATCAGATATCTTGAACTCCTTTCCTAGCTTTGATTTGATATCTTTAATACCTGCAATATCACTTCCTGTGCTGATCAAATCGTCCACATAGATGCATATATATACCGTCTTGTCTCCTTGCTTCTTCATGTAAAGTGATGGATCTGCAACACTTTCTTTGTATCCACAACTTGATAAAATAATCCACTAACCTCTGATTCCAGGCCCTTGGGGCTTGCTTTAGTCCATATAGTGCTTTTCTTAGCTTGCAAACATGATTTGGGTACCTCATACTAGCAAATCCTTGAGGTTGGCTCATCTAGACTACTTCTTCAAGCTCTCCATTGAGGAAGGCATTCTTCACATCCAACTGATATAAGCTCCATTTCCTTGATGTGGCCACTGCAATCAAAGTCCTAATTGTTGGCATCTTGGCTACGGGGCTGAAAGTTTCATCATAATCTATCCCGTAGCTTTGGGAGAAGCCTTTCGCCACCAACCTTGCTTTGTACCTAGCAATGGAACCATCTGAATTTCTTTTAATTTTGTAAACCCACTTATTACCTATCACCTTCATGCCTTCTTGAGCTGGTACCAAGCTCCAAGTATGGTTCTCATCAAGTGCTTTGAGCTCTTCCTTCATTGCCTCTTGCCATTCCTTGCAATCCTTAGCTTCTTCATAACTAGTTGGTTCTTTGTCCTTGATTACCTGAGTCATGTATGCATAATGCTTTGCAATGAAATTATCATATGTTAACCTTTGTACTGGATATCTTACTCTTGAAGACCTTCTTTCACTTCCTTTAGGTGTGGTTGCCATCTTCTTTCTTTGTTTGGCCACTCCTGGAGTTTGAACTTCTTCTATCTCTTCATCTTCCAACATGCTCTCGTCCACATAGCTTCCTTCTTCAACTGAAATCTTCTCTTTGCCTTTGACTTTGCTTTCTTCAGAGCTGGTCTCTCTTTCCCTAAGCCTTCCACTCCATGGTGAGGGTGTCCTTGTGTTGCATGAGTTGCTTGGACCACTTAAATCCATGCTTTCTTGAACTCTATCATCATTCTTCAAATCTGTCTCACCTATGTCTTCAACCTGCAATGGACTTGTGCATGCATACCAAGGCTTCAACTCATCAAAGACAACATCCCTACTTACCTTCAGCTCCTTGGTGATGGGATTATAGCATTTATACCCCTTTTGTTCCATAGAATATCCCAAAAAAATACACCTTTCAGATTTGGCATCTAACTTTGACCTCAACTCTTGAGGTACATGTACATAGCATATACAACCAAAGATTCTAAGATGTATAAAGTGTTTGCATAATTACCTTGCCCTCTATAATTGTTGTTGTTGCTTTGATTCCCTTGTCTTTGAGCTCTATGATAGCATTCATTTGCAAAATGACCGGGCTTACCGCATACAAAGCATCCATTTGAAGTGGCTTGTCCTCTTCCACCAAATCTTCCACCTCTTCCTCTATTTGTGGCTCTTCCACCTCTTTGACCTGCATTTTCTTGTTGTCCTTGACCTCCTTGGTTGCTTTGATATCTTCCTCTTCCTCTTGTAGCACCTCGGTTGTGTCTTCCTCTTCCTCTACCTGCATACAACAATTGCCCTTGGCTATCCTTGGCATTATGACCACCAAGGTTCATCTCCTCTGTCACCATGAGAGTGATTAGTTGATCAAAATCAGGAAGAGAGTCCCTTACATACACTGAAGTTGTGAAAGCCCTCCATTTTTCATCATCCCTAAGTCCATTTAGGGTGTGGGCGACAAGATCGTCATCATCTAGGGCACAACCGATTGACCCTAGTGCATCTGCAAGCTCTTTAACCTTTAATATGTAATCATTAGCACCTTGAGAGGGGCTTTTCCTAAGATTATTTAGCTCATTCTTGAGCTGAATTTTTCTAGCTTTTGTGGAGGTTGAGTACAATCTCTCCAAGCACTCCCACACCTTCTTCGATGTATCCAAATCTTGAATATGTCCTACCATAGAGTTGCTAATATGCTGAGATAAAATGAAAATGACCCTTTTGTCCCTTTCATCCCACTCTCTTACTGCTCTTCTCTGGTCATTGGTTGGATTTACCTCATCTATGTAGGGTTTTGGCTCTCCACCACTCACAAGTCCCCACAAACCTTTCCCCATCAAAAAATTGCTTATTCTAAATCGCCCCGGTTGGTAGTTTCCTTTTTCGAGCTTCTCAATGTGAGCATTGAGATCAGCCATGGTGCCTCCTAACTCTTTTGAACCTCCCCCTTGATGCAATGAAGTTGAAAAGGATGGCTTTTACCTCAAAAAATAGAGCTACTCCTCTTGATGAAGCTTCGTCTTTGATTTGATGATGTATTTGCTTCCCCTTGTTGTTGACGTGCCCGTTCTTTGCTTCCTTCCTTCAAACTTTGATGAAGTATTTACTTCACTTCAGTAGCTCCTTCTTCTCTCTTTGATACTCCACTTATAGCTCTGATACCACTGTTTGAGGATAAACACTCCTATGTGCACAACAAAAGCAAATGAACCCTCCTAGGATCCTGAAATTTTTCAGACATAGGTTTTGTATTTTCTGAGTTTCTCTGAATATATGCAGAGAATGAAAATGAAATTTTGCAGGCATAAACTAGACTTTAAGAGATTTCAAATGAGAGTAAAATCACTCCATTTGGATACTGGATGATGCCTCAACCAGCTGCAACAAAACAGATAACTTGATCTCTTCACAGAGTATGAGCTAACTGGACAGACACTGTTCTGGACATTTCTCTGCACATGTGCAGGCACTGAACTTGAGACTTATACCAGACAAAGTAGAATTTATAAGCTTTCCAACAAGACAAAAATCATAGCAAATGGATTCCGGATGAAGGAGAAACAACAATTACAAGACCGGGGGGTCTGCCAAAAACATCTAGATAGATAGAGTGTGTAAAAGTGAAATTTCTGCAAAATATGCAGAGACCAGCTAGTAGGGGGTGTGCTTAAACAAGGGGGCAGCTTGGGCACGTATTTCCACGACTCTAAGTCATAATACAACTCATTAGAGGTTTTAAAGACCTCATACTAACCTCTTTAACCAATCAAAAGCATATACATGTCAAAAGTGAGGTCCAATCACATCAAGAGGTGAGCTAAATCTTCTCTAATCAAATTCTTTCCATTATGGGCATGATTTGATGCCTCCAACTTGTGGAAATCAGCCTCCTTTGATTGTGGATGATGTGGAAGGTTCAATTTGGGGCATGTTCCCACACTCTTGAGCTTGAAAAACTTTCAACAATTTCCACATAGCTTGGCACTTCCTTATACATGAGTGCCAGCTCCTTGTTCACCGCATCACTCCCAGGGGGGATTTGTTGATATATTTAGGTAGTGATGTGTGTGAACACACTAGGACCGCCGGGGCACTTTTTTCCCTCTTTAGGAGGTTTTTTTCCCCCGGCTTGTATATACGCCTATTGCCCTAATGGGCTACTTATCTTTGTACATTCTCTAGTAATACATTCAGTATTGTGTGTTTGTGCTCCAAGCTTCTTCTTCTTCCTTGTGCTGTTCGCGTGCTTCCGTAGACGTCTATCTCCAACAACCAGTCTGATGGAGCATGACCAAACTTATGACCCACAATACTACAGTTATGAAGGATATGACAACACTTGTGGACCCGAGTATGAAAACCTAATGTACACCACACCTAAAGCACCAACACCTATGAGACCACCCGTTAGACCACCTCTGCCAAAAGGACCCTGTTATAGATGTAGAGGAGACCACTTCATAAGAGAATGCACTCTGCCATACAACCCACCACCTCCTAGGACTTGGGAAGGTTACTGTAATGAATGTGGAAAGGAACATCTTTTTAGAGATTGTCCAAAGAATCCCAATAAGACTCATAACGCAACACAAATCAATGTGATCGAAGTAATTGAATCATCACGAAGTGATAAAGATTATACAGTTTCATTAAAATCTATCACACGAGCACAAGCAAAAGGCCCCGAACAAGAGATGAACAAGGATCTAGAGCCAAGGGTACAGGTAGTGGAAGATTCGGAAGATCCATGTGAGAGCAACCAAATGAAGAAGATGGGGAGTTGGAAAACGAGAAGGGAAAAAATTAGAAACAAATGGATGAAAAATAAAAATAAAGAGGACAAGAAGGATGTGAAAAACGGTAAGAAACCTGAGGAACCAGAAGGACAAGAGAATACACCACCTAAATTCTACACCTAGAAACTAGACATACCAAGATCGATCCTAGCAAATCCAAGACCAGACGACCTAGACATGTGGTTGAAAGCTTATCAAGCTACAATCATGACTGGAGCAAACATAGAGCAGCATGAGAAACTCTACCCACAAGGGGAATTAGAGAAGGAGAGATTGGCGATATGCAAGAAACTCATAGAGGTAGCCCAAGCCACTCTAGAGAAGGCTATCCCAGTCCTCCTGGAGACAAGAATATCTGAGAATCAATACAATGAGTGTTTTAAGAAGGATGATCAAAAAGCAACAGGAACACCTAAAGAGAAAGATAGTAAGGAAGAACAACAGAGCACTCAAGGCAAATCAATTTCTATAATCCCCGAGCTAGAAGTTGATTGGCCACAAGATTTGTAGGGTTAGATTCAAGAAGACCGACGGAAAAAGAATGGGAGTTCAAAACCACCCTTTGAGAGATGAACATTGAAGAAAACCCATTGACTCCAAATTTGGATGAAGTATATGAAGAGGTTTCTATGTTAGATCGAAATAGGGAGGAAGTACACAGCATTTCCACCTTACCGAACTATATGGGTGAATATGAGAAAAAATCCATAGTTTTTTGTGCTCCCACAATTTGAAGTAAGGAAAACGGGTCTTTAGGTGAGATCTCTCACAATCTAGCAGAACTCAAGAAGACCAAAGTACAATGCCAGTTGACTGTGGAAGAGTTACTACGAGCCAAACTGCAATTATGGAGACAGTTGGTGGGATTGTTGAAATTAGAAAATGAGGAGAATAACAAGAAAAATAAAGAAATTGAAGCCCCTTCTACCATGCAAATCCCTGTTGATAAATTTGGAGAATTTAGTGAGGGAGATGAGGGTAATACATGCTTACCCATCACATATAATGGATACATGACTAAAGCCATTCTAAACATCGGGGTAGGTGTAGGCATGGCCACCAAGGAAATTTGGGAGAAATGAGGAAGGCCAACTGTTGCAAAACAAAGAGGCACTAAAGAGGAGCCCCAAAATTTTCAAATTAATAGGCATATTTTTCTTCTTCAAAATCATAGGAAATTCCCTAAAAAGCTATGTAAATGCACTAGAGGGGTCCTCTAGATGCATAATCTCAAATCATTGTAATATATTTCTTATAAAATAGTAGGAGAATAGAGATTAGTCAATAAAGTGCCAGTCACTTGTGTGAAAGGACCATTTTTAGGGCACATGTATATAAGTCACTTGGTGACTCTTTGTAAACACTTTTTTGCCATTGTGAAGAAGGAGAGCTCTTGAATTTCGAATTTGCTTCTTTCCTATAGATTTTCATCTTCTCTATGATCTTTTGTGTGTGTATCAAGCTTGGAATGTGTGTGTAGAACTGTTGTCTACCCCTCCCCATCACTTTTGAACTACTGTAGTGTGTGTGTGAGCAAGTAGGAGTTGTGGAGTGAGTGTGTGTGTTTCCCGCCATTCACTGGTCTGGTCATAATTTGAAGAGCAGTTGTCAGATTTGAGCTAGCAATAGTTTCGTCTAGTCGAGAGCTTCAAAACAAACCCACTATTGCCCATATTCAGAGTTCGGAGCTGGGAGAAACATTCAAATTTGTGAAAACTGTTGTAAGTGGTATCATGGCAAACACTTTTAGAGGTTAAGTGAGTTGGAGAGGTAGATTAGTCTTTTCTCATGCATATTAGCTGAACCACTTCAATTTCCATCATGTGCGCACAAGTCCTCATACACTTGGTTAGGTCAGTTCATCGGATTGATAATTAAGCGTGTGTCAATCCACCACTATACGCACTTCGTGGCAAATGAGATTTAGTCTCTTTGACACAAGTCCCTAAGGCTTCCTGACTTAAGTACACATGTTTTTGACACCGTTGCCAAGGAACACGCCCAACCAAGGTGCCTTCATGATGGTTATAGTTCTAGAGTGAAGTAATTGTACTTGTAGAAGTGAATTCATTCAGTGGCAAGTAGTCGAACACTTCAGCACTTGTTACTTCACATCCTGGAGGTGTGTGTAATGAGTTTTTAGGTTTAGGGTTAGGAGAGAGGGAGAGAAGAAAGAGTTAGGGTTAGGTTACGAAGAGATTTGGAGTAGAAGTAAGTGGAAAAGTACCAAGAAAATCCTAAAAAGTTATCAAGTTAGTGTAGGATAGGCCTTAGTCCCTAGAAAATATAAAAACCAAAAATTTGTAGTTCATTTCTCATTTGCTCAGAAAGTGGTATTGTCTCTAGACAGCGATCAGTATTGTCCACATGGTATCGTGCATTCCAGGCCTTCAAAGCTACCTAGTGAACTCAAGACTCAAGTAGGACATCACAAAGGTAAGCTACCCCAAGATTTCAATAGCAAAAAAAACACAATAGGAGTGCATTAACACGTGATTAAAAGTGCATCTGGTATCGTGGGGTGGGATAGAGTGTTTTTAGAGTTCCTTTGAGTGAGATAGAGCGTGAAGAGTGAAGAGTATTTGGAGTTGATTTGGCTGCAGTATCGTGATTTGTTGAGTTTTGGTATCACGATACCATTTTTGGTATCGTATCACCCAATTGGTATCGCGATTGTGATTTGCCAGTGGTATCGCGGTCCACTTAGTATCATATCGTCTCGGTCGCGGTATCGTATCATTGACCAAGCAGTATCGTATCACGCACAACTCCATTATCGTATTGTTGCCACCGAGGTATCGTATCGTGATTTTTCTTGGTATCATATCGTGATCTGCACAAAGTATCGTATCGTTGCCACTGAGGTATCGTATCGTGAGTTTACTTGGTATCGTATCATGATCTGCACAAGTATCGTATCGTGAGTTTCCATAGTATTGTATCATGCCAGGTCACAGTATCGTATCGTGATCTACACAAGTATCGTATCGTGCATGCTCTTGGTATCGTATCGTGACGAATTTTGGGATCGTATCATGCGGTTTTGTGGTACTATATCAAGAGCTACACTGGTATCATATCATTAGGATTTCCAGTATCATATCGTGCTCTACAGTAGTATCGTATCGTGTCTTCGGGTGGTATCGTATCACCTGAAGCCCATAGTATCGTATTTCCTAGAGCACTGGTATCGTATCGTGTGACAAGCAGTATCATATCGTCCAGTCCTCTGGTATCATATCGCTGACTACGCGAGTATCATATCACGACCGAAAGTGGTATCGTATCACCGACAACCTGGTATCGCCTAGTGCAGTATTGCCAAAGTAGTATCGTCTTGAACATTTTGTGCATTTCCAAGGGTAAAAGTGAGGCAGTTGAGGAGCCACTTAGGGAGAGTTTTAGAGGCCAAGATAGCCCCAGCTTGAGGTCAGGAAGAGTTCTAAGTAGCCAAAGAAGTGTCATATCATTTGTAGGAAGCACCGCTCAGGTCAGTCACTGCTCAGGTCAGTCACCGCTCAGGTCAGTCACCGCTCTACCTATTCCGACACCTCTAGTGATTCAGCGGAGGAGATACCCATGGCTTCAGAAGACATGCAAGGTCATGTTCCCGAGAGAAACTTCATGTCTACGGTAGAAGGGGAGTACCGCACCTCTTTGCAATATGTGTCTATTAATGCCTAGGAGATTCCTATCTTCTAGGATGGGTTAAATAGATCAGTTTCTAGGATGATAACCTCCACCAATGCCATAATTGTGCCCAGGCCAGCTGTCAAATATGAAGGAGGAGCATACATCGATAAGTTGGGTCACATCTATGTGGTGAGTGAACACCCAGACTTGATCAATGAGAGAGGAGAGTTAGGAGGACAAGAAAATTCAGGAAGACCGGACCCTGAGGAGTTAGTAACTACTCCCAGAGGTAAGTCAGTATTGACACAAATCTTGAGAGGGGATTTGATACCTCAAGATGAATATTTATTGGAAGTTTATTTGATCCATGGGTTAGAATTGTTACTCCAAACTGACTCACCTACACAAGGACGAGAAGAGAGCCCGATCACATTTTTACGAGTTAAAAGACCCGGAAGATGAGTCTAGATTAACGTACCTAGACAAGAATCAAAGAAGGTATTGGCTAGTCGATGCCATAGATAGGGATCGACTGAAGTATATGGGTTTGCCTGTATTCCCTCAGCGAGAGCAGGCAACTACCTCTCAAAATCCTTTTGGGACACAATAGGAAGTTGAACTTACAATGTCAAGACAAACAAGCCATCGGAGTGTTCCAAGTGGAACACATGTACAATTTACAATGCCTAGAATACAAGCACACAATCAGACACACCCTGGACTAGGCAACCAACACTGACCACCAATAAGACCAAGACCACCACTAGGAGTGCAACTTAGAATACCCCCAATTAGACCAGCAGTCCCTGTAATACCTAGACAACCAGAGCCCATGAGAAGATTAAGACCTATTCAAGTGGCCAAATGTATTGGAAATCATTATGATGGATTGGGAGAACCTTACGACCACATTGCTGAATTTAAACAAGTTATAAGAGCTGAACAAGTGGATGACTTCTTTGTGTAGTATAAGTCATTTGGACTCACTCTCACAGGGATAGCTTTGACATGGTTCCAGCCATTAGATCCCAACCAATTCAGAGATATTGAACAATTCTTTCAAGAATTCATAGGGGAATTCATTAAAAGAGGGATTAAACACAACTCTTCATCTTTAGTCCATAGTTTCAAATAGAACCCAAATGAAATTGTGAAAACAGCTGCATGAATATTCAATCAATATGTGGATAGATGCCCAGTGGCAGAAAGACCCACGCAGTAAAAAATGATATCATATTTCTTGGATGGACTAACGAATGGAACTTTAAGAACCCTAGTCTATGTAAAGAGACTACAAAATTGAGTGAATGTCTTCAAGAATGTATTGACCTAGAGGACAACTTAGCAGACGATCTCAAGAGTATGACCAATCCCACTAAATCAGAAGACACTCGAAGCACAGTAACCTCCAACTCAAGCAATGTGGAAGAGCTAGCAGATCTGGTAGCGAGGAAGTTAGGAGTTCTCAGACAAAAGAACTACCAGCATCCATCACTGAGAATACCTATGTTACGAAGATGTAGCTCATGTGGAGGTGATCACCCCACTCACATGTGTGTAAGAGGAGGAACAGGTGTACCTCAAGTGTACCCTTACAATAGGTAGCCCCATCAAGGAACTGCCTTGTATTGCCACATAGAACAGAAATACACCAACCATACCACGGAGAATTGCCCATTCAATAGGTAGACACGGCCTTTACACCCACCACAGTATCGGCCATATGGATATCCACCTAGAGAGCCAGGCAGAGAGATTCCTAGGTATAATCCCTATCCAGGACCACCAGGAGCACCTAAGCCATACGAGCAACCACAAGATACACAACCCCAGCCGGTGTTAGGACCACAACTGTCACACCCCCAACATGTGGTACCTGTCAAGTATACCCAACCAAAGGAAAACTTAGAAAGAGCCATAGTGCCAGCATCACCAATAGCCAGTGTAGAGTCAACGAACCCAGGATACGAGCAATCCCAAGGGGACTATTATTCCTATGATGCTAGTATGATGGAGTACGAGCAAGTTTATGACCCGCAATACTATGGATATGAAGGATATGTCAATACCTATGGACCAGAGGTGGCAACATTAATGTACACTGCACCTAAAGCACAGGCACCCTTAAGGCCACCCATCAGACTACTTGTGCCAAGAGGACCGTGTTATAGATGCAGAGGAGACCACTTCATCAAAGAATGCACTCGGCCCTATAACCAACCACCTCCTAGGACTTGGGAAGGATATTGTAGTGATTGTGGAAAGGACATCTCTTTAGGGATTGCCCAAAAAATCCCAACAAGGCTCAAGACACTGCACCTCTTAATGTGATCGAAGTGATAGAAGCACCAAGAAGTGATAAGGAATACACCATACCATTAAAGGCCATTACACAAGCACAAACTAAGCAACAAGAAGGAAAACAACCGGACCTTGAACAAGAAAACAGTAAAACCTTAGACCCCAAAATTCAAATAGTGGAAGATTCAGAAGATCCACGCGAGAGTACTCAAGCAAAAAAAAGCCAAAAGTGGAAGGAAAGAAGAGAAAATCTCAAAGAAAAATGGATGAAAAACAAAAAACAGGAAGACAAGAAACATACACGAAGCAGTAAGAAACCTAAAGAACCTGAGATTCTGGAAGAAGTTCCTATGCCACCGCCTATCCGAGAGTTAGAAAAGCCAGGATCAATTCTAGCTTACCCAAAACCGGATGATTTGGACATGTGGTTGAAAGCATACCAAGCTAGAATTAAGACTAGACCAAATGTGGAGCAACATGAAAAGCTTTACCCACAAGGAGAGTTAGAAAAGGAGAGGCTTGCGATATGTAGAAAACTCATAGAAGTAGCACAAGCAACCCTAGAAAAGACTATCCCTGCCCTTCCCGAAACAAGGATATCTGAGGATCAATACAAGGATTGTGTTAAAGTCAAGGACAAGGAACCGAAAGAGAAGGATGATAAATGTGAGCTAGTGAAAACCCATGACGAACCTATGTCAACAGTCTCGGACTTAGAGGGTGATTGGCCAAAAGAATTGTGGAATAGAATTCGAGAAGAACAATGGAAAAGGAATAGAGTGGCTAAACCTCCTTTTGAGGAATTAGATGTGGAATTTTATCAACCAAGTCCCAACATGGAAGAAGTATATGAGGACGTATCGAGACTAGACCAAAATAGGGAAGAAGCTCAGAGCATTTCGACCCTACCAAATTACATGGGAGTAAGAAAAAGAATCCATGATCTTCCGAGCGCCTACAGTACGAGGAAAAGGAAAGGGAAACTCAGATAAGAATTCACACACTCTAACAGAACTTAAAAAGACAAAAGTACAATGCCAATTGACTGTGGAAGAACTACTTCGTGTTAAACAGCAATTATGGAAACAATTAGCAGGACAACTAGAGTTAGGGTAGGAGAAGAACGAAAAGGAAAGCAAGGGAAATGAAAACCCACCTAAGGTACAAATTCCAGTGGATAAGGTTGGAGAATTTAGTGAACGAGACGAAGGTAACACATGTCCACCTGTTACTTACAATGGCTATATGACCAAAGCTATACTAGCCACAGGAGCAAGAGTAGGCATTGCTACCAAAGAGATTTGGGAAAAATGGGGAAAGCCTGCCTTACAACCCACTCGCATGAAGGTTCAGTTGGCAGATGGCCATGTTGAAAAACCATTGGGAATATTAGAAAAGATCAAATTAACCACCTGTGGAGTTGACTTTGAGCATACTTTAGCCATCTGTCAATTTGGAAAAGCAAATAAATATGATATGATATTAGGACGACCCTTCATGAGACAGCTTAAGGTAGTGGAAGATTGGGGACGAGACTCATTATACCTTCAACATCAAGGAAACACCACCAAGATAAACTTGCATACCTTTGCGTAGAGAGATGTACCACCACTACAACGGAACCCCATACATAAAGAAGAGGATGATTTGTCTATCCATAGTGCTGGATCAAGTGATCAATCATGGATGCATGAGGATGCCCAATTATGGATGTGTAAAGAAGCCAAGAAAAAGGATAACAGAAGGGAGTTGTGGCCAATAGGACATCCTAACTATCGGCCCATAGAAGATCCAATGTACATGCCTCAAATCTTTCCTGATGAAATGTTTGAACCGCACGGATGGATGGAAATCCTAGCAACCTTGGATGTATGTGTGAATGAAGAAGTGCTAACGATGAATGAATGTGTGGATGAAGAGGGATATGACGTAAACTTGTACATGGCTGTCCTTCAAGAAGTAGAAGCAGGAGAACTACTGGAAAAGGAATGGAAATAAGAATATGAGAGCATAGAAATGGAACTGGAATTTGATTTAGAAGAACGCTACCTAGAAGCCATTCAAACCGAAGATAAGTATAGAATGACCAAAGTGTTAGCAATAGAAGCAGCCCCGATAGTACCAAAACAGGAGGAAAGTGTGAGTAAGATCGAACCAAATCTTGATCTTTTTGAGGTTCTGTAGCATTTCAAAAGATATGAAGTAGAAGAGAGAAAAATAGCTATTCAAATGCCTAAGAGGGAGGCAAGAGAAGGAGAAGCGTACGACAACAAGGAACAAACCAAGAAAATCATAGTAACTATAGAAGATGGAGAAGAAAGATGTACATACATAGGAAAAGAAGTGTCAATAGAGGAGGAAGAAGAATTGATATAGTTAATCCGAGAGTATCGAGATGTATTTGCTTGGACATATAAGGATCTCAGGGGTGTGGAACCCTCCATTTGTTCTCATAGGATACCGATGACATCGGAGGCAAAACCATCAAAACAACACCCTTACACTTACAATGAGGTCTATGTTGCTAAAATAAAAGAAGAAATAGACAAGCTATTGGCAGTTGGATTCATTTATGAGATAGAACATACTGAATGGGTATCGTCATTAGTGGTTGTGCCTAAAAAGAATGGGAAACTAAGAGTATGAATTAACCTAAAAAAAGTCAATGCAACCACGATTCGTGATAGCTATCCATTACCTATCACCGACCACCTATTAGAAAGAGTTTCAAGGAAAGAAGTATACAGCTTCTTAGATGGATTCTCTAGATACAACCAAGTAGCTATTGCTACTGAGGATCAACATAAGACCACATTCATGACTCAATGGGGGGTCTACGCGTTCAGAGTAATGCCCTTTGGACTCATTAACACCCCTGCTACTTTCCAAAGGTTGATGTGTCACATTTTCAAAGATTTCCTAGAGAAAAGCATAGAAGTGTATGTAGATGACCTATGTACATATTCAAATCGGAGACAGGAACACATTCTTGAATTGCAGAAGATATTTGACAAATGTCCACAATATAGAGTCTGCTTGAATCTTGAAAAGTGTGTCTTCATGGTAAGACAAGGGAAGATTTTGGGACACATAGTGTCTAGGAACGGAATATCCACAGATGAAGACAAGATCAAGGTCATATTAGAACTTCCTAGACCAAAGAGTGCCAAAGAAGTGCAAGCATTTATGGGACATTGTGGATACTACGGTCGATTTATCCACATGTACGCCATAATTGCAAAACCCTTGTATGGATTATTGACCCAATTCACTTGGATTGTTGAATGTGAAAAGGCATTTAACGAGTTAAAAAGGTGACGTAGCACGGCCCCAATTCTGAAAACACCGAATTGCAACAAGCCTTTCCATATTCATGTGGATGCTTCCAATTATGCAATAGGATGCATCTTAGCTCAGCCGACAGATGAAGGAAAGTTAGATCATCTGATTGCCTATGCAAGTAGACAACTAAATCAAGTTGAGAGAAACTATACGACCACTGAGAGAGAGGGATTAGGAATGGTGTATGCTGTGAAAAAATTTAGGCACTATCTCTTAGCCAACAAATTCAAGTTCTTCATAGATCATCAAGCCTTATTGTACTTAGTCAATAAGCCTTGTAACACAAGAAGACTTGTGAGATGGTTTCTGTTATTAATGGAGTTCGACTTTGAAGTAATAGTGAAAAAGGGAAATACCCATGTAAGAGCAGATCACCTCTCTAGATTAACACATGGAGAACCACCAAGTGGAGTGCCAGACGATTTGCCAGACACTTATCTGTTTAATTTGGAAGTGTGTCCAAAGTGGGCAGAAACTAATCCCGATCCTCACTCATGGCCCACAACACCCAATTAATAATTAAAGTAAAAAAGAAATTCTGCAATCATGGAACTTGCACATTATTGCAGGAAGTGTGTACCATAAGGAACCCAATGGTGTACTATGGAGATGTGTTGAAGAAGACGAACAAATGAAGTTGATTGATCAAGCCCATGTAAACAAATGGAGGATGCACAAAGGAACTCACGAAACTCTAAGAGAATTGAAACGACTGGGGGTATACTGGTCTGAGTATGTCAATAATTGCGCAGAATGTCAGGAAACCATACCAGAGGATCACTATCCTTACCCTTCTCTACAATAGCACCCAAATGGAGTGAAACATTAGTGAAATTCCTAAAGACACGAGAACACGAGGAAGGAGTCAACTTAGCAAGGAAACGGTCCCTAGAGGAAATGAGTAAGGATTATGTAATCATGGGAAGACACTTGTTTAAGAGAGGGAAAGACAATCAGTTACGGCTATGTGCGCATGAAGGAGAATACTTACCCATATTAGAGATGGCACATGTAGGTGTTGCAGGAGGTCATTTTTCAGTCGAGAGAACTATAAAAATGATCCTCTTTGTCGGCTTGTGGTGGCCAACTCTACATAGGGACGTTGACACATATGTTTGAAGTTGTGAGACATGCCAAAGGGCTAAATACCCGATTCGGTGAGATGACATGCCATTGAGACCTATGGTTTGTGCTAGAGCATTTTCCAAATGGGGTATTGATTTCATAGGACCCATTAACCCACCAGCCAAAGGGTCACATGCCGAATACATAATAGTCGCTACGAATTATTTGACTAAGTGGGTAGAAGCTAAGGCTACTAGAAAGAATGATGCTCAGACCACTGCTAAGTTTCTTTTTGAGCACATCTTCACTCGCTTTGGATTGCCAATTGAGATTGTGAGTGACCAAGGAACGCATTTCAATGAAGTCATAGAATCCCTAATGAATGAATTCCTAGTGGTCCATAAAAAATCAGCTCCATATCACCCTCAAGCCAATGGTCAAGCGAAAAGTTTCAATAAGGTTTTGTGCACAGTATTGACAAAGATAGTCAATAGTGGAAGGTCAGATTGGGACAAACAATTACATCACGCAATTTGGGCCTTCCGAGTCGCTTACAAGACTGCCATTGGAACTACCCCATTCAACCTTGTGTATGGATAGAACGCGGTCCTACTGATCGATTTTTTAGTGCCAACTTTGAGAGTAGCCCAACGGTATGAATGGACAGGACATGAATTATCCAAACAACTAGACCAAATTGAGAAGCTACATGAGACTAGAATACAAGTGGTTGCAAGAATTTATGCGGCCAAGAGAAGACAAAAGGCATATTATGATGCACACATAAAAGACAAAGGACTAAAAGAAGGAGATTTAGTTATGGTCTACACCTTGAAGCAACATGCCAAGAAATTACGAAAACGCGGATATGGACCTCTAATCATCAATAGGATTTCCACTAGTGGAGCAGTTAATCTAGCTACTCTGGATGGAGATATTCTTCCTAACTACATAAGTGGATGTCGAGTAAAACAATATATGGAGCCTTTGATAGACCAAATGTTAGCACGCCTTGTAGGTGCACAAAATAGAAAGAGAGAGGAAGAACGCATTAGAGAGGAAGCACAACAAGAAGCCTTAGAGTGTATCAAGAAACGAAAAGAGTGGATAAGGTAGAGAGATGAATGGTATTTACAAGGAGAAGAGCATATTCCCATGGCTAACTACCAGGTTCATAAGTCTCACACAATCAATGTCTGCATGTCCCAGCCTTACTTAAACTTAGGAATTAGAACGACAGAGTACCAGCTAATAGATGCCTTGATAGATTCAGGGGCAGCAATCAGTTGCATATGAAATACGATCATCACAAATCTTCAAATCATGATGACACCCACAAAAGCACACATGATAGGAGTGGGAGGTCAAGTTATAGAATGCATTGGAGAAGCCACAGTATCCCTCCACCTAGGAAATTCAACTATGGAACAACGAGTTCAGGTGTGTAGAGATGAGGATCTAATAGAAAACTTGATCCTAGGACAAGACTGGATCATTGAGAATGAGGTAAGCATCCACCTAGCTCAAGGATACATTTCAGCCAAAATAGGGCACAAGGAAATCTTTAGCCTATGAGGAGAGAAACCCTCACATAGACCAGGAGTCATCAGAAGTGCTAAAAAAATCGTACAAGAGCACATAGCAAAGGATTCCAGCACAAATCAATCAGAAGCAAATCTGACAAAAGGAGGGAATTCAAACACCAATGTATCCAAGGGAAAAGTAGATTCATCCTATTGGACGGGTGAACAGAAGGGAACCAAGGAGGAAAATACTCTTATAGCCTCCTATTAAAAAGAGAGAGCAGTAGAATGGAAATCCACTATCAGCTTCTCGCAATCAAGAAATGCTACCTTCAAATGGGTTCGCAAGGATCGAGTGAAGGAATCAGAGAAGACAACACCAGTACACGTCATTCCTCATAGGAAGACAAGGGCGGACAAGGGTTCTTCTTCACCAAAATCAGGATCAAAGCAACTTCTGAGAGTATGGCTGCCAAGTTCATTGGTAGAGGCCCAAAGAACTCGAAAACAAATATGGATTCCAAAGAATGTTAGACAAGTAGCCACCCAAGAGAGAGACAAGTACGAGGAAACATTACATCGACACAACAAAGCTATGAAGCCAAGCGAGACTCGTCACAACTACCGGACAAGAAAGACACCAACAACTCAGACGATGGGGAAAATAGAAGAAACTCATCGAACACAACAAAACGACAAGAAGAAGAAGCTTCAAACTTCAAAAACAACATGGATATGGAAACCAAAGGAGCAACAAACATTAGAACATCAAGACCTAAAGGATTCCAATTGCACTCATGAAGCAATAAATGCACCTAAAGTATGCATAATAGGGCCACATTACGAGGCCAAGCATTTGGCACATGATGTACATGACAAAATTAGTGGTGCACATTCTCCACTCGGGGATAGGTCATAGCTTCTACTCCCATAGGAATGGACCTACTATGTAAATAAATAATTGCTTCGGCTACACTAATTCTTATTTTCTTTTCAGGAATAAAAATGAAAAAAAAATTATGTGGTAAGGGATCTCACTTGTGCAAGCAAGGGGAAATGGAGTGACCAAACGAACAAAATATCACTACAACACACATCACTAAAGACATGTGTTCTATAGAAACTAATGCTCATTTTAATACAAGTGCAGATGGCTTCCAAAGATTGTGAAACAACCATCCAGGAGGAGGTGCTAGAATTCCCTTTGCAAAGCATGACTAAAGCAAAAGGTCATTGGTTTAGAGATGATCAACCAGTAGGGGATTTCTTATTCCTTGTAACCATTAAAATTATGGATATAGATCACCAGTTCCCTGTGATGTCCAAAGATTTCAAAGTAGTACATGAGCTCACATCAACCATGGACGTTGTGAAGAAGGTGGGCATTCATAAATACTTTGAGTTGTCGATATACAAACCTGATTTTCAGCGATGTGCCCAAGTTATGAATACTTTGCAGCCTGCCTTGCACCATCCATTGGTGTCGGAGGCAAGAGTCATGGACGTTGTTGGTGAATGGGTCATAATCCAATTTACACATGACTTAATTAAGGAATCTTTTGGATGGGAGAAGGACGGGACAACAAGCTTTAAGGAGGAAAGTCGAGAAGCAAAGACCTGAACCTTCAATGACATCAATCGCATTGATATTGAAGACAAAGTGAGACTCATCCATCAGCACTTCTACTTTCCCAACATGCACAAATACACGGCTCCACAAAAGATCGTAGTGCAAATGTTATCGCATGCTATTAAGCAAGTTGGAAATCAAGTCAACATGACTCCATATATTCAAGAGAGGCTGTTCGAGGCAAAGAAACAGTGGAATCACAAGAAGTTTCTGAATGGAAGCACTGCCTTAAATATATTGATATATCATGCTTTGGGCATTAGAGAGCATTTGAGGGAAATGCCATCATCTGAAGGAATGGCAAAATATGCAAAGGCTTCAATAGTTCCTCGGAAAAAGAAGGGAACAAAAATTGTAGAGGAAGCAAAAACTAGCTCACAACCTAGAATGAGAGGTACAAAGAGACTCAGGAAAATGATGCAAGCAGAACCAGAAGTTTCAGCCACCAAAGGGCACACGTGCTTCCAAGGGCAAGACTTGAAGACCATCAACCGATCACAGAAGAAGAATTGGCCAAAGCAATGGAAGCGACACACCAATACACCGAAGGCCAAGTCAATCTCTCAGTGCAAGAACACCGTTACCAGAAAGCCCATCAAGATATAGACCAAAAAAGGAGGCTGACCAAGGTGCATAGATACCGGGATTTCTTTGCAGACCATAGACAGGCACCAGAAGACGGACTCAAATCGAGTCAATGGAAAGAATTCATGTTATGTCATGCCAATCTACTTAATCAACCAGAGCAACAAGCCATCCAGACATACTCATATTGCCAAAAAAAGCCTGTCGGGGACGACAGAGTTCAAGAGGAGGGACGTGTGGAAGGGGAATCAAGCAAAAAGAGAATAAGAAGAAAATCAAAGAATAAAACTGCTCAGTAAAGAATGAAGATTATAAAGAAAAAGAACAACCCTCTGCCCAAAGCCTGGCAGGGGCACGCATCAGGAAACAACGCCAAAGGCCCAGGTCCTGAGGAGTGGAATTAAAGAAAGCTAACAACCAAGACATTTCATGGGAGGTTGCACATAGCTTCCTCATCCACTAGGAGCAGACAGTGAAACAAAACAAAATGAGGAGAGAGACAACGCACAAAGGACTCTACATCGGATAAGATAACCAATTGTCTGAAGGTCCTAGCTGCCTCCTCATCCACTCGATGCGTGCGGTGGAAAGAACTGGAACAGGTCCTAGAGGATGACAAAGAAGATTCAGAAATAGGACCTTTACAACGTAACGCTCTCTTGAAAGAGAGTAGAGGTCAGCAACTGATGGCGTGTGTAGCAGCTCGAATTAACACGGCAACCTAGATTTGTGACATAAGGAATACCAAGGGGATTATAGAAGCAAAGGACTGATTTCGGATAAAATAACAAACTGTCTGACAATCCTTATAGCTTCTTCGACCACTGGGTGCACGTATTCAGAAGCCTTAGACAAGCTACAAACAAGAAGCAAAAGCTTGTCAAGGGACGACGGAGACAAAGAGGGGGAGAGTGTTGCAGAACAAAGAGGCACAAAAGAGGAGCCCAAAAATTTTCAAATTAATAGGCATATTTTTCTTCTTCAAAATCCTAGGAAATTCCCTAAAAAGCTATGTAAATGCACTAGAGGAGTCCTGTGTACTTGAGTCGAGACGACTCAAGGACTTGTGCCAATGAGACTATACCTCAATTGCCACACAAGTGCATATAGTGGGTACTTTAACACACATTTAAATGTCAATCCTAAGGAGCGACTTACCAAGTGTATGAAGACGTGTGCACACGTGATGGAAAATGAAGTGGTTTAGCTAGCATGCATGAGAAAAGACTACTACCTCTCACACTCACTGAAATACTGAAAGTGTTTGCCGCAAGCCTCTCACAGCAGTTTTGGTATTTTGAGGTTTTCTCCCAGCCCAGAACTCCAAATATAGGCAATAGATACTCGTTTCGAAGCACTCGACGAGACGCATCCAACGGTGGTGGTTTCACTCAATTCTGACCACTCTGCTTCAGGTTATGGCAAAAACAGTGAATGTCGGGAATCACAAATACCCGCGCCACAACTTCTCCTAGCTTACGCACGCACTACAGCAGCTCAAAATCAAGGGGAAGGGGTAGACAACAGTCCTACACATGCATTACAAGCATCACACACACATACAAGAGCGAAATGAAGATCAAAATCAGCAAGAAAGAGGCAAACTCGAAAATGAAGAGCTCCCTCTTCACAATGGCAAGAAATCTTTTACAAAGAGTCACAAAGTGACTTATATACATGAGCCCTAAGTTTGGTCCTTTCACACAAGAGACCGGCACTTTATTCACTAAAAGCCATCCAGACATACTCATATTGCCAAAAAAAGCCTGTCGGGGACGACAGAGTTCAAGAGGAGGGACGTGTGGAAGGGGAATCAAGCAAAAAGAGAATAAGAAGAAAATCAAAGAATAAAACTGCTCAGTAAAGAATGAAGATTATAAAGAAAAAGAACAACCCTCTGCCCAAAGCCTGGCAGGGGCACGCATCAGGAAACAACGCCAAAGGCCCAGGTCCTGAGGAGTGGAATTAAAGAAAGCTAACAACCAAGACATTTCATGGGAGGTTGCACATAGCTTCCTCATCCACTAGGAGCAGACAGTGAAACAAAACAAAATGAGGAGAGAGACAACGCACAAAGGACTCTACATCGGATAAGATAACCAATTGTCTGAAGGTCCTAGCTGCCTCCTCATCCACTCGATGCGTGCGGTGGAAAGAACTGGAACAGGTCCTAGAGGATGACAAAGAAGATTCAGAAATAGGACCTTTACAACGTAACGCTCTCTTGAAAGAGAGTAGAGGTCAGCAACTGATGGCGTGTGTAGCAGCTCGAATTAACACGGCAACCTAGATTTGTGACATAAGGAATACCAAGGGGATTATAGAAGCAAAGGACTGATTTCGGATAAAATAACAAACTGTCTGACAATCCTTATAGCTTCTTCGACCACTGGGTGCACGTATTCAGAAGCCTTAGACAAGCTACAAACAAGAAGCAAAAGCTTGTCAAGGGACGACGGAGACAAAGAGGGGGAGAGTGTTGCAGAACAAAGAGGCACAAAAGAGGAGCCCAAAAATTTTCAAATTAATAGGCATATTTTTCTTCTTCAAAATCCTAGGAAATTCCCTAAAAAGCTATGTAAATGCACTAGAGGAGTCCTGTGTACTTGAGTCGAGACGACTCAAGGACTTGTGCCAATGAGACTATACCTCAATTGCCACACAAGTGCATATAGTGGGTACTTTAACACACATTTAAATGTCAATCCTAAGGAGCGACTTACCAAGTGTATGAAGACGTGTGCACACGTGATGGAAAATGAAGTGGTTTAGCTAGCATGCATGAGAAAAGACTACTACCTCTCACACTCACTGAAATACTGAAAGTGTTTGCCGCAAGCCTCTCACAGCAGTTTTGGTATTTTGAGGTTTTCTCCCAGCCCAGAACTCCAAATATAGGCAATAGATACTCGTTTCGAAGCACTCGACGAGACGCATCCAACGGTGGTGGTTTCACTCAATTCTGACCACTCTGCTTCAGGTTATGGCAAAAACAGTGAATGTCGGGAATCACAAATACCCGCGCCACAACTTCTCCTAGCTTACGCACGCACTACAGCAGCTCAAAATCAAGGGGAAGGGGTAGACAACAGTCCTACACATGCATTACAAGCATCACACACACATACAAGAGCGAAATGAAGATCAAAATCAGCAAGAAAGAGGCAAACTCGAAAATGAAGAGCTCCCTCTTCACAATGGCAAGAAATCTTTTACAAAGAGTCACAAAGTGACTTATATACATGAGCCCTAAGTTTGGTCCTTTCACACAAGAGACCGGCACTTTATTCACTAAAAGACTAATTTCCTACTATTTTACATGGGTAGATCTCTAATCTTCTGTGGGGATGCATCTAGAGGACTCCTCTAGTGCATTTACAATGGAAATATATTACAAGAATGAATATGATACAAAAGTTTGATGTCCAAATCGGAAAAATTTTGGGGCCCGTCTTTTTCTCTGCTTTGTACTTCTTTAGCTCTGCAACACTCTCCCCCTCTTCGTCTCTGTCGTCCCTTGACAGGCTGTAGCTGTTCGTCGGCTGTTTACTTCTTTTCTCCGCACGCATCCGTTGGTCAGTGTTGCCTGTTGTTAAACAGACATGCAGATTTGATGGCCTTCTTGATTCAAGCTCTACTACTCGAGAGCCTGTTGCACTTGTCTTGCCTGTTGACTTGGGTTGCCACGCACGCCACCAGTGACTAGGAATATGCTGTTCTTAGTCACCCTCTTAAACTTTTCAACCTCTACCCCTTTCTAACTTTTGGTCCTCTGATTTGTCCTGGTTGCACACATCTGACCCTGTTGTATTGCTTTGAGGCTGTTTGCTTTTTTCCACCGTGCATGACCTGGATGCTTTGCCTTTTTGCCTGATGCGTGCCCCTGCGGGGCTCTGTGCAGAGATGGGTAATGCGCCCCTGCGGGGCTTCTTGCAGAGATGGGTAATGCGCCCCTGCAGGGCTTCTTGCAGAGACATATCTTCAGATATTGCTTTTTAGTGAAGCTGCTTCTTTCGTTGTCTTCTTCTTTTCTTCTTCTTACTCGATTCTCCCTCAACACTTCTGCCCCCCTCCTGGACTCTGTCGTCCCCGACAGGCTTTGATAAGCGACGGGCATATGTTTGATAAACTCTTTGCTCTGAGCCACATGTAATGTAATGTCATGGGGCTGCCTAATTTGAAGCTGGATCCTTGGCTCAGCCCCCATGTTTGCTTTATCTTCTTGAGGTGTGTCATCCGGTACCTCAATTACCATTTGTTCTTTTATTGGTAATTCCTCTGTTTCCTTACCTACTGGAGTTTGTTCTTCCTCTTTAATAGGGTGTTTTACATGTGCAACACTGGTTGTATCTTCTTTGATGCTTATCTTTGTAGTGTCATTTAATTGAATGACATGCTCCGGTTCCATAGATCCTTCGACTCTCTTTTCCTTTTCTTCCTGATTTTGTGGCGTCACTTCCCTTCTTTCTCCAGTAAGTCTTTGTCTGTGGTTGTTTTGCCTGTGGACCATATTGGTTTTTCTTGTTTTGGGGATCATCCTTTCGGTTTGGTTTCTTTGTAGTGCATGACTTAGGAATCCAGATTTGCAAACGATCCTGCTGAGCGGCTACTACTTTCTTTGGGATCCATATTGTAGCAACTTGTCGATGACTTCGTTGTTCAGACTGAGTTGATTTCTCCCTTGATTGTTTGTTCTGATGCTGGTTGTGCTTCTGTCGTCGAAGATACTCCTCTACTTGATCTTTCTTTATCCACGCTTGGTTAGAGTATGGAATAGGGTATATTTTAATGGGTACAGATTTTGAATTACTCAGAGGACTAGTATCCCTTATGCATTGTGCTTCGGTGAGGTGTGTTTCAGATAGATTGACACTCTCATGACTTGCTAGACTAGAACAAGGTGTGCAAACAGAATTCGAAGTGTCCGCACATATAGTACTCGATGAAGGTGTCTCTATAGTGCTAGTGATCATACATTCAGGGCTTTGTTCATTAGAGTGAACTGTTTGCTCCATGCTCACAGATTTGAGTGGTCGTTCATCTAGCAGACTGAATACTTCACGATGTCCTATCCTGGCTGAGATGTATCCTAACGCCAATTGAATGGTCACCTCGTATTCGTAAATCCAGTCTTGACCTAACACTACCTCTTCAAGTAAATCTTGGTCATGACACACCAACAGCTTTTGTTCCATAGTGTTGTTACCAAGATGTAAAAGTAAGGTGATCTCACCTATGCATTGAGTAATTGTTCCTCCTATTCCTATCAACTGGGCCATCGATGGGCGTATTGTCTCCTTGAGTTTTTGGGTCAAAGAAAGCTTGATGCAGCTTACAGCGGCTCCTGTGTCAATGAGAGCATTCACCAAGTGGTACTCCGTTTTTCCTGCTCCCAAATTTAAATATGGTTGTGTTCTCTGTGATCCTAGGTTTTGAGTGGTTCTAAAATTAGCCATTGGGATGAGTTCTTCTCCTAGCCGATATCTCTCATCTCGCTCTCTCATCCACTCTTTCCGTTTCTTTATTCTTTCCAATGCTTCCTGTCTCGCTTCCTCGCGTATTCTTTCCTCTTCTATACGTCTATTCTTGCCTTTGATTAATCGAGACAAAGTTTCTTCGGTTAATGGTTCTAGATATTTTTTTCACTCGACACCCACTGATGTAGTTTGGTAATACATTCCCATCTAAGGTTGGTAAGCTAATGGCTCCACTTGTAGATATATGATTAATGATTAACGGACCATATCCTCTCTTCTGTAATTTCTTAGCATGTTGTTTCAAAGTGTATACTAGAACTAAGTCGCCTTCTTTAAGTCCCTTGTCTTTTATATGTGCATCATAATATGCCTTTTGTCTCCGTTTAGCAGCATAAATGCCTGCTACTGCTTGCAATCTAGTCTCATGTAACTTCTCAATTTGATCTAGTTGTTGGGATAATTCATGACCGTTCCACACATATTGCTGGGCCACTTTCAATGTAGGCACTAAGAAGTCAATTGGCAAAATTGCATTTTGCCCATACACTAAATTGAAAGGAGTAGTGCCTATGGCGGTTTTATAGGCTACTCGAAATGCCCATAAAGCATGATGTAACTGCTTATCCCAATCAGATCTACCATTGTTAACGATTTTGGTGAGAACCGTACACAAGATTTTATTTGAACTTTCTGCTTGTCCATTTGCTTGTGGGTGATAAGGGGCTGATTTCTTATGAATTACTAAGAATTCATTCAATAAGGCTTCTATCACTTCATTAACAAAGTGCGTACCTCTATCACTCACAATTTCTATAGGTAGTCCAAATCTAGTGAACACGTTCTCGAAGAGAAACTTGGCTGTGGTTCTTGCGTCATTTTTCTTTGTTGCTTTTGCTTCAACCCATTTGGTCAGGTAATCTGTGGCTACAATTATATATTCGGCGTGTGAACCTTTTGCTGGTGGGTTAATAGGCCCTATGAAGTCTATTCCCCATTTTGTGAAAGCTCTCGCGCATATCATTGGTCTTAATGGCATGTCATCTCTCCGAATTGGGTATTTAGTTCTCTGACAAGTCTCACAACTTCGTACATACGTTTCAGCATCCATATGTAGAGTTGGCCACCACAAGCCTGCAAAGAGAATCATTTTAACAGTTCTTTCAGCCAAAAAATGACCTCCTGCAGCACCCGCATGTGCCATTTCTAATATGGGTAGATATTCTCCTTCATGCACACATAATCTTAGTTGGTTATCCTTCCCTCGTTTGAACAATTGTTTTCCTATGAGAATGTAGTCCTTACTCATTTCCTCTAAGGATCGCTTTCTTGCCAAGCTAGTTCCTAACTCATGTTCTTGAGTTTTTAAGAATTTCACTAATGTTGTACTCCAATTGGGTGCTATGGTCAAAAAACGTAGAGACATATGATCTTCGGGAATCGTCTCTTGGCATTCTGCACCATTACTTACGTGGTCGTGAACACTCTTGGGCATGTCAGGCCAATATACTCCTAATCTTTTCAGTTCTCGAATAGTTCCATGAATCCCTTTGTGTGTTCTCCATTTGTTCACATGGGCTTGCTTTAATTAGTTGCGTTTGTTCATCCTCATCAACACATCTGAGTAACACTCCGTTGGGTTCCTTGTAGTATACACTTCCTGACACAATGTGTAAATTCCTCGATTGAAGAATTTCCTTTTTGCTATTCCTATTAATTGAGTGTTGAGGCCCATGAGTGAGTATAGGGATCAATTTCTCAGCCCACTTTGGACATACTTCCAGGTTAAAAAGGTAAGTATCTGGCAGATCATCTGGTACTCCTATGGGTGGTTCTCCATGGGTCATTCGAGATAAGTGGTCTGCTCTTATGTGGGTGTTTCCTTTTTTGACTATTACCTCAAAATCAAATTCCATTAGCAATAAAAACCATCGTACTAGTCGTCCTGTATTACAAGGCTTGTTGACTAGGTACAATAGGGCTTGATGATCAATGAAGAATTTGAATTTGTTTGCCAGTAGGTAATGTTTGAATTTTTTGACTGCATATACCATCCCTAGGCCTTCTCTCTCCGTGGTAGTATAATTGCGTTCCGCTTGATTTAACTGTCTACTAGCATAGGCTATAGGGTGGTCTAATTTTCCTGTGTCAGCTGGTTGAGCTAAGATGCAACCAATGGCAAACTTGGAAGCATCCACATGAATGTGAAACGGTTTATTCCAGTTGGGGACTCGAAGGATGGGTGTTGAACTCAATCGATTCTTTAACTCATTAAAAGCTTTTTCGCATTCTTCGGTCCATTTAAACAGAGTCAATAATGCATAAAGCGGTCTAGCGATTATGGCGTACATATGTATGAATCTTCGATAGTATCCACAATGTCCCATAAATGCTTGAACTTCTTTAGCAGTCCTTGGTCTTGGTAAATCCAAAATTACTTTGATTTTGTCTTCATCGGTTGAAATCCCATTCTTAGAGACAATATGTCCTAAGATTTTTCCTTGTCGAACCATGAAGACACATTTTTCAGGATTGAGGCATACTCGATATTGTCGACATTTAGCAAAAATCTTTTCTAGTTCAGGGATGTGCTCTGATCGTATAGCTGAATATGTACAAAGATCATCCGCGTATACCTCCATACTTTTTCTCAGAAATTCCTTAAACACATGACACATCAATCTTTGGAAGGTAGCTGGGGCATTCGTTAAACCAAAAGGCATGACTCTAAAGGCGTATACCCCCCATTCAGCTGCGAAAGCTGTCTTATGTTGGTCCTCAGGAGCAATGGCTACCTGATTATACCCTGAAAAGCCATCCAGAAAACTATAAACTTCCTTCCCTGCTACCCTTTCCAAGAGATGATCCGTAATTGGTAAGGGATAACTATCCCTTATGGTTGCGGCATTCACTTTCTTCAAATTGATGCACACTCTTAACTTTCCATTCCTTTTTGGTACAACCACCAGAGGTGACACCCATTCCGTGTGCTCAATTTCATAGATGAATCCAACATCTAGTAACTTGTCTATTTCCTCTTTTATCTTGGCTGAATACACATCATTATAAGTATATGGTCTTTGTTTAGAAGGTTTGGCTTCGGATGTCATGGGGATTCTATGCGCACATATAGATGGATCTACTCCTTTCAAATCCTTATAGGTCCAAGCAAAGACATCCCGATATTCTCTTATGAGACGAATTAACTCTTGCTCTTCTTCTAATGAGACATCCTGTCCTATGAAAGTACATCGTTCCTCTCCTCCTTCCATAGTTACAACTATTTTTTTGGTTTGTTCCTTATTATCATATGCTATTCCAGGCTGTGCTTCTCTTTTTGGCATTTGAATAGCAATTTTTCTCTCCTCCACTTCATATTTTTTAAAGTGAGTTGGTACCTCAAATTGGTCTTGGGGTTTGTTTTCTTCATCTTCTGATTCTCTTTCCACTTCTAATTCCCCTTTCTGTGTGAGTTCCTGGTGTTTTCCATCGGCGGTGATATTTATGTTGGTGGTACTATTCCCTAGATCCATGGGTTCGGGCTCCATTTCAATGCTCTCGTAGTCCTCCTTCCAGTCTTTCTCGATCACTTCTCCTTCTTCAGCCTCCTGAAGGACTACCATATACAGGCTAACATCATAACCCTCCTCATCGATACATTCGTTCATGGTCACTACTTCTTCGTTTACACAGACGTCGAGGGTAGCTAAAATTTCCATCCAACCGTGAGGTTCAAATTCTTCATCCGGAAATACTTGTGGCATATAAGTTGGATCTTGTACAGACCTTGCTATTCCGTGTTTCTGCTGCCATCCTTTTCTTCTCTCCTCTTCCTTCTTTGCAGCTTGACATATCCACAGATGAGTGTCCTCGTTCATCCAGGATTGATCACTAGAACCTGCACTATGAACCGATTGATTATCTTCCTCCTTATGAATTTGATTCCATTGTAGAGGTGGAACATCTTGATAAGTGTACGTATGTAGGTTTATTCTAGTGGTGGTTCCTGCGTGTTGTAGGTAAACCGCGTCTTTTCCCCAATCTTGTACGACCTTTAGTTGTCTCATGAAAGGCCTTCCCAAGATCATTTCATAATTGCTTGGCCTTTCAAAGTGACAAATTGCTAAAGTATGTTCGAATTCCACTCCACACGTAGTGAAGACTACTCGTTCCAACAATCCTAAGGGTCTTTCCGTATGTCCATCTGCCATTTGTATTTTCATGCGTGTTGGTCTTAATGCTGGTTTTCCCCATTTCTCCCAAATTTCTTTGGTAGCAATGCCAACACCAGCTCCTGAATCTAGTATGGCTTTGGTAGTGTAACCCCTATAGGTGATTGGAAGGCAGGTATTTCCTTCATCTCCCTCACTAAAGTCTCCTACTTTATCCACTGGAATTCTCACTGTGTTTACTTCGTCAGCTATCTCTTTCTTTTCCTCCTTGACTTCCCATTGATTGATTAATTTCTCTTTTAAATGTGGTTTTACCTTTAACAGTTCTTCAAATGTTAGGGTACATGGGATTTTTACCTCTCTAAGGTGTTGTATGATCTCCGATGTTTGGACTGATGGGTTCGTTTCTCGTTTCCTCACTAAGGGAATGCGATACAATTCTAAATTGTGCTTACTCCCCGGTGTAGTTGGGCAGTTCCTTTACATCTTCCTCTCCTTTGTCACTTGCATCCATTGGAAAAATTTCTTCGGAATTTAGTTCAAGTATTGAACCCTCCATTTCATTTTCTGCTTCTAATTCTTCAAAGGGCGGTTCCATTCCTTCCACCTTCTTCCATTTGTCCTCTTGAACTCGTGCCCATAGATCCTTAGTCCATTCTCCTTCTACTTCGGGGACTATGGATCCTTCCTTTCTCTCAACACCACGTTCGTCATTCTGTGGTCTATTTACTTCGGGTGTTTCATGAGTGTTTACACACTCTTGGAATTCTCCTTCAGAAATTCGGGTATTGGGTAAAGGCGATGCAGGTTTTTCTAAGGTTTGTTGTGCAACTTCTATCAATTTTTTGCAGATTTCTAGCCTTTCTTTTTCTAAGTCGCCTCTTGGATATTCTCTCTCGTGTTGCTCTATGGTAGGTCCTGCTCTGATTCTTGCCTTGTATGCCTGAATCCACATGGCTAATTCTTCAGGCATAGGATCTACTAACACTAATCCTACCTCTTCCTTTTTGTATTGTTCATTTTTAATTTCTTCCTTCTTTCGCTGCTCTTCTTTTGAATTTTGTTCGTTCCTTTCATTTTCCTTTTTCTGCCGTAATTTCTTTTCTTTTAGCCTCTCTCTTCGGTGCTTCCATCTCTGGGACCTTTTACTTACAATATTTTTCTCTGGTTCTTCTGAGTCTTCAACTCTTTGAGGGATGGGTGTGTCCCTCTCCTTGTCGCTTTGATTGTTCTCATTCGTTTTATCAGGGGTCTCTCTGGCCTTGGCTCTCGTTATTGCTTTCAATGGTACTGTGTACTCTTTATCACTCCCTGATGATTCAATTACCTCTATTACGTTGATTTGTACATTCGATGTAACCTTGTTGGGATTCTTTGGGCAGTCTCTGAAAAGATGTTCCTTACCACAATCACTACAGTAGCCTTCCCAGACTCGTTGTGGTGGGGGTGGGTTTGGCAATGTGCATTCCCTGATATAGTGATCACCTCCACACCTGTAACATGGTCCTCTGGGTACATGCGGTCTGTTCATGGGTCGGGGTGGTATGGTTGCTCTAGGAGCTGTGTACATTAATGACACATAATCCTGCTCATAACTGTATGAACTATCTGGTGCTTCCATGCCATAGGCATATGGTTCATACAATTGTCCATATTCCATCATTGAGCCTTCATAATTAGGGTATGTTCCTTGACTAGGGTCATAAAATGAGTCATATGGTTCACTATTAGTCAAAGGTGTGGCTGGCACTATAGCTCTCTCTAGGTTTTCTTCAGGTTGGACAATCTTGACTGGGACAACGTTCTGAGGATGGGGTGGTTGTTGTCCTAGTACTGGCTGTGGTTGTATGTATCCCTGATAAGCATATGGTCGCGGTGCTGGGGCCTGTGGCTGATAAGAGGGATACCTAAAAGCTTCACCTCCCTGATGATTCTGAGGGTATCCGTACGGTCTCGTGTATTGCTGTGCAGGTCTTGCTTGCCTATTGTAGGGACAATTTTCTATGCTATGATTTGTGTATTTTTGTTCCACACTGCAATATTGTAGAGGTCCTGGGACAGTGGGTCTATTATAACCATAAGCCGGCGGTGGGACTACTCCCCTAGTACACAAATGAGAAGGATGATCACCTCCGCAATGCATACACCTTCTAAGCATGGGTACTCTCATTGGGTTATTGGGGTAGTTCCTCTGTCCTTGAACATTCAATTTTTTTGCTAACAATTCGGCTATTTCCTCTATGTTGTTTTTAGGTATGGATGCGTTACTGTTCGAATCTTCGGTTTTAGAGCTTCCTTGAGGTATTTTCAGATCCTCTGCAAGGTTATCTTCTAAATCTATGCATTCCTTCATGCATTCTTGCAAGGTCTGAACCCTTTTTACATACACCAATGATCTCAAGGATCCGTTCAATAGTCCTTCCAAAAATAATGACACCATTTTATTTTGTGTTGGCCTCTCTTCCACTGGGCATCTATCTACATATTGCTTGAATCTTCTGGCAGCCAATCTCACTGACTCGGTAGGGACTTGCTTGAAGCTATGGATTAATGATGAAGACTTGTTTTAAACCATGCCAATGCTGTGTCTGACAAGGTAAGACCAAAGGACTCATATTGAATCAAAAAGTCTTCTACCTGTTCGGCTCTGATTACTTGTTTAAATTCTGCTATATGGTTGTAAGGTTCACTTGAGCCATCATAGTGATTTCTCATACATTTGGCAACTTGGATTGGCCTTAGTCGTCTTCCTGCTTCGGGTTGTCTAGGCATCACTGGGAAAATAGGTCTTCCTATAGGTATGCCTGGTCCTCTTACTACCGGCGGTCTGACTGGAGCATGAACTCCATGTCTTGGGTCAAAAGTTGGTTTTACGGTATTGCGAACTATACAGGAGGTCTGACTGGGATTTGAGTTTTTTTGGCCTGACTGTTGGTAAGAATCATTATGGTAAGTTCCCAGTGGGTTTCTTGATGTAGTGGCTTGGTCTCTAGGTGGAAACACTGGGATGTTTTGATATTTCAATTCCGCTCTTTCCGCTTCTGTTATGGGCCAATATCTTCTCTGATTTTTATCCAGATAAGTGATAATGGTGGAAAAATTAGGATCTTGCAATTCATAAATGGTGACTGGATTAGGAGAAGCTTCCCAAATTGAGGAATGTGCTCTAAGGAGATGCTCCATCCCATTGATCAAATATACATCTATTAAGGTGTCATCCTGGGGAATCAGATCTCCTCTCCATATCCTCGTAACTGTAGATCTTCCTCTAGGCGTGGTTACTTGCTCTTCATTCCCTCCTCCAGTTAAGTTTGAAGCATTATTTTCTTCACCAATTTCGTTAATGTTCTCTGGGTGTTCTGTGACAACATATTGTATATCCCTTTTGTCCATGTAAAGTCCTCCTACGTATTTGACTGCGGGTCTAGGCACTATGTAAGCCTCTGAAGCTTTCTTTAACCTGGCCACAGATCTGTTTAGACCATCCAGATAAATGGGGACCTCATTGTGGTTGGTGTTCACATACTCCAAAGAGGTTCTGTACTCTCCCTCAATGATTGACATCATGCCAATCATAGGTACCATGTTCTGCATATCCTCTGAAGCCATGGGAATTTCTTCCTCTGACTCACTGGAGGTCTCGGAATAATGTGAACGGTTACTCGGTTCTGCTACACTTCCTACAGAAGAAATTACACTTCTTCGGCTTCCTAGGGTTCTTCCGGATCTCAGGTTCATCCACTTCTAAACTCTGTTCGGTCTGTGCTACCCTTGGGCCTTTGGTACTCTTCACAACAGGTCAATAATTTCTAGAAGCCTTTGGCTGGGAAAAATGGCTAAAAAAGAATTTTTTTAGAACATGATACTTGTCTCCCAAAACTCCACAAAACACGGGGGAAACGATACACGATATTTCAATCCCGACGATATTCGATACTTGGAACAGGCGACACTCGATCTATGGGAAGTATCGCGATCTTTGATCTAAGCGATCTCTGGGCCAAACGATACTTGGCTGAAAACGATATACGATACTTGGGATCCTACGATACACGATCTCTGAATTGAAACGATCGACGATACACGATAGTTGGTAAGTATCGCGATATCTGAGAAGCGATACACGATACTTGACCCAAACGATACGCGACCAACGATCGCCGATACTTGAACAAAACGATATGCGATCTTTGACAAGTATCACGATTTCTGAGAAACGATACACAATCTCTGAATTGAAACGATTGACGATACACGATAATTGGTAAGTATCGCGATATCTGAGAAGCGATACACGATACTTGACCCAAACGATACTTCTCAAGTATCGTGATCGGCACGAAACGATACACGACCTACGATACACGATCAACGATCGCTGGGAAAACGATCTCTGACCAAGTATCGCAATCGGTATGAAACGATACACGATCGACGGGAAATATCGCGATACTCGACCACAAGAGCAAAATGATACTTGCTAAGTATCGCGATACTCGACCGCTGGAGTAAAACGATACTTGACCCTTAGACAAATTTTGAAAAATGTTTTTGAAGTTTTGATTTGGACCCCTTGATCTCCTAGTTCCTCTCTCCTCTCCTCACTCACTGTATCAATCAAAGCACTCCTTTTACCCCCTGTGGATCTCAGACGATACCTGGCGCAGATAGTTTCACTCTGATATTGGACTATTTGAATGATCAAAAAGATCTAGCAACTGAGTGGCTCACCTTTGATGCTCTTTCTCACTCTTTTAGCACCCTTTTCTTACTTCAAGCCGCTCCACAAGCTCAGACACGATACTCGGCAGCTCGCGATACTCGATAGCTCTCCCACAATACTTGTTCAGAAACAAGTGATTTGCAAAATGAATTTTTTGGCTTTTATAGTTGGGATTTTCTTGCTTACAAAAAGGAGACTTTTCTGAACAAAACTAAACTCTACCCTAATGACTTGGTCTACTCTCTAACTACTCCTACTCTCCTCTTACTACTCCTAAACCTGAAACTTATCACACACACCTCGGGGATGTGAAGTAACAAGTGCTGAAGTGACTGACTACTTGCCAAAGGACAATTTCACCTCTACAAGTACGATTCGATCACACTCGATCTATAACCATCACGAAGGCACCTTGATTGAGTGTTCCCCGGCAACGGCGCCAAAAACGTGTGTACTTGAGCCGAGACGACTCAAGGACTTGTGCCAATGAGACTATACCTCAATTGCCACACAAGTGCATATAGTGGGTACTTTAACACACATTTAAATGCCAATCCTAAGGAGCGACTTACCAAGTGTATGAAGACGTGTGCACACGTGATGGAAAATGAAGTGGTTTAGCTAGCATGCATGAGAAAAGACTACTACCTCTCACACTCACTGAAATACTGAAAGTGTTTTCCGCAAGCCTCTCACAGCAGTTTTGGTATTTTGAGGTTTTCTCCCAACCCAGAACTCCGAATATAGGCAATAGATACTCGTTTCGAAGCTCTCGACGAGACGCATCCAACGGTGGTGGTTTCACTCAATTCTGACCACTCTGCTTCAAGTTATGGCAAAAATAGTGAATGTCGGGAATCACAAATACCCGCGCCACAACTTCTCCTAGCTTACGCACGCACTACAGCAGCTCAAAATCAAGGGGAAGGGGTAGACAACAGTCCTACACATGCATTACAAGCATCACACACACATACAAGAGCGAAATGAAGATCAAAATCAGCAAGAAAGAGGCAAACTCGAAAATTTGAAGAGCTCCCTCTTCACAATGGCAAGAAATCTTTTACAAAGAGTCACAAAGTGACTTATATACATGAGCCCTAAGTTTGGTCCTTTCACACAAGAGACCGGCACTTTATTCACTAAAAGAATAATTTCCTACTATTTTACATGGGTAGATCTCTAATCTTCTGTGGGGATGCATCTAGAGGACTCCTCTAGTGCATTTACAATGGAAATATATTACAAGAATGAATATGATACAAAAGTTTGATGTCCAAATCGGAAAAATTTTGGGGCCCGTCTTTTTCTCTGCTTTGTACTTCTTTAGCTCTGCAACACTCTCCCCCTCTTCGTCTCTGTCGTCCCTTGACAGGCTGTAGCTGTTCGTCGGCTGTTTACTTCTTTTCTCCGCACGCATCCGTTGGTCAGTGTTGCCTGTTGTTAAACAGACATGCAGATTTGATGGCCTTCTTGATTCAAGCTCTACTACTCGAGAGCCTGTTGCACTTGTCTTGCCTGTTGACTTGGGTTGCCACGCACGCCACCAGTGACTAGGAATGTGTTGTTCTTAGTCATCCTCTTAAACTTTTCAGCCTCTACCCCTTTCTAACTTTTGGTCCTCTGATTTGTCCTGGTTGCACACATCTGACCCTGTTGTATTGCTTTGAGGCTGTTTGCTTTTTTCCACCGTGCATGACCTGGATGCTTTGCCTTTTTGCCTGATGCGTGCCCCTGCGGGGCTCTGTGCAGAGATGGGTAATGCACCCCTGCGGGGCTTCTTGCAGAGATGGGTAATGCGCTCCTGCGGGGCTTCTTGCAGAGATATATCTTCAGATATTGCTTTTTAGTGAAGCTGCTTCTTTCGTTGTCTTCTTCTTTTCTTCTTCTTACTCGATTCTCCCTCAACAAGTCCTATAGATGCATAATCCCAAATCATTGTAATATATTTCTTGTAAAATAGTAGGAGAATAGAGATTAGTCAATAACGTGCCGGTCACTTGTGTGAAAGGACCATTTTTAGGGCACATGTATATAAGTCACTTGGTGACTCTTTGTAAACACTTTTTTGCCATTGTGAAGAAGGAGAGCTCCTGGTCCAAAAAGACCCATCAAAGGTACAAAAGGAACACGACATCAAACACTCAAACTTCAAGTAAAAAGGAGATGAGGACCAAAGAATGACAAGCACGACGGAACCGAATGTCACCAACACCAACTACAAAGTGGTATGGATACCAAAGAGGTAGCAAAGATAGGAACAACCAAATCAACAAGTTTCCACTTGCACTCATGAAGAATCCAATGCACCTAGAGTATGCATGACAGGGCCACCTTACACGGCCATGCATTCCGCACATTATCTCTTCAACAAAGCTAGTGGTGCACATTTCCATCATTGGAATAGGTATTAGTTTGTACTGCCATAGGAATGATCTTACAATGTAAATAAATAAATGCTTCGGCTAGAACTAACTTTTGTTTTCTTTTAGGAGTAAAAATCAAAAGAAGTGTGGTAAGAGACCTTACTTCTATAAGCAAGGGGGAATGGAGTGACGAAGAAAACGATGTCACTCAACCACACATAACACATGAATTAGTTTCCACTATAAGCTCATTCTTTCCTTATTACAAGTGCAGATGGATTCCGAGGATTCAAAAGCAACTATTCAAGAAGAGGTGCTAGAGTTCCCATTACAAAGCGTGACCAAATCCAGAGGTCATTGGTTTCAAGAGGACAAACCGGCTAGAGATTATCTTTTCTTAGTGACAATAAAGATTATGGACACTAACCATCAGTTCTTGGGCATGTCCCAAGATTTCAAACTCATACATTTACTCCCATCAATCGTGGATATAATGCCAAAGGCAAGTATTCAAAAATACTTTGAGCTATTGATTTACAAGCTGGACTTTCAATGATGCACTCAGGTGATGAATACCCTCCAACTGGCCTTGCATAACCCATTAGTGCCAGAAGCAAGAGTCCTAGATGTGGTAGGAGAATGCATGATCATCCAATTCACTCATGATTTAATCAAAGAAGCTTTTGGATGGGGAAAGGATGGGAACACCGACTTGAAGGATGAAAGCCGAGGGACCAAGACCAGAACCTTCATGGATATCAATTGTATAGATATAGAAGAAGAAGTTCGTATGATTCACCAACACTTCTGCTTTCCGAATATGCATCGTTACACAACACCATAGAAGATCATTGTGCAACTTTTGTCTCATGCTATTAAACAGATAGGTAATCAAGTGAACTTGATGCCATACATCCAAGAGTGTCTGTTTGAAGCGAAGAAGCAATGGAACCACAAGAAGTTCTTGAACGAGAGTGTAGCTCTGACCATACTCATCTACCATGCACTAGGTATCCAGGAACATCTAAAAGATATGCCCTCATCTTAAGAGATGGTTAAGTATGCTAAGTTAGCCACTGTTCCAACTAAAAAGAAGGGAGTAAAAGTGATGGAAGAGGCCAAAACCAGCTCGCAACCAAGGATGAGAGGCACCAAGAGATTAAGAGAAATGATGAAGGAAGAAGAAGCACTTCCTACTTCAAAGAGGATACACGTACTTCCAAGGACAAGGATAGAAGACAACACACTCATTACGGAAGAGGAGATAAAGGAAGCAATGGAAGCAACTCACCAATATATGGAAGGTCAAGTAAACCTGCTGATACAAGGGCATCACTACAACTAGTCTCATGAAGACACTAAGCAAAGAAAGAGGTTGACAAAAGTTCATAGATATAGAAAGTCGAGATTGATCAACTCTAGTTCGTCTTCTAATACCCAAGAAAATCAAGAGCCATCCATGATGAATGTGGACATCAAAAGTGATTCAAAGATGATGGCAATTGGGAAGAATTGAATCAAGTCACTGACTCCTTTGGCATGGAAGGTACAAACACAGATCAAACCCCTGAAAACACAGTCATGGACACAAGGAAAGGATTATCTCATGAGGAGGCTCATGTTCTAAAACTAAATGAGGAGACAAGGATTCAAATCCAGAGACTCACTTAGATGGTGATGCCCCAATGAGGAAGCCAAAGGAAGAGAAGGAACAAGAAGAAGTGGAGGAACCGGAACCATTCACTCCCATCAGGGTTGTAGCAGAGCCCTCCCCTCTAGATGTTACATTTCAGGGAAGTGCTACAAAGTCCACCACTAATAAAGAACAAGGAAATGAGAGAGAAATACATCTGCAAATTAGGCAACCTCATAATGAGACTATGCATGTGGATAAAGGAAAGGATGTACTAATGGGGGAGGCCTTGAGTATCCCTAAAACATGGCTAAATGTGGATGTGGCTCAAATAAAGCCCGTTGTGAAGCAGATGATACAAATGGCAATGGATACTCAACAACAAATGCTAGAAGCAGATGTAGATTATGACAAGGCTATGAGAGAGAGAAGCCAATTCCAAGTAATAAGTGAAACAATTTCTACACAATTAATTCAAGCTCAACAGGCACTCTTGGCCAAGGAAATAGAAGCTAAAGAAGCCATGGAAAAGTGCACTATGCTAACAATGGAAAACCAGAAGCTCCAAGATCAATTCAAAGAACTCCAAAGTAAATATGAAGCAGGTGAAGCTAAGAAAGCACAAATGAATGCTAGAAGTAAACTACTTGAATCTCATATCAAGGTATATATGAAGGAAGCGGACAACCTAAGGAACAAGAATAAAGATCTTATGAATGCTATCTTGTGCAACCAACCCATAGAAGCACAAGAAATGCCAACAAACGACACAAAAGCATTGGAAGCTCAAATTGCAAAGTATGAAGATCAGCTAAAATAGGAGCAAACCATACAAGAAGAATGGGAAAGAAAGTACATGTAGGACACGAACAAACTCAGGAAGCGATGGAAATCGTCCGAAGACAAACTCCTCGTGATATATAATGAAGATGCCGATCAAATTGCTACTATAGGACAAGAACTTCTAAACACCAAGGAAGCACTAACAAAAGAAGCCAATGAAATCATAGAAAAAGATGAACTCATTGCAAAATTAAAAGTTCAAATAGAACAACAGGTAACAACGAGGACACCAATAGTTTCAAGCTCCAAAGCAGCTATTGAGCATACTGAGGTACGTCCTCTTTCTCCCCCCATGCATCATTCACCAATAAGAGAGGAAGCAGAGCCAAGCACTGAAAGACATGATCGGGCTATTGCAAAACTAAGCCGACATGAGAGGCACTACTAGTGTCCCAGCTTATGGAAGAGTTTGAAGAAGAAGTGTTCAAGGTAATGAAAGAGGCAAGGATTGAAAGTAAGAGCCTGGACCAGATTTTGAAGCCATTCAATATACATTATGGGTTACTCAAAGAAAAGACACGACAATATATAAAGAAGACCACCAATAAAGAACCTGATCACGATCTGCAATTCAACCTACAGACATTCACATATACACAAGAAGAATTTGATCAGGCAGATCTTGTGTGGAGACACAAATTTTTTGAGAAGAATCCCACTTTAAGGGTACACTAGGAGTCAACACAATATGCGCTTCAAGTTAATCCATCTTTCTGCCGAGTACCTAAAAGACGAACCTGGATGCAATTTTGGGAAGCATAGTGCCAGGGTAATATCAATAGTCAATGGCTAAATTATCTACTACTACCTAGTCTGCCATGCAACTACTTATCGATAGAGGAATATATGGCATAGACCATCGAGTTTTGGCTATCTAGATATGTGACAGTACCAGACTTAGCCATTAAAATGACCAATAATATTGAGTATTCTCCTTACAACTTTGAAAGTATTTCAACATGCGCAGTACACATTTTTGAACTTCATCGGTATTAATCAGGGAGCAGATGCTTTAATTTTTATCTATCTACTACCCCGAGTCGCTTAACTATCATGGAAATATACTCAAGGCTTATCTTTCTACCGTGTCCACATATGCAAATGTTCGAAGAAGCTTTTTTCACAAGATTTTTTGAGATGGACTCAAAGATATTTGTAACGATCTCTTCCAACTTGAATGTGAGACTGGTGGCCTATGTTGAGAATTCCTCTCCTATTCGCAGTGAAAAGTGTAGAAGAGCTTCTCAAGATCAAGACTTTTACCAACAGTTGAACATTCAAATGAAAACTAGTATCAACTAAAAAATGCAATGAACTTGAAACTTTGGTCACTCAAAGTAGACACTTATAGCTTTCAAATGAGCTATCAAACATGCAATTTGGAGTAGTTTTGGTTTGGCAATTCTTTGCCTAAAAATAGGCTGTCTGTTCACTCAGTTAGGCTGAAAACTAGACTTCACTAAAAACTGAATAACTCATTGAGCATAAGAAATTTGATAAAACTATTCTACATAGAGGAATTACTCAAGATAAGCTTTCAACGAATGTTTAAACTCTAAAAATGGATACATACATTGAGAGATATGACTCTCACAAGTAGGCTACCCAGAAATTGGTATGCCGCTGGACATAATCTATGAGAGTGAAGAGAACGAAATGACTCAAACCAAATGAACTACCTACAAGGGGACTTCCACGCCTTCTTCCTCTGTTCTTGAGTGTCCTCCCTTGCCTCTTTTATAGCCAAGTGACCAAAAACTCTCATGATGAGTTTGAGAGCTCTTCTCCATAACTCTTCCACTACTTTGAGTTGCCACTCCTCTTCCAGTTCAGCTTTTTGGATTTGATTCTCTTTTGATTGATTGTCTTTTGATCTCCACTATTTGCTGAAGTAAATGCATCCATTTTTCATTTTTGTATTTTCCTTCCATTTGAAGAAAATATTTTTTTTTCCAAAAATATATATGACCTTGCTTCTTTATTTTTTAACACTCCCCCTCAAGCTCACATTTGAGCTTGCACCTTGAGCCATATCCTGGAAGTTGACTTCATCCTTGAACCTCTTTACCTTAGAAGCATCTAAGGACTTTGTAAACATGTCTACAACCTAGTCATTAGTTCTAATGAACTTTATATCCACATCCTTGCTCAAAACTTTTTCTCGAACATAATGATAATGCACTTCTATGTGCTTACTTCGTGCATGAAACATTGGCTTGTTTGTCAAGTGAGTGCTTGACACATTGTCACCATAAATTGGAATGTTCTCCACTGCACATGAAGATCAACCAAGAGCTTCTTAATCCACATAGCTTCACAAGTTGCAAAGGCTAATCCTCTATATTCAGCTTCTGTAGATGATAGTGCAACAGCATGTTGCTTCTTCGAGCTCCATGTGATAGGTTTGCTACCTATCATGAACACATAACCAGAAGTGGATCTTTTGTCTTCCTTCAAACCAGCCCAATCAGCATCACTAAATCCCTTTACCTAGAATTCTTCATCATATTTATAAAACAAGGCATGATTGACTGTGTGCTTCACATATCTTAACACTCGTTTGGTTGAATTTAAATGTTCACTTGTTGGAGTTTGCATAAATTGAGAAAGAACTCCAACGATATAACAGAAATGGTCTTGTGATCATAGCATAGATCAATGAACCTATAATACTCCTATATGTAGTTACACCATGTAACTTCTCTCCATCATTTGAGCATAGCTTCACATTTGTGTCCATAGGTTGAGTGAGTGGTTTGCACTCACTCATTCCAAATCTAAAAAGAACATCCAACAAGTATTTTCTTTGCATCAAGTAGATGCCATCTTTCCCATAGACTACCTCAATGCCTAAAAAGTATTTCAGCTTACCAAGATCTCAAATTTTAAACAACTTACTGAGTTTTCTTTTTATCTCTTGTATTCCTGCAACATTACTTCTTGTTATGATGAGATCATCAACATATATGCAAATGTATACCTGCTTGCCTTCTTCTTTCTTCATGTAGAGAGAGGGATCTACACTACTTGGACTATACCCACACCTTGTGAGGTACTCAACTAATCTTTGGTTCCAAGCATGTGGTGCTTGCTTCAGCCCATACAAAGCTTTCTTCAATCTACAAACAAAATCTGGATGCTTTTTATCTTCAAATGCAATCGGTTGACTCATGTATACCTCTTATTGAAGTTCACCATTGAGAAAAGCATTTTTTATGTCAAGTTGGTACAATGGCCATCTCCTTGTTGCACTCATTGCAATCAAACTTCTAATTGTTCCCATCTTTGCAACCGGGCTAAAAGTCTCTTCATAGTCGATGTTGTGGGTTTGCTTGAATCCTTTTGCTACTAGTCTAGCTTTATGCCTAGCTAGAGAACCATCAGCATTTCTCTTTGTTTTAAACACCCATTTATTTGGAACAATCTTCATACCTTCAGCCGTTGGAACTAGCTCCCATGTGTGATTGTCCTTGAGAGCTTTTATCTCTTCTTGCATAGCTTCTTGCCATTCTTTTTGTGTACATGCTTCTTCATATGCATCCGGTTCTTTGTCTTTGACCACCTGTGTCATATATGCAAAATGCTTTGCAATATCATAGCTCAGCCTTTGAATTGGATACCTTGCTCTTGAAGACCTCCTTTCATTTCCTTTTGAATATTGCTTCTTCAACCGGTTCAACTTTACCTTTGGTGTAATCACCTCTTCATACTCTTCTTCACTTGCATTTGAATCACTATTTTGGGCAGCACTTTCAGCTTCAAATCTTCCATAACCTGATGTTGGTGATGAGGAAGGACTCCTTAGTCTCCCCTTCCATGTTGAGCTTTCTCCAAGTGATGTAGAAGCTTCTGGACCTAACATCTGAGTGCTTTTTTACTGAAATTCTTCTTAGACAACACCTCCATCATCTTCGCAATCTTCTTCAAGAATCTTCTCTTTCCCTTTATCTTCAAACCATGGCCTTAGCTCATCAAATACTACATCTCGTGAGACTCATAGCTCCTTTGTCACCGGATTGTAGCACATGTATCCCTTTTTCTCCAATGAATATCCAATGAAAATACATTTTTCTCACTTTGCCTACATCTTTGTCCTTAGTTCTTGAGGGATGTGAACATAACACACACATCCAAAAACTTTGAGATGTGTAAGGTCAGGTTTCTTACCAGAATAAACCTCCTTGGGAGTTAAATTATGCACTCCAACTGTTGTGCACTTGTTCATCAAATAAATAGTCATACTAGCTACTTCAGCCCAATAGTTTAGTGGCACCTTCATCTCGTTGAGCATGCATGTTACAATTTCTATGATATGTCTATTTTTCCTTTCAGCAATTCCATTTTGTTGAGGTGTGTACCTACCTGTAAATTTTCACTAAAAGAAAAAACAACAGGGTCAGAGTGGTGAAGACAAAGACATATCAAAGGACCAAAAGTTAGAAAGGGGAGAGGCTGAGAAGTGGAAATGTGTGACTAAGAATATCACATTCTTAGCCACTGGATGCATGCATGGCAGCCCAAATTAACACAGCAAACAAAGACATGAAGCAAAGCCTGTCAAGGGACGATAGAGACAAAGAGGGGGAGAGTGTTGCAGAGAAAAGAGGCACAGAAGAGGAGCCCCAAAACTTTCAAATCAATGAGCATAAATTTTCTTCTTCAAAATCCTATGAAATTCCCTCGGAGCCATGTAAAAGCACTAGAGGAGTCCTCTAGATGCATAAGCCCCAATTTTTTGTAACATAACTCTTGTAAAATAGTAGGAAATTAGAGTTAGTCAATAAAAGTGCCAGTCTCTTGTGTGAAAGGACCATTTTAGGGCACATGTATGTAAGTCACTTTGTGACTCTTGTAAAAGACTTTTTGCCATTGTGAAGAATTGAAGAAGAATTTTGAATTTGCTTCTTTCCTTATGATTCCCTCCTTCTGCATGATCTTTTATGCATGTGTAATGCTTGGAATGTGCGTGTAGAATTGTTATCTATCCCTTCCCATCCCATTTGAACTACTGTAGTGTGTATGTGAGCCATTACGAGTTGTGGAGCGAGTGTCGATGTTTCCCACCATTCACTCTTTTTCTCATAACTTGACATGCATTTTTCATATTCGAGTGAAAATACCACTAATAGATGTGCCTTTCAAGAGCTTTGAAATGAACTTGTTATTCCCCATATTTAGAGTTCAAAGCTGAGAGAAAAGTTTGAATTTGTGTTTACTACTGTAAATGGAATCGTAGCATGCATTTTTAGAGGATTAGTGAGTAGAGAGGTAGTTAAGCCTTTTCACATGCATTGTAGCTTAGCCACTTCACTTTCCATCATGTGTGCACACGTCTTCATAACTTTGTTCTTACAGTTCCTCTGATTGATAATTAAACGTGTATTAATCCACCACTATATGCACTTGTGGGGCGATTGAGGTCTAGTTTCATCAACACAAGTCCTTAAGGCTTCACGACTTAGGTACACAAATGCCAATCAAGAACACAAAATAGGATAGCAAGAGGATGAAGGAAAAGTAAATATCCACATTAAAAGGGAAGAACAAGATTCGACAATTCAAGAAATAGAAGCTACCTGGCCTGGTGACCTTTGGGCCAGAGTTTTAGAAGATCGATGGAAAAAAAGTGGGAATGCACCACCCCCGTTTGAAGATTTAGAAACCATTGGGAATTTACTTGTAGTGGAAATTGAGGAGATATATGAAGAAATATCAATTTCAGATCAGAATAGAGAGGAAATAAATAGTATGTCCACACTTCCCAATTATATGGGGGAATATGAGAGGAGGTCATAATTATTCCATGCTCATACAATTAGGTACAGAGAAAGGAAGTTGCATGATGAAGCATATCTCACATTGTCAGAGCCCAAGAAAACAAAAGTACAATGTTCTTTAACTATAGAAGAGTTACTACATATTAAACCCCAACTGTGGAAACACTTGGCCAAAACAATTAAGGATAGGAGTGGAGGAGCAACCCAAGGTGAAGAAAGAAGAAGAGGCTCCATCCACAATTCAAATTCCAATAGATAAAGTGAGAGAGTTGAGCGAAGGCGATGAAGGAAACACGTGTCTTCCCATCACATTTAATGGATATATGACTAAGGCAATCTTAGACACCGGAGCGGGAGTAGGTATAGCTACTAAGGAGATTTGGGAAAAATGGGGAAAATTAGCCCTACAACCCACTCGAATAAAACTTCAATTGGTAGATGGTCATGTCAAGAGATCATTAGGAATATTAGAAAAAGTCATTATGACCATGTGATGGGTGGAATTTGAGTATACCCTAGCCATATGTCACTTTGGAAAGGCCAAAAATTATGAAATGATTTTCGGAACACCATTCATGAGACAAATAAGAGATGTACAAGATTGGGGAAGATATGCATTGTATCTACAACATCAGGGTACAACTACAAAAATAAATTTACATAATTTCTCATATCGAGATGTACCCCCGTTATAGTGGAACCGTGTCCATAAAGAGGAAGACAATTTATCCATTCATAGCGCATGATTGAGTGATGAATCATGGATGAATGAGGATGTCCATCCATGGATGTGTAAGGGATCCAAACAAGAGGAAAAGAAGGTGCAATTGTGGTCGATAGGGCATGAGAACTTCAGGCCCATAGACAATCCAACATACATGCCACAAATATTTCTCGATGAAGCATTCGAACCTCACAAATGGATGGAGATATTAGACACACCAAATGTGTATATAAACAAGGAAGTCCTAACCATGAATGAATGTATAGATGAAGAAGGATATGATGTGAATCTTTACATGGTAATCCTCCAAGAGATGGAAGGTGGTGAGCTGTTAGAAAAAGAATAGAGAGAGGATTATGAAAGCATTGAAATGGAACCAGAATTTGATTTGGAAGAACAATATCTAAAAGAAATTAAACCTGATGAGGACCAAGAAGCACCTAGAGTACTCACCATAGAAAAGTATGGAGAAAAACAGGGTAACAAGGAAGTTTGAGCTCTACCATATCAACAACCCAATCTGTTCAAAATTATAGCACATTTCAAGTACTATGAGATTAAAAAATAGAAGATAGCTATCCAAATGCGAAAAAGAGAAGCTCAAGAAGGAGCGGCATACAATAAAAAGGAGCAAACTTAGAAGGTGATAATAACTATGGAAGAAGAGGAAGAGAGATGCACCTACATAGGGAAGGATGTATCCACAAAAGAGGAGCAAGAACTAATAATGCTTTGAAAGTACCCGATTGGAATACGCCTTTCCATATTCATGTGGATGCATCCAACATCACAATTATATGTATATTAGTGCAACCTAGGGATGAAAGAAAATTAGATCACCCAATAGCATATGCAAGTAGACAATTGAATCGATCGGAAAGAAATTATACGACCATCAAATGAGAAGGTTTAGGAATGGTGTATGCAGTCAAAAAAATTAGACATTACCACCTAGCCAATAAATTTAAGTTCTTTATTGATCACCAAGCTCTATTATACTTGGTTAATAAACCTTGTAACACTTGAAGGCTAGTGAGATGGTTTCTACTACTAATGGAATTCTACTTTGAAGTAGTAGTAAAAAGAGGAAATACTTATGTAAGAGTTGATCATTTATCAAGAATGACACATGGAGAACCCCACGAGAGTAGCAGATGATCTACCTAGCACGTACTTATTCAACTTGGAAGTGTGTCCAAAATGGGTAGAAAAATTGATCATGATACTCATGCATGGACCACACCATAGGATAAATAGGGACAAGAAGAAGGAATTCATGCAGTCATGAAACTTGCATATTGTAAATGCATGAAGTCTGTATTTTAAAGATTCTAATGGTGTATTGTTAAGGTTTGTAGAAGATGAAGAATGCAAAAATCTACTCAAGCAAGCCCATGTGAACCAGTGGAAAATGCACAAGGGTATTGGTGGAATGACGAGAGAACTGAAAAGACTAGGTGTATATTGGCTAGATATGCAAAAAGATGTACATGAACATATTCTGAATTGCCAAGAATACCAAGAAAATACAGCTAATGAATATTCTTCTTTAAATTTCTCCACGGTTGCCCCAAAATGGAGCCAAGTGCTAGTTGATTTTTTGAGATCACGAACTTACCTAGAAGGAGCAAGCCTAGCAAGAAGGAAAACTCTAAAAGAATAGAGCAAGGACTATGCCATAATTGGAAGACAATTATTCAAAAGAGGAAAGGGCAATCAGTTATGATTATGTGTGCATGAAGGAGAGTACTTACCTATATTAGAAATGGCTCATGCAAGCGCAATTGGAGGTTCATTTTTTAGCTGACAAGACTGTTAAAATGATTCTCTTTGCTATCCTATGGTGGCCAACCTTACATATGGATGTGGAAACTTACGTATGAAGTTGTGAAGTATGTCAAAAAACAAAATATCGTATAAGACAAGATGACATGCCTTTGAGACCAATGATTAGTGCTAGAGCATTTTTGACATGGGTTATTGATTTCATAGGACCAATAGATCCCCCAAAAAAAGGATCACATGTTGAATAATTGTAGCGATGCATTATTTGACAAAATGGATACAAGCCAAAGCAACTAGGAAGAATGATGCCCAAACCATGGCCAAATTCTTGTTCAAAAACATATTCACTTATTTCGACTCCCAATTGAGATCCTGAGTGATAGGGGCACACACTTCATCAATGAGGTTATAGAGTCTCTCATGAATGAGTTTGTGGTAATCCATAAGAAATCAGCTCCATATCACTCTCATGCCAATAGACAAGCTGAGAGTTCCAATAAGGTGATATGCACCGTGTTAAATAAAATAGTTAGCAATGGAAGGTTAGATTGGGACAAACAATTGCATCATGTAATATGGGCCTTCCGAGTGGCATACAAGATCGCTATTGGTACTACCCCTTTCAATTTAGTCTATGGGAAAAATGTAATTTTGCCAATTGATTTCTTGGGGATTTGCTAATTGGTTTCTTAGTTCCCACTTTGAGAGTTGCTTAACAATATGAATGGATGGGACACGAACTATCTAGGCAATTGGATCAGATTGAGAAATTGCATGAAACGTGGTTACAAGCAATGGTAGGTATTTACACAGTGAAATGGAGGCAAAAAGCCTGTTAGGATGCTCATGTTAAAGACAAGGGGCTAAAGGAGGGAGATCTTGTGTTAATATATACCTTGAAACAACACTCCAAAAAGATACAACAACATGGATATGGACTGCTATTGATAAATCAAATATCCAAAAATGGGGCAATTAACCTGGAGATGTACTTCCTAACTATATAAGTGTTTGGAGAGTCAAGATGTACATGGAACTATCAAAGGAATAAATGTTAGTCAGACTATTAGGAGCACAAAGTAGAAAAAGGGAAGAGGAAAGGATAAGAGAAGAAGCTCAAATAGAAGCAATAGGGTGCATTAGGAAAAGGAAAGAATGGATATGACAGTGAGGTGAAAGGTATTGTTAAACGTAAAATGCAAATGTTAAACGTTAAAACCGTTACTGACTAGCCGAAAATCGTTACCAGACCAACGTGGGTTCTTGGGAGTGGTAGGGGTCTGTTAAACAGAGGCCTTGTACTTATTTCCCCAAATCTTCGTCACAATATCAAAAGCATGAATACGCGTCTTAGCTCAACTACTAACATTAACTGGACAATACTTGATTTCTATGTTCCTGGGTACCAAACTTCTTCAGACTAACCTGCTATTGGAACAAAGCAGTAGTCCAATCTTCAGACTCTACAGTATGTAGTAAATCAACCAGAACGAATACTATAGTTGACAGATTCATTCGTCACAACACTTTACAGCGATCTTCAAATAAAGGTTTACGTTTACCGAAAGCACTAGTTCGTCTTCGTATTCGGGGTCAACATATAAAAAACACCAAATACAATGAATCCAGTAAAACAAACAGAACATACTCCAACAAGGCATCAGGTTGAAGAACACACAATCAACGCAACACGACGGTAGTAATCAGATACACAATCCGTTACTCAAACACTCGTTACAGTGAACTATAGTATACGTAGACGATGCAGAGAATACTCAACACCGTACTGAAGACTTCACAACAGTGTAAACAATACTCTCACAAATATTCAGGCGATCAATCTGGCAATTCCAGAAAAAATGTCTGTCTGACCATTCTCTTTACATTGCTTTATATAGATTTTATAGGATGCGCGTACCAACTTTTCGCGCGTACTTCAAAAAAATCCGTTACATCTGGCATCTGTTACATCTGTCCCACTCCGGCGGCTACTAACACTGGCACACACGGTGGACTCGAACCCGCAAGTCATTTTTGTTTACAAAACTATTGTTCGTCAATGATTCCTTCTAAATACATATTTTTGGCTAATCTAAATGTACTGGCTATTTTTTTCTTAAGAGTTTCTAATAATTGTTTAAGGGTGTCTGGCTCTAATACTTGCGCATCTACTCTAACAGAGCTAAGGGCGATGGCTTCGGTGAGCAAAATTTTGGCCTGTGTTTGCAAAAAGGCCTCCTGTAAGTAGAAATCGTTTGATAACGCCGCATCTCTGGATGTCTTCATTTCAGCTACTTGCTTCTGCATATCAGTGACTCGGTCCTTCTGGTTGCGCAATTGATTATCCATTCTTTCGAATTGTTGGTTCTCGAACTCTATTGTTTTGTGATATGCATCTCGTTCTCTACGGGCATTTGCTAAGTCCTGATATTTGGCTTCCCTGAGTAATTGATGTTTAAGTATAGCATTGACTTCGTCTAAAGATTCTTTTGTTCTATGGAGTTGTTCTTCTACCTGCTTAGCTTCTCTCTGCTGCTCTTGGTACTTCTGTATTGCTTCCTGCAGCTGGACTCTTGTTTCTTCCAATAGATTGCCGAGTGCAATCCTTGCATCCTCCTTGTCTTGTATCTCTGTCTTCATTTGCTGGATTGCAGTCTGTGCTTCGGTTAATAATCTGTCTTTTGCGGCCAGTTGTTCCAGTGCTATGTCTTTTTGTTGGGTAATCAGTTGTTGTTCTGCCAACTGAGCCTGGAGTTGGGAGACCTGCGCCTGGAGCTGGTGGTTTTCGGCCTTGACTGCGTCAACTTCCTCCTGTAATGGTGTAATATCCGCTTCCAGCAAATCTACTTTATGTTGCAGGTCATGCCGAATAGTGTCTGTGACTTCGCGAATTTGGACAGGGAGCTGCTGGGAGAGCTTAATGAGCAATTGCCCCATTGGCGCAAGCTCAGAGAATACCGGTATTGATGGGAGGAGAAGAGGGTGCCGTGGTTGTGATGAGGATGTGGTGTGAATCTGTTGCGAGGTTGGTGGAGAATAATCGGGTGATGAGGTGGAAGATGCGGTGGGCTCAATAGGTGCTATGGGAGGTTCCGGCGGTGGAGTGATAATGGTAGCGACAGATTGGATTACCTTTTGTTGCGTTGCTTTGGCGTTGTCTTCGGCGGATTCTACGGCTTTGAGCAGCCTGTCGAAAGCTTGATGTTCCTCAGTTTGTTGTTCTTGTTCGGTATGGTGCTGAGAGACTTCTTTGGTCGAGATGGGTTCTATTTCCGTTTGTCGTTCTTGTTCCTGGTGCTCAGATGGTGTGGATTGTGCTGTCGAGTCGTGTTGTATGGACGTGGCAGTGTCGTGGAAGGTTTCATCTTCTTGCTTCTCATCTTCTTCATTTTCTTTATCTCTTCCGGCTGAACCTTGTGCCTCACTTTCAGATGAGCTGATTCTGATTCTTTTTCTGCGGAATAGTTGGTTGATTTCTTCTTCGTCGTCTTCTAATGGCTGTACAGACTCTTCGTGTCGTAGAATGGGGCCTCTAGCTGGTGGTTGTGCTGCCAGAATGGCCGGAAAGAGAAATGAAATAATGTGGGGTAATCTAGATCGAGGGGTAGTTCCTTTATTAACTTGTTTCACTATGGCTACACATTCCTTGTGGATATAATGAAAGAAAAAGGAGGCGAAGTTGACGGGTTCTTGGGCAGCTAGGTCGATGGCGGAGTAGAAAGGGCGGGATATGCCGTAGGTGCGTTTCTGGAGGTTTAGGATAGCGACTAAGAACTGGAGTGCAGTTCTTTTGGGTTCAGGGCGGCAGCGGATGGCATACTCGTTTGATGAATAGCGGGGGAAGAGTGCTGTCATTTGGGCTACGGGGATGCTTGGGCCATTCTCGCGGCCTTGTGGGGTGAGGCGGAAGGCTTCGGCAAAGGCTTGGAAGGTTACTACGGTTCGAGATGGTAGGGAGAGGAAGATCCATTTTCGCTCAGTGATGGGGGATTGAGCGATGGCAGATATGATCTGCGCGAAAAAGGTATGGGCTTCCACTGAGTGCCAAGGCAGCTCAGCGAAGTTGGCCAACCCTCGGATGCGCAGGTATTCTCCTACCTCGGTAGGAATACCATCACAGAAAGCTGCGTAGTTCGACAATGCTTCCATGGCACACACGAAAACAGAGCACAGCACACGGATACACAGAACACAGAAAACACAAGCACAATCACAAGAACACAATAGCGTTTTTTGGTGCAACCGAAGAGATTAAGTAGAGACATTACGGTGGGGGGTAGGAAGTGATCGTTATCATTGTGCGGTGGTGGAATGATACTGCTTTCAATTTGGCGTGCATGCTCGAGTAATTAGTAAGGAGGGCGGCTTATGAAAAAAACGTGGCTATTTAAAAAGAAAAGAAAGAACAGAAGGAAAAGTAAAGTAAAAAAACCAAAAAACGCGGTCCACCGCCGAATGTTTTAATGCGGGCTAGCAGCGTGTTGATATGGCCGCAGCTTCGAACCGTTGATTGCTTTTGGAAGAGAATTTCCGGTCAATGTAGTCAACCGAAAAGTTGCTGGACCGATTTTTTCTGAGATCTTGTAAGGGCCGAACCACCGTAATTTGAATTTGCCTACGGATCTATTTGACTTTGCATTATAGAAAAGTACAAGCTGACCCACCGAAAACACTGGAGTTTTCAAGTTTCGATCGTGCGTCCTTGCTTGTCTTAGTTGGACTTCGTGCATGGTTAAAAAACTGAGCCATCGGTGCTCATCTAACTCTCTGAGTGTGTTCAATCGAAATGACAGTGAGTCTTTCGGTAGTAGTTTCTGAGCGATTGCCACTCGTAAACTTGGTATAACTATCTCCATTGGTGCTATTGCTTCTAAGCCATAAACTAGTTTGAAGGGTGTCAATCCTGTTGTTACCTTGTATGTAGTCTGGTATGCCCATAACACTGCAGGTAGCAGTTGATCCCATCTTTCCGGTGCTTCCATGATCAATTTCCGAAGCATATTCAATAAAGATTTGTTTGTACTTTCGGCCAAACCATTAGCACGAGGATAATAAGGAGAACTAAATTTATGTGTGACCTGGAACGACTGTGTCAGTGCCTTCATTAAATTGTTTACAAAATGAGTGCCTTGATCTGAGACAATTTCCAGTGGTAAGCCAAAACGTGGAAAGACATTGGTTAACAGACATTTTGCTACCGTAACTGCTGTAGCAGACCGTAAAGCCCAGGCTTCTGCCCATCTGGTTGCATAATCTTTACAGGTCAGTATGTAATGGTTGTTACTGAAGACTGCTGGAGGTGTAATCGGACCGATAAAATCTAGACCCCATTTCTGGAAAGGTTCCAATGGTAAAATAGGTTGCAGAGGAAAAAGATGATGTTGTAAGGGTTGTCCAGATCTTTGACAAGTATCATACTGTTTGACAAACTGTGTTATATCTCTGTACATAGTAGGCCACTAGAGACCACTCTGCAGAATTTTCCGGTGAGTTAAGTCTACAGCAAAATGTCCACCGGAAGGAATCGAGTGAGACAACTTGATAACTGAGTTAACTTCATGTGGTGGAATAGAGCAAAGTAGGACTCCGGTATGATCTACATAATATAGTTCTCCAGCAATTAACCGAAATCGGCAGCTAAAGACTGCAATTTTCCTTCGTACTACCCTAGAAGTCTGAGATGGAAGGCAACCATCAGTGAGAAAGGTCAAGATCTGATCATAATATGAAAATGGGATAGGTGGGTCTGTAGAATCTTCATTAATTCGTTCTGACACATAAATCGCGGGTGTCGTGTTATCTATGCCCACCAGAGCTTCACCAGAATCTAAGCGGGATAAGAAATCTGCTAAGGCATGTGAACTGCCTGGCCGGTGAATGACTTTGTAGTCGAATTCCTGCAAGAGTAGCACCCATCGTGCTAATCAACCACCTAGATGTTGTTGCCGAACTAGATAGACAAGTGCAGCATGATCTACATGAAATGTAAATTTACGGCCCAGCAAGTAATGTCTGAATTTCTTGATCGAATATACTAGCCCTAGACATTCTCTTTCTGTTGCAGAGTAATTCTTCTCAGCAGGAGCTAATCTTTGACTTGCATAATACACTGGTCTGAACCATTTATCAATTTGTTGCATCAACACACTTCCTATTGCTATATCTGAAGCATCGACAAATACATGAAATGGGTGATCCCAGTCCGGCGGTTGTAAGATAGGAACTTGTGTTAATAAATGCTTTAACCGATCAAATACTATCTGGCATTCCTGAGTCCATTCAAATTGTCGAGGAGTCTTGGTGATTAGATTGTTTAGTGGTATAGCCAGATGAGCAAGCCACCGTAAGTGTCTCCCATGCCACCCTACTTGGCCCATAAAGCGCATGACTTCTTTTGGAGTAACGGGCACCGGAGCTTCTAGTACTGCTGAAATTTTATCTAGATCTACTTGGATACCTTGTGCAGATACAATGTGGCCAAGTAACTTGCCACATGAAACCGCAAACACAGATTTGTTTGGGTTCAAGCAGAGTCTATACTCTCTGCATTTTTGAAACCAGCACCGTAAATGGAACAGGTGTGCTATCATCTTACCGAAAATTGAAAAATCGTCGAGATATACTTTCATAAAGGAAGTGAGGTAAGGAGAAAATATCTCCTGCATACATCTTTGAAATGTGCTTGGTGCGTTTCTCAATCCAAACCACATTACCGTACAAGCAAAGATACCCCAGTTGGTAATAAATGCAGTTTTTGGTATATCTTCTTCAGCCATTCTCACTTGGTTGTAGCCACTGTATCCATCTAGGAAGGAATACATCTCGTGGCCTGCTACTCTATCAAGCATGGTATCCAAAAAGGGGATTGGAAAGGGATCCGGTACGGTTGCTGCGTTTAATATCCGATAATCTACACAGATTCGCAATTGCTTGTTTTTCTTTGGCACAATCACAATCGGAGAGATCCATTCAGCATGCTCTATTAGCACGATAAATCCGACTTTTAATAACCTATCAAGTTCTGCCTTTACCTGAGATGCATAATCGGGATTCATCCGGTAGCTGGTTTGCTTTATCGGCCTTGCTTCTGGCTTCAGCATGACCCTGTGCTGGTAGATGCAGGGGTCCAATCCTTTCATGTCTTTGTAGTCCCATGCAAAGACGTCAGTGAATTCGCGGAGTAGCTGGATTAAACCTGCTTGAAATGTTTCCGGTAAGTTTTTCTTTATCTTCACAGGACGCGGATAATCTTCATCTCCTAAATTGTACTAATGCCAGTAGTTGGCCCAGAGGCAGAGTGATAGATGCCTTAGATAGGATTTCCCAGGCCTGTTGAGATTGATCGATAGGCTCCACTGATGTTGAAGTTGATGCCTCTGTTGTTGCGAAGGTGTCTACGGTTGGTAGTGTATCTTCTGTTGATGATGTCCCCGCTGCTGACTCCCGTTGTTGTGTTCCTCCTTTGTTAACGATGGCTGGGTTACCGGAATAGGCTCTGGGAAGACTGGTGGTTCTGCTATGGTCCATTGAATAGCCTTGTTGTACATTCTGTGTTGTTCACGTATCCCTGGTTCAAATATTTCTGCTGTCGGTTGCAGTTGTTTACCAGATCGGGTCTGGACTGCAGCAGCTTGTGTTTCCAGCGGTGTGATTTGTACCATGTTGGCCATTGGATTTTGACGTTCCTTCTTCCTTTGATCATACTCAGCTGCATCCTTACAAAATCTCCTAATATGTCCAAATTCACCATAAAAATGGCAACACGGTGGTGGTAAATTGGGATTTTCCGGTAGTGGTCCATTCTGCCAGCGGTTTGCATTATAGTTGTTATTCCTCTATCCTCGGTAATTTTGATATCCTTGCTGCTGGTTGTTTCTCATTTGTGGAGGCACATAATGGTTGGCTGGCTGTCCTTGTTCCTGGATAATTGCATTGACCGTCACTGTTCCCTGTACTCTAGCGTTGTATGCGCAGTTTTCGGTGGTGTGTCCGGCAGTGTTGCAGATAGTGCAGAATGTCTGATTAAGTGCACAATTGGTACTAATATGTCCTGAATTTTTGCATGTGATGCAGTATACCTGTCTGGTCATATCTTCGGCAACATTTTTGTTTGTTTTTAACCACTCCAGATCTTCTGTAAATCCGCCGACTTTGTTTTCCAGTTGCAGAGTCATTGCAATGACTGCATCGAGGGTCATGGCTCCGACACATCTTATGATCATGATCTGCTTAAGTTGTGGAGTCAAACCATTGATGAACCACTGGGTGATAACATCATCTGGTAAGTTAGCATGGGCCGGTGGTAGCTGCCTTAAGTGTGTTCTGAAGAGAGTAGCATACTCCTGTACGGTTTGATTTGCCTTCTGTCTGTTGTTCTGTAGATAGTAAAAAATTTTGGCTGGATTCTTTTTTAGCCTGAATCGCTGCAGAAAAGCATCTCGGACTACTTCATAGGTGCCAAAGTGATTAATATCATATTCTGTAAGCCATCTGGCTGCTTCATTGACAAGTGTAGATTGGAAGACAATAGCCTTATAGGCCTAATCTGGTGGATGGTTGAGAACTTTGTAGCTTATCTCGAAAGTGCGTACGTGAGCATCCGGATCGTCTCCTGGGAATCCACCAAACTTCGTGTACGTCACTCCTGTTGGAGTCGGCCTGGGTGGACATAACTGTTGTTGTTGTTGTTGTCCGTTCATCGTGAGTGTATTATACCTTCCTTCTGTATCTCGGGGCTGAATATCTGCACTATCGGAATTTGTATCGTCGGATAGCGCACTTTCCGGTGCGATGATCTTGCTTAATATGCTTCGAATCTCTGTTTCGAACTGCTTTCCTTCCTTCTTGATGTCCATTGTATGGGAACTCGCTTCCAAGCGCGGTGGTTGGGCTGAAGATTCAGCAGAAAAATTCTAAACCGTCACCGAAAAACTGTGATTCTCTTACCGAAATATCACCGGAATGAATCGAAATTATGCCCGAATACGGTGTTTTTTCACCTTCGCCGATTTCTTTGACTAGAGTGCTTCTAATCGTAGATAAATCTGAATCTTCTTCCAAGATTGTTAAACTAGTTTCCAACTGCGTCTTGGTAGGTTCTGGAATTACTATATCTTCGACAGACTGTGCCGAAATAGTACCGGAATGTACCAGAGGCGTAACACGTTCCACTGGAATATGACCGGAATTAGTTCTAACGTTCTTAACTTTCTTGACCACTGGGTCACACCTAGTTGTACTCTTACCTCCCAAAGTTGGCTTTAGTACATTAAGTACTCCAGACTGATGGTTCTTGGGATACGTTTCACCGGATCGAGTAACCGGCATGTATCATCTTTTGTACTAATCGCGTAGTATTACTAACGAAACAGTTTGCAACAATCTGGTTCTGTTGCTACTTCCAATTGCACGATAATCTGGATGTTCGATTCTGACAGACTACTGGCAATCTTGATGCCACCTTCCCACAGACGGCGCCAAGTGTTAAACGTAAAATGCAAGTGTTAAACGTTAAAACCGTTACTGACTAGCCGAAAATCGTTACCAGACCAACGTGGGTTCTTGGGAGTGGTAGGGTTCTGTTAAACAGAGGCCCTCTACTTATTTCCCCAAATCTTCGTCACAATATCAAAAGCATGAATACGCGTCTTAGCTCACCTACTAACATTAACTGGACAATACTTGATTTCTATGTTCCTGGGTACCGAACTTCTTCAAACTAACCTGCTATAGGAACAGAGTAGTAGTCCAATCTTCAGACTCTACAGTATGTAGTAAATCAACTAGAATGAATACTATAGTTGAGAGATTCATTCGTCACAACGCTTTATAGCGATCTTCAAATAAAGGTTTACGTTTACCGAAAGCACTAGTTCGTCTTCGTATTCGGGGTCAACAGATAAAAAACACCAAATACAATGAATCCAGTAAAACAAACAGAACATACTCCAACAAGGCAGCAGGTTGCCTATTCAACTCACACAGTAATATCGCCACTCCGATTGACTTATAGTACTTAACAATCTGAAGAACACACAATCAATGCAACCCGACGGTAGTAATCAGATACACAATCCGTTACTCAAACACTCCTTACGGTGAACTATAGTATACGTAGACGATGCAGAGAATACTCAACACCAACAGTACTCAAGACTTCACAACAGTGTAAACAATACTCTCACAAATATTCAGGCGATCAATCTGGCAATTCCAGAAAAAACGTCTCTCTGACCATTCTCTTTACATTGTTTTATATAGATTTTACAGGATGCGCGTACCAACTTTTCGCGCGTATTTCAAAAAACTCCGTTACATCTGGCATCTGTTACATCTGTCCCACTCCGGCGGCTACTAACAGTATCTAGTGGCAAAAGGGCATATCCCCATGGAAAACTATCAAAGAGGTAACACTAAAAAACTAGACAATTATATCATCCGACCATACGTGAACCTAGGGATTGGTACGAAAGACTACTAGTTAGTCGACTCATTGATTGACAGAGGTTCCGCCTTGAGTTGCATGAGACCCTCACTATTCAATGACCTTGAAACGATAATTATTCATACTAAAGCATCTATGATAGAGATCAGAGGTCAAGTCATTGAGTGTCAGGTAGAGCTTTCAATGTCCCTACATCTGGGCAATACCACCATGAATAAAAGATTTCTAGTATGCAAGGATGAAGATCTTCTAGAAGAATTGATCCTAGATCAAGACTAGATTTTTTTAATACAAAGTCAGCATACATCCATCCCAGTGATAGATATCAGCCAAAGTAGGGCACAAAGAAGTCTTTAGTCTTCTAGAGGCAAGACCGTCAGAAACCACCAATGAAGGAGTACCTAGGAGAGCAAGTCAAGAGGATATAATAGAAGAAATTCCAAGTGTGATAATGAATTAGGAGTATCTTATTCCGAACCCATCTACACCTTTTCCTAAATTGCATGATCAATTACCGAATTCTTTCCTTGAAAGAGTGAGTGAGGACATTTGATCAAACAGACTCAGCGAGGATTAAGACTCCTACATCGACATCCACAATAAGAACACAACAACAACTGAACATGCGACTTCAATGGATTTGGAAGGATCAAATGCCATAGAATGAAAGTCAAAGGAAGGAAAAAACTAATCAAAGACCAAAGATATGAAAAATTAGCCTTGGAACAAATCTAGGGTTCTATTGAAATAACTTGGAGAAGCTTGTAGAAGGTAGAAAAGTGCGTTTAGAAGCGACAAAGTTTGGTCAAGCCAACCGGCACAAGACCAGCCCTTGAGCTTATGGAGACTCAAATAAACCTTATAGGCATGCAATAAGTGCAAAGAAACACACTATGTACTTTGGAGCATCAAGGAGAATGAGTCGATACAAAACAGATAGCTTCGCGGGTCGACTAGCTCAAAAAACTTACTATCTATGGAAGAGACAGTGAGCTTCAAATGCCCATAGCGACCAGCGTGATTACAATTAGAAAAAATCCTTTTATGTGAGTGATAAAAATAGGGTTGAGTGTATGAAATGATCAAAAGTATAAGGAATAAGCAAAATATGCTATAGGAATGAATGCGACATTCACCGGTGGTACTTCCTATTTTTTAGGAATACGTAGAGATTGACCCCGAGGTAGTAAAACTCAGATTTCTCCAAATCTACTAAACCAAATGCTTTGAAAATTTACAAGCATAAACTAGAAACTTATATCTTTTCAATGCGTTATCTTGCACTCAATTTGAAGCTCTGAAGAGAGAGTAGCAGCCTCTGAAAGATTATTGTTGGCGAAGAAGATGATGCAGAAAATTGAAGGAGCAAGACAATGATGGTCACAAGTGTATGTATATTGCTTCCATGTAATGTACAAGTGATTTCAAGTATTTATATAGACTCTAAGAGTGTTCCACGACTTTTACAAATTGAATTTGAATTCAAATGAATGTGGGAATGGTTTTTGGAGGGAATCAATTCACTTTCCTACAATCTAGGAAAACTGAAGATTTACTTTGATCTACTTTTAGGTGATTGATTGCTTGATTGAATGCAACTTCAACCACCACAAATTCATGGGATTTGGGCTCTATCTTTCTACCTTTACATGTGTAAAGCTCAAGGCTTTTACAACGATAAATGAGCCATCAAAAATCTCTCAAAAAAATACAATAAATGAGCATATGAAAAAGAACTCTCCAACGGATATTCTTTCGACGCGATAGACTTTGATGTAGATCAAATCCACCTCAAGCATAGTGTAATCTTGATGTTCCAACAGCTCCCTCTCAAGCTAAAGTATGCTTGAGTCTTCATTCTCTGATAGGTTGAATACCTGCCATAGCTTTGAATCTACAAAGCTTTATTCCATCAAGTGCCTTCGTCGTCATATCTGCTACTTGCTTTTCAATTGGAACAAAAGAAATGTCAATCTCCTTTGCCATGAGCTTCTCCCTGATGAAGTGGTAATGGACTTCTATGTGCTTGATTCTCGCATGGAAAATAGGATTTGCCGCTAGATGCATGGAACTTACATTATCTACAAATATGTGAGGTTTGGAACTCACAAGTCCCAAATCTGTATACAATGCTTTTAACCATATTGCTTCTTGAGTTTCTATGGTCAAGCCTCTGTACTCTGCTTCAGTTGAAGATAAATCAACTGTTGGTTGCTTCATGGAACTCCATGACACTAGCTTCGAACCTGCAAATGCTAAGTAACTAGATTTACTTTTTCTATCATCCTTAGCTCCTGCCCAATCTGCATCTGAGTAGATTTTGATATCCAAATCTGAAGAGTAAGGATAGAATATACCTTCGTTGATTGTACCTTTGAGATACTTGAGTACTCTCTTAGCCGCATCCATGTGTGGTCTTCTCGGTGAGTGCATGAACTGACTAAGCACTCCCACACTATATGAGATGTCTGCCCTTGTATGAGTAGCATATATCAAGCTACCTACCAAGCTTTGATACTCTTTAATGTCTTCAATTTTCTCACCTTCATAAACACTTAGTTTATGATTCATCTCCAAAGGTGTACCTGCAGGTTTAGTGTTCTCCATTTTGAACTTGAGAAGAAGATCCTAAATGTATCTTCTTTGAGTCAAATACATTCCTTCATCTGTGTATATCACCTGCATACCTAGGAAATATGTGAGCTCACCTAGGTCACTGATTTTGAACTCCTCTTGCATGTGTCTCTTGATCCTTTGAATGCCATTTAGATCATCACCTGTCACAATAATATCATCTACATATACACATAGATAGATAACCTCATTGTGATCCCTTTTGATGAATAGAGAAGGATCTGAGCTGCTAGCTTTGAACCCTTGATCTTGAAGATATGTAACCAACCTGTAATTCCAAGCTCTTGGAGCTTGTTTCAATCCATACAATGCTTTCTTAAGTCTACAAACATAAGATGGATGATTAGGGTTTTCAAAACCTGGTGGTTGTGACATGTATACCTCTTCACTTATCCAACCATTTAAGAATGCATTTTTCACATCAAGTTGGAGGAGTCTCCAATTCCTTGCAGCAGCTACACTTATCAATGTCCTAATTGTAGTCATCTTTGCAACTGGTGAGAATGTTTCCTCATAGTCTATACCATGAGTTTGTGAGCATCCTTTGGCAACTAATCTTGCCTTGTACCTGCAAACTGATCCATCTGAATTTCTTTTAACTTTATATACCATCTGCAACCAATTAACTTTTGATTCGGTGACATTGGAACCAAATCCCAAGTGTCCATCTCCTTCAATGCATCTATCTCTTCATTCATGGCCTTTTCCCAATTAGGGTTTCCCTTTGCCTCTTCATAGGTTGAGGGTTCCTCTGAAATAGAGTCTTTTGCCAAGTAGATTGAATGCTTCGTAACAAACGTGGAATCATATCCATACCTTTCTGGTTGTTTCTTCTCTCTTGCTGATCTTCTAGGTGCTTGTTTGGAGCATTCTCCAATCTCTTGCATCTTTGCTTTGCCTCTTGACTTCCATAGCTTGTAATCCCTTTGTCTTTCATCTTGGTCATCATCTGTATCACTTCTTGGATCCTGGACCTGTGTATCATGCTTGCTTCCTAATTGATGAGAGTCAGAATCAAGATCATATGGTAATGTTACCTTTTGTTTGTCTTCATCATACCAAGACATGTGTTCTTCAAAAAAAACATCTCTACTTGTAGTGAATTGCTTGGTTGAAGGATTGAAGAACCTATAACCCATCTGAGTTGAATCATATCCAATAAACACTACCTTTGTTGCCCTTTCATCTAGCTTACCTCTTATTTGTGATGGTACATGAACATAAGCTAAACAACCAAAAACCTTGCAATGTCCAAGACTAGGTTTTCTTCCATGCCATGCTTCATAAGGAGTCATACCTTGAAGTGATTTGGATGGTAGTCGATTGACAAGGTACACAATAGTTGAAATAGCTTCTGCCCATAGATAATGTGGCAACTTCTTCCCTTCAAGCATTGTTCGGGCTGATCCAACCAATGTCTTGTTTCTCCTCTCTGCAATTCCATTTAGTTGAGGAGAGTACTTCAGCCAAATCTATTGCTGAATAGAATGGGCGAGATATCCCATATGTACGTTTTTGTAGGTTCAAGATGGCGACTAAGAACTGTAAGGCTGTTCTTTCAGGCTCAGGACGACAGAGAATAGCATATTCATTAGAAGAATATCTAGGGAATAATTGGATCATTGTGGCTAGCGGCAAATATGGGCCATTCTCTCGACTTCTCGAAGAGAGTCGGAAAGCATCAGCAAAGGTCTGTAGAGTTATTACTACCCTAGAAGGTAATGAGGTTATTGGCCAACTCTGCTCCATAGCAGGTGTGGCAGTGATGGCGGCAATGATTTGGGCGTAGAATGGGTGACATTCCACTGAATGCCAAGGCAATTCAGCGAAATTAGCCAATCCACGGACACGCAGGAACTCACCTACATCTGCGGGGAGTCCGTCACAGAACGCAGTAAAGTTTGCTAACGCTTCCATGGTGCACACACAAATAGCCAGCACAAGAACACAATTGCACAGGGTATACAGAGAGCACAAGCACGCAAAACACACAAACACAATAGCGATTAACAGTGGAATGAAAAAGGTTAAGTAGATACTTGGCAGCGGGAAGCAATTGAAATTGTTAATCATCGCGCGATGTTGAGATGATAACCTTCATAACTTCGGTGTGTATGCATGAGTAGAACGATAATGTAGGGCGGCTGTTGATCATATTTAGGTATGAAAACGAGAATATTTACTGACTTATTTTATTAATCATGCGAAACTAAAAAGGAAAAGAAAAGATAAAAGAAAAAATATGCGGGCAACCGCAGAACACTTCAGTGCGAATCAGGCGCTTGATGATACGGCCGCAACTTTGAACCATTTATCACTTTCGGAAGAAGAATTCCGGTCAAAGTAGCCAACCGAAAAGTTGTTGGGCCCACTTGTTTAGTAATCCGGTAAGGACCAAACTAGCGTAACTTGAATTTTCTGGCAGAGCGATTTGATTTTGCATTATAAAACAGCACAAGTTGTCCTACCGTAAAAACTGGAGTTTTTAGATACCGATCATGTGTACGAGCTTGCCGCAACTGTACTTCTTGAAGAGTCAGAAAACTTTCCCAGCGATGCTCATCTAGTTCTCTGAGTGTGTCCAATCGAAATGACAAAGAATCTTCAGGTAACAATTTTTGAGAGATGGCCACACGTAAGCTTGGTACTACAAGCTCCATTGGTGCAATTGCCTCCATTCCATATGCAAGTTTGAAAGGAGTCAGTCCGGTGGCAACTTTATAAGTAGTCTGGTATGCCCATAATACTACAGGTAGTAATTGATCCCATCTTTCTGGTGATTCCATAATCAATTTACGAAGCATACTCAGCAAGGTCTTGTTTGTACTTTCAGCCAAGCCATTAGCACGAGGATAGTACGGTGAACTGAATTTGTGCAAAATCTGAAAAGAGTGCATGAGAACTTTCATTAAATTGTTAACAAAATGTGTGCCTTGATCTGTCAAAATTTCCAAAGGTAATCCAAATCGTGGGAATATGTCTTTCATTAAACATTTTGCTACCGAAATAGTTGTTGCGGACCGTAAAGCCCAAGCTTCTGCCCATCTTGTAGCATAATCTGTGCATTTCAGAATATATCTGTTGTTGCTAAGGATTGCTGGAGGTGTGATTGGTCCAATAAAGTCAAGACCCCATTTTTGAAAAGGCTCCAATGGTAATACAGGTTGGAGAGGGAAAAAATGTCGTTGTAAAGGCTGTCCAGACCGTTGACAATTGTCACACTGTTTGACAAACTGAGATACATCTTTGTACATGGTAGGCCACCAAAGCCCACTTTGCAGAATTTTCCGGTGTGTTAAATCTGCTGCAAAATGTCCACCGGAAGGTATGGAATGTGCCAGAGTGATAACTGAGTTTACTTCATGTGGAGGAATACAACGAAGTAAGACTCCAGTGTGATCCATATAATACAATTCTCCAGCAATCAACCGGAATCAGCGACTGTAAACTGCAATTTTCCTACGCATTGCAGGAGAAGTTTGAGCAGGAAGATATCCATCAGTAAGAAAGGCTAATAACTGATCATAGTAAGTAGATGTCACAGGAGGTTCTGCAGATTCATCATTAGTTGGGTCAGTAACATAAATTGCAGGTGTGGTGTCATCAACACCGACCGGAGCTTCACCGGAATCTAACCGAGAAAGGAAATCTGCTAATGCATGTGTAGTTCCTGGTCGATGAATTACTTCGTAATCAAACTCTTGTAATAGTAGAACCCAACACGCTAAACGACCACCTAAATGCTATTGTCGAACCAAATGTACTAGCGCAGCATGATCTACATGAAAGACGAATTTTTGGCCTAACAAATAATGCCGAAATTTCTTTACAGAATATACTAAACCAAGGCATTCTCTTTCAGTTACAGAATAATTCTTTTCAGCAAGAGCAAGCCTTCTACTTGCATAATAAACAGGCAGAAACCACTTATGAGTTTGTTGCATTAAGACACTCCCAATGGCGATATCTGATGCGTCTACAAAAACATGAAATGGACGTTCCCAATCAAGAGGTTGTAGAATTGGAACCTGTGTTAATAAGCCCTTTAGACGATCAAATGTTGTTTGACATTTGTGAGTCCAAACAAACTCTCAAGGAGTACTGGTTATTAATCTATTGAGGGGTATTGCCAAATGAGCAAGCCACCGTAAATGTCAACCATGCCATCTGACGTGACCCATGAATCTCATCACTTCTTTCGGTGTAGTAGGCATAGGTGCTTCTAACACAGCTGCAATTTTATCTGGATCAACTTGTATGCCTTGTGCAGACACAATATGGCCAAGCAGCTTACCACATGAAACCACAAACACTGACTTGTTTGGGTTCAGGCAGAGTCTGTATTCACGACACTTCTCAAAGCAACACCGTAAATGATACAGGTGTGCTACCATCTTACCAAATAAAGAGAAATCATCTAGATATACTTGCATGAAAGAAGTAAGATAGGGGGAGAAGATTTCCTGCATACATCGTTGAAAAGTACTAGGAGCATTTCTTAATCCAAACCACATGACTGTGCAAGCAAAAACACCCTAGTTGGTAATGAAAGCTATTTTCGATATGTCTTGTTCAGCCATTCTGACTTGATTATACCCACTGTAACCATCCAAAAAGGAGTACATTTCATGTCCTGCTACTCTGTCTAGCATTGTATTAAGGAATGGAAGAGGAAACGGATCAGGCACCGTGGCTGTATTCAGTTTTCGGTAATCCACACATATTCGGAGTTGCTTATTTTTCTTGGGAACAATAACAATTGGAGATATCCACTCAGCATGTTCTATTGGAACGATGAATCCGACTTGTAATGACCTATCAAGCTGTGCCTTTACCTGCGCTACATAGTTAGGATTCATCCTGTACTTGGGTTGTTTAATTGGTTTTGTCTCCAGTTTAAGTACGACTCGATGCTGATATATGCGAGGGTTCAGACCCTTCATGTCACGGTAATCCCATGCAAAAACGTCAGAGAACTCACGAAGAAGCTGGATCAAATCTGCTTGAAACACTTCAGACAACCCTTCCTTTATCTTGGCAGGTCGCGGATTTACTTCATCTCCTAAATTATAAGTTATCAACTGATCTTCAGGAACATAGAGTTGACGAGGGTTTCTAGAATCATCGACTGACTGCAAAAGTTGATGTATAGTAGCTTCATCCTTAGCAGTAGTATCCTCTGTCTCTACTTCTTCGGTCACAGGCATCACCGTACAAACTGTCGGATTCCAGTTATCTACAACAGATTGTAAGTTGACAGTTCCCAAGGAAATCAAATCAATGTTATTCTTTAAAAATTCTTCTTCTTCATCATCGGATAACCCATCTAGCATATGGACCGGTTCTGCTACATATGGTCTAGCACGTAGTTCACAGGGCTGAATAGCATCTAATTTTACAACATATTTTCAGTGGTTGTCCTTAAAAGTAAGTTCATGGGCTGACCAATCTTGTATAACCTTAGCTTGTTTCAACCAGGGTCGACTGAAAAGAAGATTATAATCAAAACTAGACTCCGGTAGTTCTAAAACTACGAAAGTCATCTTAAAAGTTGTACCATGCAAAGTGATTGGGACATTCCATACAAGTCCTACTGGGTGGACTCTGGATTGGTCGGCCATTCTAACAAAAAACTGGACAGGTTCAATTTTGGTCCAGCCTAACTTTTTACAAAGTGCTGCAGTAGCTATGTTTACACCAGATCCTCCATCAATTAGTACTTGAGTAATCTTATGATTTTTGTACCATACCGTAATTAAAGGGACCGAATGATCCACCGTAGAGTCAACTTCCGGTTGTACTGTCGATGTTGCTGGAATGCAGGAAGACGCAGAACTGAACTGCTACTGGAATTGTTGCCGAACTCCTGGTACTAATGCCAGTAACTGTCCAAGAGGAAGAGTAATGGACGCCTTAGATAAAATTTCCCATGCCTGCTCTACTTGCCTTGTACTTTTTACTGATTCTAAAGATGATGCATCGGTTACTGGGATTGACTCTTGCTCCTACACGGTTTCCTTTGGCAGCGGAACTTGTGTCACCGGAATTGGATCTGGGAACACTGGAGGTTCTGTGGTGGTCCACTGACTAGCTTTGTCATATATTCTTTGTTTCTCACGAATACCTGGTTCGAATACTTCAGCTGCTGGTTGCAACGGCTTATCGGATTGGGTCTGGACTAGTGCAGCTTGTGTTTCTATTGGTGTGATATGAACCATATTTGTCATTGGGTTCTGATGCTCTTTTTTCCTCTGATCATATTCGGCTGCATCTTTACAGAATCTTCTGATGTGACCAAACTCACCGCAAAAATGACAGCGAGGTGGTGGCAAGGCATTACCTTCTTGTGATGTTCCTGTCTGCCAACGATTTCCATTATAGTTGGTATTCCTCTGTCCTCTATAATTTCTGTATCCTTGCTGCTGATTATTTCTCCTCTGAGGTGGTACATAGTGGGTGGCAGGCTATCTTGGTTCTTGTATAATTGCATTTACTATTGTTGTTCCCTGCACTTTGGCGTTATAGGCACAGTTTTCGATGGAATGTCCGATTGTATTGCAGATAGCGCAATACATCTGATTAAGTGCACAAGTGGCACTGGTATGCCCTGAATTCTTGCACGTGGTGCAGTACATTTGTATAGCCGGATCTTCTGCAATATTTTTACTGGATTTTAACCACTCCAAATCTTTGATAAAACCTCCAACCTTATTCTCGAGCTACAGAGCCATTGCAATAACCGCATCTAGCGTCATAGCTCCCACACAACGAATGATCATAATCTGTCGAAGCTGCGGAATCAAACCATTAATAAACCATTGCGTGATGACATCATCCGACAGGTTTGCATGGGCCGGTGGTAGTTGTCTCAAATGAGTTCTGAATAGGGTGGCATATTCTTGCATTGTTTGATTCAGCTTCTATCTATTGTTTTGCAGGTAATCAAAAATTTCGGCAGGGTTCTTCTTTACCGGTATCTCTGCAGAAACGCATCTCTTACTGCTTCATAGGTACCAAAATGGTTGATATCATATTCTGTAAGCCACCTGGCGGCTTCATTAACTAGTGTTGACTGGAATACTATGGCCTTGTACGCCGGATCGGGTGGATGATTAAGTACTGCATAACTAATTTCAAAAGTTCGTACATGAGCATCAGGATCATCACCTGGAAATCCACCGAATTTTGTGTAGGTAACTCTTGTCAGAACTGGACGAGGTGGGAGTAGATGTTGTTGTTGCTGCTGTTGTTGTTGCCCACTCATGGTGCTTGCTGTTGTATTGTTACTATCTCCTGAGTTCCGAGGTTGAATTTCTTGACCGTCAGAATCTGTATCGTCAGCCTGTGCACTCTCCGGCTTGATAATATCGTTCAGTCTCTTTCGGATTTCAGCTTCGAATAAGCTACCTTCCTCCTTGATATCAAATGTAGGGAAGCTTACTCTGAATAGTGGTGACCGGAATGAAGATTCACCAGGAAATGGTAAACCGTCACCGGGAGACTGTGAACTCTCTGTAACTGGGACCGAAATATCACCGGAATTTATCGAAATTTCACCAAAACAAGGTACTTTTTCACCTTCACTGATTTCTTTGGCCAACACGCTTCTATCCTCAGACAAACTCGAATCTTGTCCAGATGGTGTTAAGTTAACTGCATACTGCATCCTAGTAGACTCTGGAGTTACTATATCTTCAACAGACTGTGCCGAAATTGCACCGAAAATGCACTGCGTTCCATCGGAATGCTACCGGAATCACTACTATCGTTCTTCCCTTCCTTGACAACTGGGTTAAACTTATCTGCACTTCGAGCTCCTAGGGGCGTCCTTAGCAAATTAGGTATCGCCCAATACTGTTTGTTTCTCCTATACTTCGAGTACGTTTCACCGGAACGAGTAACCGGCATATATCACGTTTGCAATACTTTGCGTACTACTCGTCGATTCACAATCTATGACCACTTTCTCACAATCAATTTACAATGCTCTAGTGCCACTTTCCAACAGACGGCGCGAGTGTTAAACATGGGTCTTGCTGTCAGAGACGCGTTTAAACATCTATTCGGGTTCTTGGGAGTGGAAGGGGTCTGTTAAACAGAGGCCCTATACTTGATTTTTCCCAAATCAACTCACTCACATGATCGTAATCTAACATTAAAAATCTCTATCAATAGAACTTACTTATCAAGACTCTGGTTACACTCTTACAATCTTACTATCTGTAATCAAACTCTTCCAAAATCTACCGATTACAATCCAGTTGATGCATTCTCAACAGACAGCGGCGAAACTATCATTACCGTAATACAGAATCACTTTGTCTAACTTAAGAGTTGATCCAAACACAATTACTGTAAACGACAGAGATTATAACAGTAACTCAATCTGTACCGCACAGGTGCAAATAATCAAACAGTCTATTCAATAACTTTACTAATCCAACTTACTAACCGAAAACTCAGACTTCGTCTAATTCGTCTACTCACAGAATGTCGATTCATACACAGATTAAGACTTCCTCAGTGACCAACGCACAATGTAAAGATGACCGTAACACAAACTCACGGTAATAAACTTAGCGGAACCATGATTCAGTACTTAACTTAAAATAACCTTACTATAACTTAATCTTTACCGAACAGGTACAGATAATCAACAATACAGAAAGACACAGAATAACTCAGAGTTCTCAAACACACCACGGAAACTACACAGACATCATCAACCAGACGAACAGTCTGGCGACTCCTCTGGTTGTCACCGAAGCGTCTTTTTTCATTGATTTATATAAAGGTTACAACATCAATCAAGGTTACAACATCTACACAACGACCTTTCGGTTCGTTAAGAGTCAGATTTTACAGTTCCAAAGATGATTCTTTCTTGCTTTGGTACTAGCAGAAAAGAAAGTCTCGAGGGCATCCCAAGTCTCTTGAGATGTCTTGCATCCTCTAATATGTGGTAATAGAAAGTCAAAGATAGAGTTTAGTATGTACGACCTTGGTTGAGCATCCCTTGCGCACCAAAGTGTGAGCTTATCTGTCTCCTCTTGTGTAGGTCCTCCTTTGGATCTTGGAATAGGCATAACTTCATCACCTGCTACAATTCCATAAAGATTTCTACCTTGCAAATAGGCCTCCATTCTGATTTGCCAAGCCGCGTAGTTGTGTCGATCAAGTTTCTAGATCATTGAGGGAAATCCGTCACCCATCTTGATCTAGCTATGATACCACTGAAAGAACTTGGAGAAGCTTGTAGAAGGTAGAAAAGTGCGTTTAGAAGCGACGAAGTTTGGTCAAGCCAACCGGCACAAGACTAGCCCTTGAGCTTATGGAGACTCAAATACACTTTATAGGCATGCAATAAGTGCAAAGAAACACACTATGTACTTTGGAGCATCAAGGAGAATGAGTCGATACAAAACAGATAGCTTCGCGGGTCGACTAGCTTAAAAAACTTACTATCTATGGAAGAGACAATGAACTTCAAATGCCCATAGCGACCAGCGTGATTACAATTAGAAAAAATCATTTTATGGGAGTGATAAACATAGGGTTGAGTTTATGGAATGCACAAAATTATAAGGAATAAGCAAAATATGCTATAGGAACGAATGCGACATTCACCGGTGGTACTTCCTATTTTTCAGGAATACGTAGAGATTGACCCCGAGGCAGAAAACCTTCGATTTCTCCAAATCTAATGAACCAAATGCTTTGAAAATTTACAGGCATAAACTAGACACTTATACCTTTCCAATGCATCATCTTGCACTCAATTTGAAGCTCTGAAGAGAGAGCAGCAGCCCCTACAAGTTTACTGTTGGCGAAGAAGATGATGCAGAAAATTGAAGGAGCAAGACAATGATGGTCACAAGTGTATGTATATTGCTTCCATGTAATGTACAAGTGATTTCAAGTATTATATAGACTCTAGGAGTGTTCCATGACTTTTACAACTTGAATTTGAATTCAAATGAAGGTGGGAATGGTTGTTGGAGGGAATCAATTCACTTTCCTACAATCTAGGAAAAGTGAAGATCTACTTTGATCTACTTTTAGGTGATTGATTGCTTGATTGAATGAAATTTCAACCACCACAAATTCGTGGGATTTGGGCTCTATCTTTCTACCTTTACATGTGTAAAGCTCAAGGCTTTTACAACGGTAAATGAGCCATCAAAAATCTCTCAAAAAAATACAATAAATGAGCATATGAAAAAGAACTCTCCAACGGATATTCTTTCAAAACGATAGACTTTGATGTAGATCAAATCCACCTCAAGCATAGTGTAAGCTTGATGTTCCAACATCTATGTGTATGTCTTTAGAAGCCATTGATGGAGGCTCAACGATTGCATTGACGCTAAACAATCAAGCAACAAGCCAATCAATAAATAAAGAAGCTAAATGAAGTAACATACCAGTGTATTCAAGCAATCAAACCAACAATCAAGGATAAAACACAACCCCAGTTAGCTATAGCACAGACATCCCAACTCAAGGACAGAAGAAGGTCAAGGATTGCATCTCAAAATGTGGGGAAATCAGTGCATCAAAATAGAACACCAAGAAAATAGAGAATGACATTAAAGTGGAGACCAAAAAAACAACAAAGAGTGTGCCAAAATAACTCAAAAAATCATTCTTGTACTCATAAAGAGTTCATTGCATCAAGAGTATGCATGATAGGGCCACCCTACAAGGCCATGCATTCGTAAACAAAATTAGTGGTGCACATTTCCTATACAAGAATAGAACTTAACATGTACCATTATAGGTTAAAATCAAACTAATGTACATGCTTTGGCTATAGACTAACCTTATGTTTTCTTTTGTTCATAAAAAATTTAAAAAACAAATGAATGAAAAAAATATGGACACATATCATACTTCACTCAAACTAGCAAAGGGATTACGGATTCATGGGAAACAATGCATCACTGCACACAATTAAAATGGATAGAATTGGTTCATTCTCAAGACTAATTCTCGATTACGTTACAAGTGCACATGGCCTCCGAAGACTTTGAAGCAATCCTATAAGAAGAAACATTGGAATTTGCATTGAAAAGTGTGACCACAGCAAAGGGACACTAGTTTCAAGAGGATCAACTAGCGAGTGAACATTTGTTCTTAATTACCATCAAGATCATGGACACATATCATCGATTCCCAATCATGCCATAGGATTTACAAATCTTGCATGAAATCCCTCCGACACTAGATGTTCTGAAAAAGGGTGGTATTCATCATTATTTTGAGCTCCCCATTTACAAGCATGACTTCCAAAGATGCAAACATGTGATGAACATACTGCATCCTATAGTAGATATGCCATCAATGCCAGAAGCACAAGTCCTCAATGTAGACAGAGACTGGACCACTATCAATTTTACGCATGAACTGATAAAGGAAGCATTTGGGTGGATCAAAGATGGTGTCACAGACCTAAAAGAAGAAATCCATGGAGCTAAGAAGAGGAAATTTTTGGATATCAATAGAATTGATGTTGAGGAAGTAGTTTTATTTAGTGCATCAGCATTTTTTCCTTTCAAACATGCATCGGTACACTCTACCGCAAAAGATAGTAGTTCAACTTTTGTCCCATGCAATCAAAAAAAGTGGGCAACCAGATAAATCTAACTCCCTATGTTCAGGAATGCTTGTTCAAAGCCAAGAAATAGTGGGGCCACAAAAAAAATTCTCAATGGAAGTGTGCCTTTAATGGTGCTCATCTATCATGCATTGAAAATCCGGGAATATCTGCATGAGATGCCTTCTTCGGCTGAAATGGCCAAGTATGCAAAAACTGCTATGGTACCTAAAAAGAGGAAAAGTGTGAGTATTATAGAAGAAGTAGGAAAAAATTCACACCCTTTAATGTGAGGAGAAAAATGATTGAAGGAAGCTCTTAAAGAAGACAAAACTCCAATGGCAAAGAGGATACATGTCCTCCCAAGAACACAATTAGCAAGGCCGACACCAATTATAGAGGCAGAATTACAAGAAGATCTAGAACAAACTCATGAATACATGGAAGGGCAAGTCAATTTGCCGGTACAAGGCCACCATTACCATCAACCAAGGGTGACATCTCATAATCAACCAAGAAAAAGAATAAAAAAATTACATAAGACTTAGTATGGAAAATTGGGATTAATTAATTCAAGCTCGTCATTTGAATCCCAAGAAGAAAACAACCACTCAACTATAAATATAGACATTCACACCAAAACAAGTGACGAAGGAGGATGGGATGAATTAAATCAAGTGGTGGACCAACACAAGGTGGATAGCAACAGGAAAAATAAAGAACCATCTAATAGACTGGAGCAAGATTCAAAGGATGAAAAACAAAAAGAAGGTGTATACACGATTCAACTAAATGAAACAACTTCAATTCACAAAAGCTCTTATTGAAGATCAAAATCTACTGAAGCATCCCAGCAAAGAGCAAGTAGAAAAAGAAATTATTGAGCAAAAACAACTTACCCCCATCTGAGTGGTGGTCGAGCCATCACACATGGATGTCACCTTTCAAGGAAGCACGAGGAAGAATAACATAGTAAAAGACGAAGAACATCAGGTTCATCTTCACATTCGATAAATTAAATCATTTAATGAGACAATACATATTGACAACGAAAAAGATGTCAAAATAGGTGAAGAACCCATTATACCTCTAACATGGTTGAATGTGGGTGTGGCCGAACTCAAACCAGTAGTGAAACAAATGACACAAATTTCCATGGAAACACAACAACATTTAATGGAGGCGATAAAGATTATGACCAAGCACTTGTCAAAAGAAATCGATTCAAAATATTAAGTGAAGAACTATCTGCACAAGTCCTGCAATCTCAGAGAGTAATCACAAAGAAAGAGGAGCAAGTCAAGGAAACAATGAAGAGTTGCAACAAACTCACAAAGGAAAATCAATAGCTCAAAAACCAACTCAAGGAGCTTACCAAGAAGTATGAGATCAATGAGAATGAAAAGGTACGCTTAATAAGTAGAAGAAAAGTTCTAGAAACACAAATAAAAATACATATGGAAGAGGTAGATGCTCTACAAAATAGAAACAAAGAATTAATGAACTCCTTTTTGCTAAATCAACCATTAAATATGACCAAAGTAATGAATGAAGACATGATGAGACTACAGGCACACCTGGAAAAGTATGCAGATGAGTGAAAGCAGGAACAAGAATTGAAACAACAATGGGAATCAAAATATATGCATGATGCCAATGAATTAAGGAATAAATGGAAAGCAGCAAAAGCACGATGCATAGAACAATGCAAGGAGGACACTAACCAAATGGCTATACTAGGTGAAAGCAAGATGAAAGGCAACATAGATCTTAGCATAGCAATAGAACAAATCACGGAAAAATATGTAATTATTGCAAATTTAATAGCTCATTTGGAAAAACAAGCCAACATGGGGACTCTAGTAGTTACAAGCTCTCAAACAGCTACTTTGGAGATTGAGGTACACCCTCTTTCTCCCCCCATCAATAACTCTCCAATACATATTGCAGAGGAGGCACATATTGTTGATCAAGCTAAAGCACCCATTGCAGAAGTAAGCCAAAGGGAGCAGACCCTATGGGTGTCACAACTCACAACACAATTCAAAGATACAATAGTGAAGGTATTGAAAGAAACAAAAATCAAAAGCAAAAATTTAGAACAAATTATAAATCCATTCAATGTACCATATGGATTGCTCAAGGAAACAACACGACACTAATTCAAACGAATTATGCAAAAAGAATCAGATCAGCAATTAAATGTTAGAATTGATACATTTTCATATACACAGGAAGAATTCGATAAAGTTGATCCAATTTGGAGGCGAAAAGTTTTGGAGAAAAATCCTACCCTATGAGTGCACTTGGAGGATGCACCATATTTACTTCAAATTAATCCTTCTTTTTCTCCAGTACCACACAGAAGACCATGGATGTAGTTTTGGGAAGCACAGTGCCATGGCACCATTGATAGTTAGTGGCTAAATGACCCACTTTTGTTGAGCCTACCACACAAGTACCTACCAATCGAAGATTATATGGTGTGCACCATCAAATTTTGGCTATTGAGATCTGCTACAATTCGAGATTTAGCCATTAAAATGACCAATAAAGTGTTGAGCATGCTCCTTATAGTTTTGAAGGTATTCAAACATGTAGAATATACATTTTTTAACTTCATCAGAATTAACCAAGCCATAGATGCTCTGATTTTTTATCTTTTATCATGCCTAGTCACCTTAGCATAATGGTGATTTATTCGAGACTCATGTTTTTGCCACATGTAGGCGTTCAAAAAAGTGTTTTTAAGAAGATTTTTTGAAATATACTAAGAAATATTTTTGAAGATATTTATGAATCTAAACGCATGGCTGGTAGCATATGAACTCATTTTTTTTGCCTAGCACAAATAAGCACCACATGATGGGGTGAAATCAACTCAATGAAAGGAGTTAATGATATGTGAAGCCAACCTGCTTAATCAAACAGAGAAAATATTATTCCAGACATACTCACATCACCAATCAAAGTGTGCTGGGCATGACAGAGTTTAGGAGGAGGGACATGTAGAGGGAGAACCTAGTAAAAGAAGAAGAAGAAGAAGGAAATCAAAACATAAAACAATTCAATAAAATAATCACCCTCTGCCCAAAGCCCCGTAGGGGCATGCATTAGGCTTCAACATGAAATAAGGAGGACCTGAAGAATGTGAACAAGAAGTCAAAACAAACATAAGGTCCTTCCAACAACGAGCAGTTGAAGCATAGAAAAGAGTGACCAATATCAATGTCATTCTAGTCACTAGGTATGACCAGTGAAGACAAGTTAAACAAGGTCCTCCCAACACTAGGAAGAACTCTAGTGAAAGGTGATTGGATCAATGTCTGCTCAACCACCTCAGCCACTAGATGCATCTGGTGAAAAAATAAACAAGCTCAAAATAATGCAACAGGGCCCTAGTTATGATTAGTTCCTTGACTGTTGGAAAATAAGCAAAGAAGGACACACTGCCTCTGAACCTTTGAGGCCTCCATAGCTGCTAGCAGTGGACCACTACAAATATGCTATCGGGATACTCAAGGGCTAGATCGGTCACATATTAAAAGCTAAAGCCAAGATGCAAAGTCTATCAAGGGATGATGGAGACAAAGAGGGGGAGAGTGTTGCACAAGGAAGAGGCAAAGGAAAGAAGGCCCCAAAAATTTTCAAAATTAAGCATAATTTTCTTCTTTGAAATTCCATGATATGACATCAAGAGCCATGTAAATGCACTAGAGGAGTCTTCTAGATGCATGAAGCCCAAACATTGTAACAGAAGCCTTGTAAAATAGTAGGAATTGAGTAATTTTCAATAAAAGTGTTGGTCTCTTGTGTTAAAGGACCATTTTTAGGGCACATGTATATAAGTCACTTGATTTCCAATAACTTTTTTCCATTGTGAGTAATCAAGCTAAAATGTGCAATTTGCTTCCTCTATGCTGAGTATCTTCTCCTCCAAGATCTTGTGTGTGTGTGTGTGTGTGTGTGTGTGTGTGTGTGTGTTTGATGCTTGAAATGTGTGTTTAGGATTGTTGTCTACCCCACCCATTAGATTTTAGCTACTGTAGTGCATGTGTGAAGCTTGGTGAGTTGTGGAGCTAAAGTAGTGTTTACCGCCATTCACTATTTTGCTCATAGCATGAAGTACATTTGTTAGATTAGGCTAAAATAGCAGTATTGGATGTACATCATCTTCTTCATCCTCATTGACTATGGTAACCGGCACTTGTGATGTGGTTGCTTGTGGTTGAGAGCATTCCACCAGTTGTTCCTCACCTAGCTCAATATTCACCTCTCTTAAGATCTGCTCAAAATCCTCATTTGTGAGCTCTTCCAGGTGTACTCCTCCAAAGAATTCAAGGTATGTGGGGACTGAATGAAATATCAAGCTTGGACCCTCATAGCTACATCTTGGGAGGTGTAGTGTGAATGGGGCATATGCGTTGAGGTGGGGGAGTGACATTTGGGGTTAAAGTGGCTCCTCATGGTTGAGCACATGGTATTGATCCTTGAGCTAACTTTTGCAAGTAATTTCACTTGAAATGATAGACCATGCTCATAGAATGATGCTTAGCAAGTTAGAGATGCATCCCGAAACTTTTGGGTGTTGACAATATAAAGCCTAGAGGGTAATCCTTTGCACATAACTCGAGATTGGCTGAAGTAATAAGTATGAAACCTTGTAGCAAGAAAATAGACATTCTATACCATCTTAAATCACTTAAAATGATCAAGTACACATTGAGAAATGGATCAGTAAAGTTCACTATTTTGAGTGATACATGACAGAGTGGAAGATATGAGAGATGAGAAAACTATATGTACTAATGCACATAAATTACATTGACATTGACAATGAATGATTGCACAATGTGACGACAATGGTAGAGCTATGGTGTGAGCTCAACATCCATATGAAATCCCTCTGAAATCTCTGCTATGTGTGGTTGCATTCCATGCTACTAGGTAGTTCTCTTTTACAGCCTTTTGTTGGAGCCAAGATTCAAATTTGAACTCAAATCTTTACCTAAAAGTGCTCCAAGGTTTTAGGACTTGATTTTCCATAAGTTCTCACCAAATAAGTCGTGGAAAGATTCTCCTAAGAACTCGTGATTGACGTGATTCCATATATGCCCTTTTACAAGGAGTAAAAAAACAATCTTTACAAGAGATCATTCATGTGCTAATACATGAATGCACATATGAGCCTTAGGATAAATGATCAAGCATTTAGGCTTGGAGTAATATCACCTACAATTACGCTCTTTCCTTTTCCTACCTCTATGGTCACAAAGCGATGTTGGTCGATCATTCGAGGATCCATTACACCTGATGTTTGGCACATGGCCATGTGATATCTAGGGACATTGGGATTGACATTAAGGCCTTGCCACCTTAACTTATTTCATCTAATGCACTCTCTAGGCTCTATCTATGCTTCTTCTCTAACCCTTAACTCTTGTTCTTTTTGCTTCTTAGCAGTGTTGAGTCTCATTAGCATATCCTTTGTAAGAGGATCTTGATATAGTTTGATTAAACATCCACTAATATAGCTTGGGAAGATGTCACCTTCTAGAGTGGCCAATTGAACCGCACCAATAGCAGAAATTCTATTACTGACCATGGGTCCATATCCTCATTTTCCCAATTTACGAGCATGCTACTTTAGTGTATAAACCAACACTAGGTCTCCCTCTTTCAATCCTTTATCCTTGATGTGTGCATCGAAGTATGGCTTTGTATTTTTTTGGCAGTGTAGATGCCTCCGCTCGTAGTCTGATCTCACCTAAGAATTCTATATCAAATATCTTGGAGGGCAACTCATGTGCATCCCACTCGTGCTCTTGTGCTACTTTTAAAGTTGGGATCAAGAAGTCTATTGGTAACACAACATTTTGACCAAAGACTGTCTAAAATGGGGTGGCATATCGTACCATTTTGTAAGCAACTCGATAATCCCAAGTAGCATGATGAAGTTGTTTATCCGAATCAAATCGTTTATTACTTACCAATTTGTGAATACATTACATAGAATCCTATTCATGCTATTGGCTTGTCCATTAGCTTGTGGGTGATAGGGGGCAAACTTCTTATGTATCACCAAAAATTCTTGGAGAAGGTTTTCAATTACTTCGTTCAAGAAGTGTGTACCTCTATTAGTTACTAATTCTATTGGTAACCCATATCTAGTGAACATGTTCTCAAATAAGAACTTAGCCATCATTTGAGCATCATTCTGTTTTGTAGCTTTGACTTCTACCCATTTGTAAGGTAATATGTGGCTACAATAATGTACTCTACATGGGAGTTTCTAGTTGGGGGGTTAATAGGACCTACAAAGTCTATACCCCACTTCGAGAATGTGTGTCCTCCCATCATTGTTCTCAAAGGCATCTCCTCTTTTTTTATCAGATACTGTGCATCTTGGCATGTGTCACATTTCTTGGCATAGTTATGTGCATCCATATGAAGAGTGTGCCACCAAAGGCCTGAGAATAGAATGGTCTTAATTACTCGATCAGGCCCAAAGTGTTCACCTGCAACACCACTATGTGCAATTTCTAAGATTTTCAAATAGTCTGATTCATGAACACACAGTCTTAAGTACCAGTCTTTGCCTCTTTGATATAGGTTGTCTCCTACTAAGGCATAGTCTTGAGCCTCTTGTTCCATGCTTCATTTTCTTGCTAGACTAGCCTTGCTAGGTCGTGTTCCCGATTTCATAAATTCTACCAATGGAGCACTCCAATATGGAATTAGTGACACATGATAAAGGGTAGCATACTCCACTAGGGGTCTCTCTTGGCACATTGGACAATTCTTAATCCACTCATGTATTTCTTTTTCCATGCTAGGCCAAAACAATCCTAAACATTTTAGATTCTCCAATGTTCGTTGTTTGGAATAGTGATTTCCTAGCAATCCTTCATTGGGCTTGTTGCAACCAATTGATATGTTCATCCTCCTTGACACAACAAGCTACTACATTCTCTATATCTTGTTTGTACATACTTCCTGCCAATATTTGATGATTTTGTGATTTTAAAATTTCTTCTTTTTTCGTTTTCACATTCTTATTTAGGGGTCTGAAGGTTGGGACAAAGACCAACTTATTTGCCCATTTAGGAACAACTTCTAAATTGAACAGATAAGAATTGGCCATATCATCGGACACTCATTGTAGTGACTCTCTTGAAGTGATGGGAGAAAGGTGATCCACCTTCAGGTGGGTCCTACCTTTCCTAACAACCACTTCAAAGTTATATTCCATTAGTAAGAGGAACCATCTTACTAATCATCCTATATTGCAAGGTTTATTGACCAAATATAATAACACTTGATGATCAATGAAAAACTTGAACTTGTTGGCCAATAGATATTGTCTAAACTTCTTTATGGCATATACCATACCTAAAACTTCTCTTTCGAATGTTATGTAGTTTTGTTCAGCTGTTTTTAGTTGTTTGCTAGCATATGCTGTAGGCAAATCTAGATTTCCTTCACCTATGGGTTGTGCTAGCGCACATCCTATTGCATAATTGGATGCATCTACGTGGACATGGAATGGTTTATTCCAATAAGGAGTGGTCAGTATTGGTGTTGTGCACAAGCATCTCTTTAGAGCATTGAAGGAATTTTTGCATTCATCATTCCACTCAAAATTTATCAAAAAAGCATAAAGAGGTTTAGCTATGATTGCATACAGATAAACATGTGGTAATATCCACAATGGCCCATAAAGGCTTGTGCCTCTTTAACATTCATTGGCCTCTCCAACTCCACTATGGCTCTTACTTTGTCCTCATCTATTGATATTTCATTCTTAGAAATAATATGACCTAAGATCTTACCTTGATGTACCATGAACACACACGTTTTTGCGTTTAGACAAACTCGATATTCTCTACACTTGTTGAATATATGTATGGGCTCTAGGATGTGGTGTCTTCTTTCTTGAGAATGAGCACATAAATCATCCACATATACTTCTAAGCTCTTTTGTAAGAACTCTTTGAAGACATGATACATGAGCCTTTGGAATGTTACAGGTGCATTGGTGAGCCCAAATGGCATCACAAAAAATGCAAAGATTCTCCACCCTATGGTGAAGGCCATTTTTGTGTTGATCTTTTGGGACAATGGCTACTTCTTTGTAACCTAAAAATCCATCAAGGAACCTATAAACTTCCTTGCTTGCAACATGCTCCAATAAATGTTCAGTGATTGGAAGTGGATATCTATCTCTTATCATAGCGGGCTTAACTTTTTTAAGATTAATGCACACCCATAATTTCCCATTCTTCTTGGGCACCACTACAATGGGGGACACCCATTCAGTGTGCTCAATCTCATTGATAAATCCATCTTCAATTAACCTTTTGGCTGCATAAGTGCCATTATATGTGTAGGGCTTTTGTTTGATGAGCTTGGTGTCAATTGTCATGGGGTTCATACGGGAGCATATTTTCAGATCTACTCCCTTTAGGTCTCTATAGGTCCACACAAATGTTGAAGAATCACTCATGAATTTGACATACAGACAGACATAAAAGAAAAAGAAAGATAAAGAGAAGCGGAATCAAAATATTCAAAAAATCAAAAGCTTTAATGAAAGGACAAATTCACGACCGTTATGTACAACGCAGAATCTTCCAGAATCAGAGTTTGTTAGAGTTCGTTACACCGAATCAAACTGTATATAAAGAGAGAACGTGCATAAGAAGAATAAGAGGGAGTGCGAGCAAGAACGTGCGTGAGAAGAGCGTGCAGTTTGAAATAGAGCGCATATAGAAATCAAGAATAGGTTTAGAAGACGCTAGAGATCGCCTATGTACAGATGAATAACAGAAACCTGAAACGTCAGGTATTCATCTGAGAGAGATGGTAAGGAGAAACTACTCAGTGTAGGAGAGTTTCTATAGCTTGAGCAAGAAGAGGCCAAGCTAGCATTGTACACATCTTCTCTAATAGGAAACACATGTTCATGTGGAAGTTTGCGCGCACTGTTCGTATGTGAAGACACCTGAGTATTTTCGTGTTACGGTATAAAGTTAGTTAACAGTTATTTTCTCAGTAAACGAATGTTTCGGTCAATTACAGTTGTCTCAGTAAACGCATTTTCGGTCAGTAACAGTTCTTTCAGTGAACGTATTTTCTGGTAGAACAACGAAGTATATCTCGCAGAATAAATTAAGGTTTTGTATGAGAGATAACTTATCTTATAGCTAGATATCTCTATTATCAGTTCATCAAGGATTTCGGTGAAATGGATATGTACACACAGTACAATGTCTGACCGGAAAGAGGCATTCTGAACTGGTGAAGTTTTTCCTTAAACTTCAGAAAGAAGTTCATTCAGTGAAGGAAGTTCACGCATCACTTCCTTACTTCATGTATATTCACTTGAAGTAATTACAAACAGAATAGGAGTTGATTCTGGTAAGATTTTGGTATAATTACGGTGACAGTCTGGTGACAGTCCGGTGAAGTTCCAGTGAATTTTTTAGTAAATTCAAAATACAGTCTTATATGTTTGAGTGGGAGTAACCTTGCTAAGCTACTGTTGATTATGGAGGTGTTCTAATATCGCTCTAGCTTAGCATCTTTTCGGTGACGCGGCGAATTCTGCACGCTTGACAAGGTTCGGGCCTTTGCTGTGACGGCCATCAATAAGTGGTTTCAAAGCAGAGGAACCACCATCAGTGGTATCAGAGCGAGAAAGTATCACCATCAGTGGTATCAGAGCCGTGAGATCTAAGAAGAGGGTTCAAAGCCGATTAACCACAACAAGTGGAACCAGAACAGAAAAGATTCTAAAGAATGGAAAAAGTTTCTCAGAAGAAGGAATGTAAAGAGAATCAACAACAAACGGCTTCAAGAAACGTTCCGAAGTTATTCTCAAGGGTAAAGGTTTACAAAAGGTAAAAACCCTTTAACATTACACTCATCAGAAGTAACAGAAACAAGAAGATCATGGCAGATCATGTCCAAATTGATAAATTGGACAGAGATAATTATCTCGCGTGGGTACTGCGCATGGAAGCCTTACTTATGAGTAAGGACTTAATGATGTATGTGACCGGAGAAGAAAAGAAGCCGACTTTCGAAGATGATAGTCAACCAGAAAAAGAAGAATTAGAAGCCTTGAAGCTGTGGCAGAAGAAAGATGCAACGGCAAGAGCTTACATTTATAATACCGTTACAGACCATCTACTACCGCACATTAGAGGTTTGGAGAAAGCGGAGGACATATGGAGTGCGTTGGAAGATCATTTCCAAAATACTACGAAAGCTAGCAAGGCTAGCTTATGGTCCGAATTCACAACGTTCAAAAAGAAGTCGAGTCAAAGCATTAGTGACTATGTCACTAAGATGAAGGATCTAGCATATAGTCTTGGATCCATAAATGAAGATGTCAAAGATCACAGATTGATAGCGCAAGTGCTCACAGGTTTGAGAGGAGATGAAAGGTGGAAACCTTTCGTACTCTCAACTGAACTTTCTTTAAATCATTTTGTACCAGATTTAAATCAGTTGCTTGGTTGGATGCTCACATATGAGCAAGACCTGAAAGGAGATGTAGATAAAGGACAAAGCTCTGCAATGTACATGAAGAACAAGAAGAAAGCAGACAAAGGTAAGTCAAAAGATGAAGAAGAGTCGAGTTCTCAGGCTTATTATGCAAGAGGTAAAGGCACCGGCAGAGGAAGAGCAAGAGGTTTTGGAAGAGGAAGAAGTAGCGAGAATAACAATAAAAAGGCTTGCTGGATTTGTGGACTAAGTAATCATCTGGCTCATGATTGCTGGCATAATTCCCAAGGATCAAATCAAAATCAGAATAGTAACAGCAGAGGTAGAAGCGGAAGATATCAGAATAACTTTCAAAGAGGTAGACAAAATCAAAGAGGAAGCTATGGTAGAGGTGGAGCAAGAAGCTGGGGAGAGAATCAATCCTACAACACCACCTACAACAACTACGCAAATGACACACAGAATGAAAGTTATACATCATTGATGATGAACTCAATCAGCACATCAGATAACGAAGACCTAAAGGTATTTTACATTGATTCTAGATGTTCTAATCACTTGTCATAGAACTTATGTCAGAATTGGAAAAAGGTAGTTCCAGTCATACTGTTCAAACAGGTGACAATACGAGACATAGTGTACATTCAATTGGAAAAGTGAAGTGTAAGAGTGGATCAGATTTGCTAACCAATGTTTTGTATGCTCCAACAATACCGAAAAATTTGATTAGCGTAGGACAGATAGTTGAGAAAGGTTTTCAGGTCTTATTTACAAATGAAGGAGTATTTGTAGAAGATCTCGAGAATGGATATCATCAGATCGTCTCTGGTAAGAAAGAAGTCAGACTCTTTACTTTAAGAGTACAAGGGAACATCGGTCAAGCATTGCTCACACATGGTGAAAAGGTGATTATAGAACTTGATCTCTGGCATAAGAGATTAGGTCATTTCAATGAAAAAGGAATTAAAGCTATGATTTCGAATTAGTCAGTACTGGGATTACTGAATGTACAGAACCAACACATGATTCACAAGTGCGAAGCATGTCAGATGGGAAAAGCCCACAGGTTACCTTTCCAAAAGAAAGGATTCAAACATGACGGAGTACTCGAACTCATTCATATAGATGTATGGGGTCCAACAAAAGAAGGATCAATCAGTGGTTCAAGGTATTATGTTTTATTCATTGATGATGCTACAAGATGGATAACTCTTTATGTTTTGAAAGAGAAATCAGAAGTGTTTGGAGCTTTCAGGCATTTTCATGCATATGCTGAAAGACTCACAGGTCGAAAGCTGAAGAGACTGAGGTCTGATGGAGGGGGAGAATACTTCTCCCGAGAATTCAATGATTATCTTTGGAATGCAGGTATTAAGAGAGAAATAACCTGCAGGTATACACCACAACAAAATGGTGTAGCAGAAAGAAGGAACCAAACTCTAGTCGAGTTTGCATGAGCTATGCTAAAGGAAAAGGATTGTCCAAATTATCTTTGGGTTGAAGCCGTAAATACAGCTACATACTTGGTAAACAGATTACCATGTACAACATTAGATGGAATGACCCCGTATGAAGCGTGGTGGGGAAAGAAACCAACACTTGATCATTGTAAAGTGTTTGGATCAGTAGCTTACGCTTATGTACCATCACAACTCAGACATAAGCTCGAACCAAAAGCAGAGAAATATGTGTTTGTCGGATATGATGAAAAGCAGATGGGCTACAGGTTATGGAGTCCTCTAACAAAACAGTTCACTGTTTCCAGAGATGTTACATTTGATGAACAGAAAAGCTGGTATGCAGGCCAAAGTCATACAATGGAAGAATTTGAAGAAGAGGAAAGAAGAAGAGAGAAAGGGAAATCAATTGTACAGGTGGATAGAGATGAAGATCATATGCAGGAAAGTACGTCCAGGATCGGATCAGGTATGAGAAATGAAGATGAACAGGGATTTGATGAAGATGTGTATTCAGATACACATGAAGAGTTTGAACCAAGAAGGTCAAACAGGGTAAAGAAACAACCAACAAGGTATTCTTATGATACTTCATACATAACTCAGAAAAATTATGCATATATGGTCAAAGATGATGAAGAACCTCAGAACTATGATGAAGCTAAAGGCAAGAAGCGATGGGAAGAAGCAATGGAAGAAGAGTTTAGCGCACTAGAAGAGAACAAGACATGGGAACTTGTTCCTAAACCAAATGGTAAGAAAGTAATTGGAAATAAATGGGTTTTCAAAGTTAAGAAACTTGCAGATGGAAGGATAGCCAGATACAAAGCTAGACTGGTTATCAAGGGCTATGCTCAGATGCATGGCATAGATTATGATGAGACGTTTAGTCTGGTGGCAAAGATGTCAACCATAAGGACAGTGATTGCTATAGCAGCATCAAAAGGATGGAAGCTAAGTCAGCTGGATATCAAGAATGCATTTCTGAATGGATATATATCAGATGAAGTCTACATGGAACAACCGGAAGGGTTTGTAAGTTCTAGATACCCAATTTTTTTTTGCAGATTAAGAAAAGCACTTTACGGATTGAAGCAAGCTCCAAGAGCTTGGAATTACAGATATCTCAATGAACTTGGATACCAAAGTTCAAAGGCAGATGCAATTCTACTTATCAAGAGAACAGAAGAAGGTATGATCTACATTTGTATCTATGTAGATGACATTATAATCACAGGGACGTCAGATGAAGGAATTAAAGAAGTAAAGAGATTACTTGAAAAGGAGTTTCAGATCAGTGATCTAGGAAAGTTATCATACTTTCTTGGAATCGAAATCACATACACAGATCATGGTGTATATGTTTCGCAAGAAAGGTATCTCCTAAACTTACTGAAGAAGTTTAATATGGAGAATTGCAGAGAAGCTTCAACACCACTTGAAGTAAATCATAAACTCAGTAAATATGATGGAGCAGACTTTAAAGACATGAGAAAGTATCAGTCGTTAGTGGGAAGTCTAATTTACGCTACACTAACACGACCGGATCTTAGCTATGCAGTGGGAGTTCTCTCACAGTTCATGCATTGTCTGAAGGATCAACATTGGGTTGCAGGATAAAGAGTTCTTAGATATATCAAAAGAACTATAAAGGAAGGATTATATCCTTTTACGTCAGATATAAAGCTGAGAGCATTCAGTGACTCAGTCTGGGCAGGAAGTCAAGATGACAGAAGATCAACACATGGGTATATGATATACCTAGGAGATAAGCTAGTAAACTGGTGTTCGAAGAAACAACACACAGTGGCTTTATCATCAACAGAAGCAGAATATAAAGGACTTGTAGAAGCAGCTAAAGAAGTGATATGGATGCAGACCTTGTTCAAAAGCATGGGTATTGATCAAGGTATACCTATCATACATGGAGATAATATGAGCTTGCTGTATCTTGGAGCAAATCCAGTATTTCATGCAAGAACAAAGCACATAGAAATTCAGTATCATTTCCTGAGGGAAAAGGTAATGGAGAAGGAGATAGAAATAGTATACACTCCGACAAAAGATCACATTGCAGATATTCTGACAAAGAGCTTGGATGGAACAAAGACAAGCAGATTCAAAGAAATGGCAGGTATAAAAGAAAGGAAAATATATGAAAGACAGGAAGAGTCAAATTAGTGATTGAGGGGGAGCTATTGAAGAATCACTCACGAATTTGACATACAGAGAGACAAAAGAAAAAGAAAGATAAAGAGAAGCGGAATCAAAATATTCAGAAAATCAGAAGCTTTAATGAAAGGACAAATTCACAACCGTTATGTACAGCGTAGAATCTTCCAGAATCAGAGTTTGTTAGAGTTCGTTACACCGAATCAAATTGTATATAAAGAGAGAACGTGCATAAGAAGAATAAGAGGGAGTGCGAGCAAGAACGTGCGCGAGAAGAGCGCGCAGTTTGAAATAGAGCGCATATAGAAATCAAGAATAGGTTTAGAAGACGCCAGAGATCGCGTATGTATAGGTGAATCACAGAAACCTGAAACGTCAGGTATTCATCTGAGAGAGATGGTAAGAAGAAACTACTCAGTGTAGGAGAGTTTCTATAGCTTGAGCAAGAAGAGGCCAAGCTAACATTGTACACATCTTCTCTAATAGAAAACACATGTTCATGTGGAAGTTTGTGCGCACTATTCGTATGTGAAGAAACCTGAGTATTTTCGTGTTACGGTATAAAGTTAGTTAACAGTTATTTTCTCAGTAAACGAATGTTTCGGTCAATTATAGTTGTCTTAGTAAACGTTTTCGGTCAGTATCAGTTCTTTCAGTGAACGTATTTTCCGGTAGAACAACGAAGTATATCTCGTAGAATAAATTAAGGTTTTGTATGAGAGATAGCTTATCTTATAGCTAGATATCTCTACTATCAGTTCATCAAGGATTTCGGTGAAATGGATATGTACACACAATACAATGTCTGACCGGAAAGAGGCATTCTGAACTGGTGAAGTTTATCCTTAAACTTCAGAAAGAAGTTCATTCAGTGAAGGAAGTTCACGCATCACTTCCTTACTTCATGTATATTCACTTGAAGTAATTACAACAGAATAGGAGTTGATTCCGGTAAGATTCCGGTATAATTACGGTGACGGTCTAGTGACAGTCCGGTGAAGTTCCAGTGAATTTTTCAGTAAATTCAAAATACAGTCTTATATGTTTGAGTGGCAGTAACCTTGCTAAGCTACTGTTGATTATGGAGGTGTTCTAATATCGCTCTAGCTTAGCATCTTTTCGGTGACGCGGCAAATTCCGTAGGCTTGACAAGGTTCGGGCCTTTGCCGTGACGGCCATCAATAAGTGGTTTCAAAGCAGAGGAACCACCATCAACAAACACATCCGTATATTCCCTTAATAAAGATACAAGCTCTACTTCTTCTTCTTCTTCTTCACTTAGGTCTTCTCCTATGTATGTACATCCCTCTTCATTATCTTCAATGGTTACCACAAGTTTTTTGGTTTTTTCTTTATTATCGTATGCTTCTCATGTGATGGCCTCTCTCTTAGACATTTGTACCAAAATTTTTGGATCTACAACTTTATATTTCTTGAAACTCTCTATTACTTCAAACAATGATCCCTCTCTGCTTGTTCCATAGCTTTCCTTTTCTTTTTCTTTTGGCTACCTTTACTTTCATCCCTTGGATTTACAGTTTTAATGCTTGCGAGAAGTTCTTCTTCTTTCTCTGTAAATACTCCTACATTCTTTAGATAGGGCTCCTTTGAATCAAAGCAACTATCCATCACAATGGACTCTAGATCGTCATCCTCCTCTTCTTCTTCTATGACCTCATTAGAGTCACACTCTTCTAGCAAGGGTTCACACATGAACAAAGAGATATCATAACCCTCCTCATCACAATGAGGCATCCACTGTTCTTCATTGACGTGATATCGATGGTGGCTAAGATTTAAGCCCAACCATGAGGCTCAAATTCCTCATCTAGAAAGATCATCGATGTCTAGGTTGGGTCTCTAACTCGTGTGGCTCTTTGAGAATTTCCTTCTTCTCTCGCTTTTAGGTGTCTTTCGTCTTCCTCATCAATCTTGCACATCCACAAGTGAGTATCTTCATGCATCCATTATGGATCAGAAGAACTTATAGAATGCACAAAAATTGAATCCTCTTGCACCTTGTGGATAGGATTCCACTGTAAGGGTGGTACATTACTGAAGGTATAATCCTTTAGATTGACCTTGGTTGTGACCCCTAAGTGATGTAAGTACAAGGAGTTGCTTTGCCAATCTTGTACTATTTGCAGTTGTTGTAGGAAGGGTCTTTCTAAGATCATTTCATATACATTATTTTTGCCAAAGTCACATATAGCAAATGTGTGTTTAAAATCTACACCACAAGTGGTTAGAGTTATCCCTTCTAGCAATCCTAGAGGTCTTTCAATATGACCATCAGCCATTTGAAGCTTCATTCGAGTTGGTCTTAATGCGGGTTTTCCCCATGGCTTCCACAAAGAGGTGGTTGCAATCACAATGCTAGCATCTGAATCTAAGATAGATTTGGTTGTATAACGTTGGTAGGTGATTGGAAGATAAGCATTACCTTCTTCACCTTCATTCATGCCTCCTATTTTGTCTAAAGGTATCTATGGGACTTTCAGCTTAGAGACTGCTTTTGATATATTGGAACCAAGTGCTAGAACCTGATTCACCACATGTCTCCACAACTCAAGTTTTACTTTGAGTAGCTCTTCTAAGGCTAGAAGGCCTTGAACATCATGTCCAAGCCTTCTAGGGTTGGATGTGCAAGAAGAGACCCTATTACTGGTCTATTTACAATGAATGGTGGGGTGGGATGAAGTGGAGTGGATGGAGTATTCGCATGCGAGGGGTTTTGAGATGCACTGTCTGCAATTTTTATTTTTGCATCTCTCAAGCTTTCTTCTAGTTTGGATAACTTTCTAGCCCACTTACAATTGTCCTTGTCCCTGGTATCCTTTTATGTTCTTGTTTTCCTCTTACTAGAATCTCCTTATTCACTTGACTCTAATTGTTCAACTGATTTTGTATGTTTTATGGCTTGTGCCCTAGTGATTGCCTATATAGGAGCCACATTAGTGCTACTTGAACTTGAATCCACTACTAAGCCTACCACATTAATGGGTGTAACCTTGGGCACACTAGAGAGGTTCCTTGGACAATCTCTCGAGAGATGTTCTTTGCCGCACTCAAGACAAAAGCCTTGTATTGTAATGGTCTATCCTTGTCCGGGGGCTAGTGAATGGGCACACTCACAAATGAAATGGTCACCTTGGCATCTAAAACATGGGCCTCTATGGGCTTGTCATCTCATTTGTCTGAATTGGGGCTTGGGATTAGGATTCATATGTTAGATATGCTCAATACTCCACCTTCAAGTGACCACAAATGATCCATGGTGCTCTAAGTTGTAAGGCCCCCATTATGAGGAGAAGCCATTGTGAGAGCCCAGACATTTTTGGAACCCTAACTTCTAAGTTAGATGGGGTCTATGTGTGATCGTTGATGGTTAGAGATGATCTATGTGAGCATAGCCATCAGGTTAGGTAGGGCATAAACTTCTGGGCCATTGGGTTTTCATTCAAGGTGAAAATAAAGGCCCTATGGTGTTGCACGATTTCCCCAGAGAACCTTAATGGGGGAGTGTAGAGGGGGGCTTGCCCCCTTCTAAGAGGTCCATGGGGGCTATCCACCCAGCCCATAGGACCGAGATGGTAGGACCTCTTTCTGTGGAGATATTGTCGGATTGTATATTTTGCCAACTATTGTGTATCTCTCGACTATGTTTGTCTATAATGACTCCCCTTGTAAAAGCTATATAAGCATGTCCCATGTTCAGCTTTACATAGCATTGCGCTTTAGTAAGCCCTTCATCTAAAGTCTATCTAAATCACCATCTAAGCTCCACATTGGGAGCGCATGGGTGGAAAACACCATTGTTGTAACTACATTACGTTCGGCAATCTGAGAATTTGAGTTCTCAATCTCTTAGTCTGCATCTCTCTTAGTCTTCATCTCTCTTTGTCTGCGTTTTTCTCTCAACTCTATCTACTGGTCTATTCCACTGTGGTGTTATTTCTTCTTACATCGTATACATGACATTGGAGTATTCTAGCTCCCAATTTGTTTCCATAGGTGGTGCCTCATATTGATATGTATAAATCTCACTATGCTCAGGTGACTTTGTGTAATAAGCTTGTGAACTATCTTCATGGGTGTAGTATGAGCTTTGAGCATGAGGGTCATTTTTTGAGACCAAAGGGTCATCAGAACCAATTCTCTATTAGGGGTCTCCTCTACCACTACATAATTGGAATCACATTGGAAGGAGGTGGTAGTTGGTTTCCTAGGACGGGTTGTGGCCTATAGGGTGCATGGTATTGCCGTTGGTATTGAGGTTGATATTGTTGTTGTGGCCTATAATATGGTTGTTGGTATTGTTTCTAATAGTTACCCTATTGGTAAGGTTCTTGATAAGTTTGTATGACAACTTGCCTATTGTACAGACAATGTTGAGCTCTATGGTTTGTGTATTTTCTCTCAATAGTTTAATATGGAGCATTCAATTCTCTCATGTTCTGGTTTCACATTGAGCATACATTAGCCATGTGGTTGCCTCCACAAGTATAACATTGTTTCAACGAGGTGACCCTTGGTGTTTGTCTAATTGTAACTCCTAGCTTCCTTGCAACCTACTCAGCTATCTCATCTATCTCAATGGAGGGTATGGAAGTATGACTAGTAGAATTGTCAAAATCCTTATAAAGTTCGGACAATTCTAACTCCTCACCCCAAGTTGTCGTCTATGTCGATACACATTCTCAAGCATTGATCTAGTGTGATTAGCTCCTTGAGATATACATATGACTAAGTTTCCCACTTAGAAGTCCATCTAAAAACAAGGAAACTTGTTTTGCTTGTGTAGGTATTTCAAGTGTGAGACATCTTTCACACGTTCTGCATCCTGTCAACTGAACTGTTTCTTGGGGTTTTTTCTTGAAGTTGTGGATCAACGATGATTGTTATGCCTGATGCCACTCTTGGAAATTTCTACAATGAATGCTTCTAGGAGTTTACCTATATCTCGATAATAACGACTATTTAAGGGTTGAAACCAAGCTAAAGCAGTACTGTTGAAGGTCAAACCAAATGCCTCAAACTGGGTGAACAAGTCCTCAACCTGTTTAGCTCATACCACTTGTTTGAACTCGGCCACATGATCATAAGGATCTCTTGACCCATCAAAGTAGTTTTTCATTATCTTGACCACTTGAGAGGGTCTATGCATTCTTGGGTACTTTCAGGGTCTAGGAAATGGAAAATCATGTTCATCTCTTTGATGCATATGTGCTCTGTGTCTCTCTCTTTCAGGTCTTTCACTTTTAGGTCTTGATCTGTATCTACCCATTGTGTGTGCAAAGCTTACCTCATGTCTCTCTCTGGCTCTTTCCCTCTGGTTTTCATGAGTGTGGGATGATCTTGCTCCTTGGAGGCCATGGGAAACATTAGATCTTGATGGAGGAATAATTAATTCGTTCTTCCAAGTGTATGTGTGCATGTCATGCTCTATTACCAATAACATTCTCTCCGATATGTTATTCAGATAGACATCTTTGCCTAGTATCTCAAGATCTTTGAAATCGTAGATGGTGACTCCACCTATTTTGCTAATTTGATCTGGTCTCCTAAAGCCTTCCTCTGTTTCTCTATTCAAGAATAGTTCTATGATTTTGTTGTTTTGGGGAGTCCACTCTAGGCTAATCACTCTAGTCAAAAGGGATTTGCCTCGAGGAGTATTGGGTTCTTGTCCTAGGTCTCCATGCTCTAGGTCTCATACCTCATTCTAGGGAATGACATTTCCAAACTCATTTGTCTTGTCTGGTAAGCTAGTAACCACATACATGGTTCCTTGCTTATCAATATATGAATTCTCTTCATATTTTACCACTGGGTGTTCAAGTCCTAAGGGTTCATCTAGATTTTTGAGTTGGACAACTGATCGCCTCATACCATCCTCATAGATGTGTGCACCTAATCGGTTGGTCCTAATATATTCCAATTGGATCTTATAGGGACCTTCTGGTGTGTGTAAATAAGTAGTGCCTGAGCTACCTATGGGTCTTTCCATGCTAAAAGACATTTTTGAATCACTCGTTTCCAAATTTAGCCCATAGGGATAACCACTAAGTTGTTGTGCCCAAGATTTAGTTGTGTGATTGACACTAGCTTCAAGTGATCTGATGCTTTGTTTATCATGGACTAGATGTCTACCAGATCTAAGGTTCATAAGCCTTGTCTACTAGTCCCAATTTTCCCCTTTGTATTGCTCAAAATCATTTTGAACCCACTTGGCTTCCTAATCCCACTTGAGATTCAACTTCAAATTAGCCTTCGAATTAAAAAGGATCTTTCCAGTGCGCTCTGGAGCTCAAAAAATAGATTTGGGATGAAAATTTATCTCAAATCAGGATCTTGAGGGTCAAAATAGATAAATAGGATCTCTTTGGGGATGCAAGACACCTCAATTGCTTGAAACAATTACCCAAACTAACTCCAAAATTGCATGATACACAATACCTATCTCTTACCCCTAGAGTATGGAAGTATACATAGACGACTTATGCACATACTCAGGTCAAAGACATGAACACGTTTCAGAGTTACAAAGGATATTTGAGAAGTTCGGCAATATTGAGTGTGCCTGAATCCTGAAAAATGCGTCTTTATGGTCAGATAGGGAAAGATCCTAGAACACATCATATCTAAGAATGGAATTTCCACTAACCGGGATAAGATTAAGGTAATCCTAGAGCTACCAAGACCAAAAAATGCGAAGGAAGTGCAAGCTTTTATGGGTCATTGTGGATATTATCGTAGATTTGTCCACATGTATGCCATAATTGCTAGAACACTATATGGATTATTAACCCATTTTACGTGGATAGATGAATGCAAAAAAGCGTTTAATGAATTGAACAGAAGATTAAGTACGGCTCCTATTTTGAAGATACCCAACTGGAATAAACCATTTCATATCCATGTAGATGTCTCCAACTATGCAATAGGATGCATCCAAGCTCAACCGACAGATGAAGGAAAATTAGACCACCCTATTGCATATGCGAGCAGACAACTAAACCAAGCGAAAAGAAATTATATGACTACAGAACAAGAAGATTTAGGAATGGTGTATGCAGTTAAGAAATTTAGACACTACCTTCTAGCTAACAAGTTCAAGTTCTTCATCGAACATCAGGCCTTATTGTACCTAGTCAATAAGCCTGCAACATAGGAAGACTAGTGAGATCGTTTCTGCTATTGATGGAGTTTGATTTCAAAGTAGTGGTCAAAAAAGGAAATACCCACGTGAGAGCCGATCATCTATCTAGGTTAACACATGGAGAACCACCCAACGGAGTAGAAGATGACCTACTGGATACTTATTTGTTCAATTTGGAAGTATGTCCTATGTGGGGAGAAAAATTGATTCCTATAGTTACCCATGGACCACATCTTAAAATCAACAAGGATGCCAAGAAAGAGTTTTTGCAATCACGTAATTTGCACATTGTGGCAGGAAGTGTGTACTATAAAGAACCCAATGGTGTATTGTTAAGGTGTGTGGAAGAGGCTAAACAGAAGAAATTTACGGAGCAAGCCCATGTAAATCAATGGAGAATGCACAAAGGAGCTCATGGAACACTAAGAGAATTAAAAAGATTGGGAGTGAACTAGCCAGATATGCCAAAAAATGTACATGAATACATAGACAGATGCCCAGAATGCCAAGAAAATACTCTAGAAGACCATACATCATTACAATTCTCTACAATAGCACCAGACTGGAGTAGGACATTGGTTAAGTTCTTGAAAACATGCGAACATGAGGAAGGAGCGAGTCTAGCCAGAAAACGATCCCTAGAAGAAATGAGCAAGGACTACATTATAATGGGAAGGCAACTATTCAAGAAAGGAAAGGACAATTAGCTATGACTATGTGTACATGAAGGAGAGTACTTACCTATATTAGAGATGGCACATGCAAGCGCCATAGGAGGACATTTTTCAATCGAAAGAACCATAAAAATGATTCTCTTTGCAGCTGTGTGGTAGCCAACTCTACATATGGATGCAAACACTTATGTGCAGAGTTGTGAGGTGTGCCAAAGAGCGAAGTAGCCTATTACGAGAGATGATATGCCTCTAAGACCCATGATTTGTGTGAGAGCCTTTTCAAAATGGGGTATTGATTTCATAGGCCCTATTAACGCTCCGGCCAAAGGATCACATGCTGAGTACATAATAGTGGCAACGGACTATCTAACTAAATGGGTAGAAGCAAAAACGACAAGGAATAATGATGCTCAAACCACAGCAAAGTTTCTCTTTGAGAACATCTTTACTCGCTTTGGACTACCTTCATCAACGAAGTAATAGAATCCTTGATGAACGAGTCCCTAGTAATTCATAAAAAAATAGCTCCTTATCACCCTTAAGCCAATAGTCAAGCAGAGAGTTCCAATAAAGTGTTATGTACCATGTTGACAAAAATAGTCAACAATGGAAGGTCAGATTGGGACAAACAATTACATCATGCAATTTGGGCCTTCCAAGTGGCTTACAAGACAGCCATTGGAACTACTCCATTTAACCCAATTTATGGACAAAATGCGATCTTACCCATCGATTTTTTAGTACCTACTCTACGTGTAGCACAACAGTATGATTGGGAAGGCCATGAACTATCCAAACAATTAGACCAAATTGAAAAATTACACGAAAATAGGCTACAAGTAGTTGCGAGAATTTATGCTGCTAAACGGAGGCAGAAAGCATATTATGATGCACGTATCAAAGACAAAGGCTTAAAGGAAGGAGATTTAGTCCTTGTATATACATTGAAGCAACATGCCAAGAAACTATAGCAATGTGGATACAGACCATTATTGATCAATCGAATCTCAACAAGCGGAGCGATGAATCTAGCTACATTGGATGGAGATATACTTCCCAACTACATAAGTGGATGTAGAGTGAAACGATATATGGAGCCATTAATAGATCAAATGTTAGCACAACTCATAGGAGCACAGAATCGAAAGAATGAGGAAGAGAAGATTAGAGAAGAAGCATGCCAGGAAGCCTTAGAGCGTATCAAGAGACGAAAAGAGTGGATACGACAAAGAAATTAATGATACCTACAAGGAGAGGAACCTATACCCATGGCCAACTACAATGTTAGTAAGGCCAATAGTGAGAGCCTTAGCATCTCCCAACCATACTTGAACTTAGGAATCAGAATCAAAGAGTATCAGCTAGTAGATGCTCTGACTGACTTAGGAGTGTCTCTCAGCAATATACGAGTGTCACTAATTATGCATCTCCAAACAACCATAAGTCCCTCTAAAGCATGCATGATAGGAATTGGGTTCCAAGTTATAGAATGTGTTGGAGAAGCCGAATATCCCTTCACTTATTAAATTCCACTATGGAGCAAAGAGTCTTGGTATGCAAAGATGAAAACCTAATTGAAAATCTGATCCTAGGGCAAGACTAGATTATTGAGAATGAAGTGAGCATTCATCTAGCACAAGGATACATATCAGCCAAGATATGACATAAAGAAATCTTTAGCTTGCTCAAAGACAAACCATCTCAAATTCACAAGGTCACCAAACCTAAGGAAGAAAACTTAGAAAAGAAGAAAGAAAATGAACCAATAAAGAATATATCAATGCCCTAATCTAGAAATGCCTGCAAATAAGGAAGTGTTGCATGATGATGTGATCACCTTGCACAGGAGAGATGAACCTAGAAGAGAGAGTGAGGACATTGCCTCTCAACCCAGCAACACTACAAGAAGAAAACCCACATGGACATCTATTGTTCGAACATCACACCCATGTAATACTCATCTACAATGGGTACGGAAGGATCGAATGACTCAATCAGACAACTCAACATAGAAGCGGATCAGCCACTCAGTGAAGACAAGAAGAGACAACCATTACTTCCTATTGCAATCCAAACCACGAAGACTTCTTCGTGTATGGCTTCCAAAGTCATTAGTAGAGGCCCATAAGACACAACAATGTATATGGATCCCAAAGAATGTCAGAAAAACTCCAAATCAAGAAGTAGAAAAGCTTAACTAGATATCATGCCTACAAACTGAAGCAAAGAGGTCCAAAAAGACTCATAAAGGGTACTAAAAGAACACAACATCAAAAACTTAAGACTTCAAGTAGGAAGGAGAAAAGGACCAGAGAATGAGGAGCCCAACAGAAACAAATGCCTCAAACACAAACTACAAAGGAGATATGGAGACCAAAAAGACAACAAGCACAAGAACAACAAACTCAATAAGATTCTACTCACACTCATGAAGAGTCCATTGCACACAGAGTATGTATGCCAAGGCCACATTACAAGGCCATGCATTTGACACATTGTCTCTTCAAAAAAAACTAGTGGTGCACATTTCCATCATTGGAATAGGTCTTAGTTTCTATTGCCATAGGAAGGACCGTACTGCAAATAAATAAGTGCTTCGGCTAGATCTAATTCTTGTTTTCTATCAGGAGTAAAAATCAAAAGAAGTGTGGTAAGAGATCATACTTACTTAAGCAAGGGGGAATGGAGGGACGAAAGAAATATCACTGAACCACACATAAAACACTTGAATTGGTTTCTCCTGGACATTGATTCTTTCCTTATTACAAGTGCAGATGGCTTCCGAGGATTCCGAGGCAACCGTTCAAGAAGAGGTGTTGGAGTTTCCACTACAAAGCGTGACCAAAGCCAAAGGTCACTGGTTTCGAGAAGAACAACTTGCAGGAGAGAATCTCTTCTTGGTGACTATAAAGATCATGGACACTGGCCATCAATTCCCTGTCATGTCCCAAGATTTCAAAGTCTTACATGAACACCCATCAACCGTGGACATAATGACAAAGGCAGGCATTCAGAAATACTTCGAGCTACCCATTTATAATCCAAACTTTCAACGATGTACTCAAGTTATGAACACTCTTCAACAAGCTCTTAATCTCTTAGTGCCCGAAGCAAAAGTTTTAGATGCAGAAGGAGAATGGGTGATTATTCAATTCACTCATGAATTGATTAAGGAAGCATTTGGATTGGAAAAGGATGGGAATACATACCTAAAGGATGAGAGCCGAGGGACAAAGAGCTGCACATTCATGGATATTAATCATATAGACATTGAAGAAGAGGTCCATCTCATTCACTAGCATTTCTACTTTCCAAACATGCACTGCTACATATACAAGCCGAGGGAAAAAACCTCCTAAAGAGGAAAAAAAGTGCCTCGACGGTCCTAGTGTGTTCACACACATCACTACCTAAATATATCAACATTCCTTTTGTGGATTGACTCCACATAGCTTGGCACTTCCTTATACATGAGTGCAAGCTCCTTGTTCACCGCATCACTCTAGGGCAGGTTGTGATTTTTCCATATAGATCTCCATGCAAGAAAGAAATTTTCACATCCATTTGGTCTAGCTCTAAGTCCTCCATTACAACAAATCCAAGCATCACGTGGAGGGTAGTCATCTTGACCATTGGAGAGAATATTTCCTCGAAATCAACACCATGTTCTTGATTAATACCCTTTGCAACAAGTTGTGATTTATACTTTGGAGAAGCACTATCTGATGTGAACTTCAACTTATATATCCATTTACATGGTAAAGTTTTCATGCCCTTTGGCAAAGGTACTAAATACCAAGTGCCATTCTTGTGAATAGAATCCAACTCACTCTTCATGGAAAACTCCCACTTGACATGATCCTCTATTTGCATAGCCTCTTTGTAGCAAGAAGGCTCACCAGCATATGTTAGCATAACAAAATCCAAAACTAGAAAACATCTCTGAGGTAGATGCAAGACATGTGCAGAGTATCTCAATGGTTGCTGAAAAGGAACATTAGTAAACTGATGTGATTGGACATTCTCATGAACATCCCTATGTTCAGTATTTTTATGCATGCTAACTAGAGGACTAGTATCATCAAACACCACTCTTCACACTTCCACCTCCTTAATGAGTTTTTAATGCATCTTAGAATCATTTTTGATTGTTGACTATGTTTCAGGATCCCATAAGTGATATCCAAATGGCCTTTTCAACCATATCCAAGAAAAGCGCATTTCTTTGACTTATGTTCTAGCTTTTGTCTAAGATTCTTGGGTATATGAACATATGCTTCACACCCAATAACTCCAAGATGATCATAATATGGTGGTTTCACTGTCCATAACACTTGTGCCACTTTCAGACCTTTTGTAGTACTAGGTGATAGGTTAATCACATGAACTTCAATCAATACTTATTTTGCCCAAAAGCCTTGTGAAAGTTTTGCATGATGCAACATAGAAACTACTATCATGACTAGTTTTATTCATCCTTTCAGCTACACCATTCTTTAGTGAGGTATAAGGAGTTGTAAAGTCTTTATGACTTCTTCTAGATTGATAGAAAATGTTGAATTCATGTGATCTGTGCTCACCTCCATTATCTGAATGTAAAGCCTTGAGCTTAGTTTCTTTTTCAATCTCAATTGAAGCAAGCCATTTTCTAAAAGTAGGGAATATATCATCCTTCAATTTGATGGAATATACTAGGACTTTTCTAGTAGCATCATCTATGAAAGTGAAAAATTAAAGAGAAACACATAATGGCCTTATGGGAAAAGGACCATACACATCTGTATGAGCAAGATCTAAAGGCTGAATTGAAGATTCAATGTGCATCTTATGCACATTACTAGTTTGCTTGCCATATTGACAATGCTCACAAAATGAAAAATCAAAGAAAGATAATAGAGGTAAGTAGCTAGAATGAGAAAGATTTTCCATTCCACTACAAGATATGGCCCAAACAGCCATGCCAAATACAAGCCCATAGGCTATTTAGTAACAGTTAATAAGTGTTCTTTTTGTGATACAAATAAAGAATAAAGTGAGCCAACTTTGCTTCGTTTTAGAGACAACATATTGCCCTTTGATATGCAAAAGGATTGAGCATAGAAAACCACCTAACAACTAAGGTCATCAAGTTGACCAACTGGCATCAAGCTGTGTGTTAATTGAGGTACATGGCATTATGTAAAGTGAATTTTGAACCATCAATGAACTTCACAACCACATCTCCAATCCCGACAATGTCACATTGGTAAGAGCTACCAAGGCTCATTGTACCAAGAGCCTTTACTGCATAACTAGAGAACCAATATCTATGTGGTGTCAAATGGAAAGAAGCACCAAAATATAGCAACCACATTGGGGAAAGAGAATCAACCAGAAGAGCCTCCGTGGCCATACTACTATCAAGTGTCAACACATCAACATAATAACATTAATTTATTTCATCTTCATAACCGAAGAAGAGGGTACACATGAGTGTTTAACATGCCCATCAACATTCTATCCTTTACCTTTGGCGTTCTTTAATGTATAGTTGTCTTTCTTCATATGTCCTTTCTTATGACAATTGTGGCACTCGATATCCCTCTTCCTTCATTTACTTCTACTCTTATTCTATTCACCATTCTTTTCCTTGTTCTTTATCTTGCCATGTTGCTGATTCTTTCCTTGATAAGAATCGGGAACATTATATGCATCTCCATGATGAGTGCCAACCATAGAATTTCTACGGATCTCCTCTATTTCCTTGCACTAGATTCTATAATATCACTCTATAGAATAGGGTAGGTCGGGGGAATGGGGAATGCCAGAGATTTCTCCAATGCATTTCTATTCCCTTATTGTACATGATCTAACATTACAACACAAATTAATATAGAATAGAATAACGAAAGAATAAATGACACAGTGATATACGTAGAGTCATTGCATCAAAGTCTCTTTGTATATTGATGAACAAATTATTACAAGATACATGACTCAGACTCGACTACTCTCTTCTGTGTAAGAAGATCCCATTGGTCATATAAATAGGAAGTACTTATTCTTTATCTATTCCTTCAATTACACGGATGAACGTCTATTGAATTCTCCAAAAGTTCAATCGACTACTCTCTATATAGATGTTCTCTCATTTGCCTGTGTACATGACTCAGACTCGACTACTCTCTTCTGTGTAAGAAGATCCCATTGGTCATACAAATAGGAAGTACTTATCATTCTCTATTCCTTCATTTATGCAGATGAACATCTATTGAATTCTCCAAAAGTTCAATTGACCTATTTTACACAATATATAATTCTAGATTTACAAAATTAGTCGTACTAATGACAGCCTAACATTGGCATGCACAGTGGACTTGAACCCACTACTAAGGCTCATCCATATCAAATGGGGGATTATATATCCTACCTAAGTCATAAAGAAACTCATCAAAAATTTCTCGAAGATTGGATACTCTGGAATCAATAATTTCCCAAAAAATATCTTCATCTAGATTATTGTGAAGCTGGACCGTCAAGGAAGTATCATCAGCTTTGGCTTCTATAAACTTTGTACTAAGATTTTCAAAAAATTCTTTAGCTTCTACCTGGTCTTCTTCTTTTCGCAACTGAAGATGTTGAAGCTCTGCACTTTTGTGACATAAGGTAGCTTCTTTATCAACCAATTGCTTTTGCAATTCATCCTTACTCTGTGGAAGAGATGTACTCTACTCCACTTTATCTGCCGGCATTTGAGCATTGTTGGCATTGATCTTAGTGGCCTCCTGTAATTGTATCTCCAATTCTTTAAGTCCTTTAGCTTTAGCCATCGCTACTTGATGACTTTTAGTCAATGACACAATCTAATCATTAGTGAAATTTCTCTCCATCAGCAAACTTGTAGTCTAATTCTCGAGGTCATCCTTGCTAGCTTTGACTTGTCAAAGTTCATCCTTGAAAACCTGAAATTGCTCTATTATCTCTTGATGATCTTAAGTAATTTATTCAATATGAATCTCTAAATCATTAACCTTAGTTTTTAAGAATTGGAATTCTTCATAAGAGATATTAGCATGACCGGCTAAAGCATCCTACAATTCAACATTTTGTGGTTTCAAGAGCAACAAGTGCACATGCATTTGATCCAAGTGAGTCTAAGAGGAAGCGCGAATATTCTAGTCTTTCTCCATCTGAATTGAACATAGTGTTAAAAAGTTGATCAACATCTATAATTGTGATGGCTTGAACTTGATAATCTTTGAGGAACTAAGGATATATAATTTATGAACAATTAATAGTTGGTACATGCACCCAGCCAGCTTGATTCTTCCAGGGATCATGACTTTTTTGGCTGAACACAAGAAACCAAAATGAGCGAGATGACCTAAACTATGAGAACTAATCAGTTTCAATTTATTGAGAAGTCCAGGGTTGAGAATCTTGATCTTGTTGCATTGATTGATGTGGGTTAACATGTTGATCACTTGTTATTTGTTGTTGGGATGTCTGATAAGGAAACTGTGATTGACCTTGACCTTCCCTGCCCGTTTGTTGTTTTTATTGATGCCCCATTGGTCCTTGGTTGTGCATTTGTTTTTGTTGTTGTTGCCCCACTAGACCTTGGCTGTTCATTTGTTGCTATTGTTGTTGCTATTGGACAACCTCATTAGTTGCTACTTATTGCCTACGTGTCGCTTCAACAACTGCAATAGCCATATCCTATTGTTGCTTTTGGAGCTCCTCCTTTGTTTGTGCATGTGTTCTCTATTGTCACTCTTCTTCAGCTTGGTAGAGTGCTTCCTGCACAATATTGGCCCGAGATCACTTCTCTGCATTCAAAGAATATGTCAGGTCCAAAGCTGGTCGTTTACCCTATTGCTTACCTACTTGAAGAAAAGCTGCTTCATCCACTACAACAAATTGCCGCAAGGCAAGTAAAGGGGCTATAAGAATCAATAATGCTAACAACACACAAAGCTTTGTATTCAATTGTTCGGGCTTGCATGCTGGCCAACACAGTCGACACACTTTCTTCATTATTTGTCAAAAAATGAGTTCTACCCAATTGACTTGACCATTTGCTGCTTCTGCATCCTCCATCAGAGAATATAGCATATGTGAGACTCCATAAGGTTTTGTCTACATGAAGATAGCCAGAGTTTCCAAACGCAATCAAAACTTCCATGCAGTAATGTTCGGGAGTCTGGCATACCTGTATTCTCTTGAGCACGCTCTACCAAACATCTGCTCCATCTATGCAGTCAAAGCTTATTCTACTGGCGCTATGGTTCCCTGTTGACTAACATGTGGTTGTGCTATTATATAAACTGGGTCAATCACCATGCATGTTGTTTCTCCAATACGAAACTCGATGAATGCCACTTGATCATGAGTAGCTTCCAACTGATCATGACACTGTTGAACAAATGAATTGATCACTGGATGGTTGGGGATGTTGGGCCATGGTATCTATGCATACTGTAGTATACCACGGCATTGGAACCACTACACATGTCATTGCATTAAGTGATCAGGAATCACCAACGAGCTTTGTCGGGGAGTGTCGAATCAAACCGAGGCATTCGTGTGATGGTAAGTAGCTTTTTTGCATTGAAGCAAGAGGAGGAGTGGTGATTTTCTCTTCTTTGGTAATTCATTTTCAACCGCACTTACTACTTCTCATTCTTGGAGTGTGTGTAGTGAGTTGTTAGTCTAGGGAAGTGAGTGGAATGAGTAGAGTAGGAGTAGTGAGAGAGTAGATTAAGTCATTAGAGTAGAATTCAGTCTTTGTTCTGTAGAGTTTCCTTTTTTTTTCTAAGTAAGAAAATTCCAAGTATAAAAGCCAAAAAGAGTCATTTGGTAAGTTACTTGTGTTTCTGAACGAGTATCGTGGAGAGCGACTGTCGAGTATCGCGTTTGAGCAACTAGGCGATCTGAGGCTGCACAGAGCAAGGGGGAGTGATAAAGGAATTGGAATAGCCTCCAAGGTGAGCACATTACTGTTGTGTTGTGATCTCTTACCTGTAAATCAAATTTGTAGAACAAACGATCTGTGTCAGGTATCGTTTAGAAGTTACAGGGGTTGAAAAGGTGTGATTTGAATGATACAGAGAGTGAGGAGAGGGTAGAAGAACTAGTAGAACAAGTGTATTGAATCAAATCTTAACAAAATCTAGCAAAAATTGACAAAGGGTCAAGTATCGCTTTCTCCCGCGGTCGAGTATCGCGATACTTAGCAAGTATCGTGATCTCCTATGGTTGAGTATCGCGATATTTCCCAGATATCATGTATTGCGTTCCAAAGATCGCGATACTTTGCAAAGATCGTGTATCATGCTATCACCGATCGCGATACCTACTGTGTATCGTGTGTCGTGATCTATCGATCGTGATACTTGTGAAGTATCCTGTATCGTTTGAACCAAATATCGAGTATTGTTATCGTCCAAGTATCGTGTATCGTCTCAGGAAGATCGTGATACTTGACAAGTATCGTGTATCGTGTCTTCATAGATCGCGATACTTGTCACCGATCATGTATCGTCTTTTTTGAAAGATCGTGTATCGTGTGGTCCAAGTATCCTTTCTCTTGAGTATCGTGATAGTTAAGTATCGTGTATCGTTCATACAGCGATCGCGATACCTATCAAAGATCGTGTATCGTGTGTCAAGTATCGTTTTGACCCAGGTATCATGTATCGTGGTTCAAAGATCGCGATACTTGTGAAGTATCGTGTATTGTCATAGTTGAAGTATCGTGTATCGTGGGCATCCAGAGATAGTGTATCGTCGGAGTTCAAGTATCGTATATCGTTTGGGATCAAATATTGTGTATCGTTTGGGTCTAAAGATCGAGTATCGTGTACCTTAGCAGTCAAGTATCGTGACTTGGAGACCTCCAGTGACTCAGAGGAAGAAATTCCTATTGCTTCAGAGGATATGCAGAACACAGTACCCATGATTGGCATGATGTCAATCATTGAAGGAGAGTACCGGACCTCCTTGGAGTACATGAACACCAACCAAAATGAGATCCCTATTTATTTGGATGGTCTAAACAGATCAGTGGCCAGGTTAAAGAAGGTGTCAGAGGCTTACATAGTGCCTAAGCCAGCAGTCAAGTATGTAGGAGGACTTTACATGGACAAAAGGGATATCCAGTATGTTGTCACGGAACACCCGGAAAACATTAATGAACTTGGAGAAGAAAATAATGCTTCAAACTTAAATGGAGGAGGGAATGAAGAGCAAATAACTACACCTAGAGGGAGATCTACTGTAGCTAGGATATGGAGAGGAGACCTGATTCCCCAAGATGACTCCCTAATGGATGTATATTTAATCAATGAGATGGAGCATCTTCTTAGAGCACATTCCTCAATATGGGAAGCTGCCCCTAATCATGTCACCATGTTGGAAGCAGCCAGAGGCACAGACGACACGGAAGCATGTAATGACGGAGCAGGGAGCCAGTCGAATCGTTTTTCAAATAATTATGTTTTCAAATACTTTCCAAAAACATTCAACAGTGATTTTTATCACTAATTGTAACATATGTAACATAGAAAACCCCATTTAGCCGGAACCAGTGAAGTTGCAGAATCTAGCAGTAAAAAGACAAGATCTTGGAAAGATTCTAGAGAAAGAATTAAGAGAAAATGGAGTAAAAAGATAACGGAGTTGGAAGGAAGTTTGAAGGAATCTAGAGCCAAAATCCAAGAATTAACTTCACAGGAATTGAATCAAGAGAATCCAGCTCAAAAATCAGGATCAGTTTTAGCGGAACCCATACCAGAAAATCTAGACATGATGTTTCGTGCATATCAGGCTAGATTAAAAGAGGGACCTCAAGTAGCTGAAATGAGCAAAAACTACCCTCGAGCTGATCTAGAAATTGAGAGAACTAAACTTTGCATGAAGATGGTAGAATTAGCACAAGCTTTGTTCGATGCCTCTAGATATCTTAATTGGAATAACATGGTGAAACCAGAACTACACTTTCAAGGACTAATGGAGAGGCTAGAATATTTGATTGAAAGCAAAGAGAAAAAGGATCAGCCTAGGAACCCTATTGTCCCAGAGACACAAGACAAGAAAGGAATGCACCATCCCTGTCTCAAGTACCCAACTCAGAAAGTCAAGACAACCTGTCTTCCATACATAGGTACTCACATGAATTTTTGAGAGAGATCCAAGAAGAGAAATGGAGAAAGGAACAAGGAACCCATCCTCCTATTCAAGAAATAGATGACTTGCAGGAACAATTTCCCTAAGACATTCCCTCTATATACGATGATGTAGAGGAAGAACAACTGAGTGAACACACAGGATTTGAATCTAATTCTTTACAAGAATTACCTCAGTTCACAGGACCTTGGGAAGCAAAGTCTATTAGTATGAGAGCACCCACGATAATAGTGAGGAATGAAGAATCAGTAATCCCTAGAAACACGGAAGTGATCAAGAATACCAAAGTACAATGTAACCTTACTCTGGAGGAGTTATTGAAGGTAAAACCAGAATTGTGGAAACATGTAGCAAATCAATTCCCCGAGCTTGCTACTACTCCCTCACAAATAGGATCACAAAATAAGATACCAGAAATACCCATAGAAAAGATTGGAGATGTGAGCGAAGGAGAGGAAGGTAACACTTATCTTCCGATAACCCATCAGGGCTACACCACGAAAGCCATCTTAGATTCGGGAGCCGGAGTAGCCATCGCTACCACCGCTCTATGGAAAAGTTGGGGTAAGCCAGCATTGAGACCCACCAGGATGAAGCTACAAATGGCTGACGGACACATAGAAAAACCATTAGGCTTACTAGAAGGCATATCACTCACCACGTGGTGTAGAATTTGAGCATACCTTTGCCATTTGTGATTTTAGTAAAAACCATGCTTATGAGATGATATTGGGACGACCATTCATGCGTCAGTTGCAAATTGTACAAGATTGGGGAACTAATTCTTTGTACTTGCAACATTTAGGAGTGACTACCAAAGTCAATCTTAAAGACTATTCACATAGAGATGTACCCCCAATACAATGGAATACCATCCATAAGACACCAGTAGAAGCAGAATCCGTGCACTCATTAGAATCAGATCCTTCTTGGTTGCATGAGGATACTCATTTATGGATGTGTAAAGTAGCCAAACAAGAGGAAGAAAGATTAGAAGCCAGGACCTTAGGTGCAGAACAAAATCCACGAACCCTTCAAGATCCAGCCTACGCACCCGTAGTCTTCCCTGACGAAGAGTTTGAACCCCATGGTTGGGCAGAAATCCTAGCAACCATGGATGTAGCCATCAATGAAGAACAATGGACACCCCACTGTGACGAGGATGGCTATGACATTTCAATTTTCACGATAGAGCCAATCATGTGCGATGCGATTTTAGAAGAGTGTGAACCTAACACTGATGCATTTGAGGATGCAAGCGATTTTGATTTAGAATCAATTATCATGGACCCACCCTTTGCATCAGAGGAAGAATATTTCTACGAAGTAGACACTCACACTCAGAGACATGAGGAAATTACGAATGAGGTGAGGTTAGCCACGGAAGTGACTACCAAAAGTGAAGGCAAGAAAAGAAAGAAGAAAGAAACCATGTCAGAAAAAGAAGAATCTTTATTTGAAGTACCCGAGAACTTCAAGAAATATGAAATCGAAGATAGAAGAATCATGGTACGAATGCCTAATAGAAAAGCGAATGACGGTCAAGTATATGATAACCGAGAGAAAACCAAGAAAATAATCGTAGCCATAGAAGGAGAAGAAGAAAAATGTACATACATAGGGCATGATTTGTCGAAGGAAGAAGAAGAAGAGCTAGTTGCCCTATTGCGTGAATATAGAGATGTTTTTGCGTGGAGTTACAAAGATTTGAAAGGAGTAGATCCAGATATATGTTCTCATAGAATCCCTATGACTCCAGATGCAAAACCTACGAAACAGAAACCGTACACGTACAATGATAACTACGCTGTGAAGATTAAAGAGGAGATAGATCGCTTGATAGAAGCAGGATTCATTTACGAAATTGAGCATACCAAATGGGTATCCCCCATTGTGGTTGTGCCCAAGAAGAATGGAAAATTTCGTGTGTGTATTAACCTTAAAAAAGTTAATGCCGCAACGATTAGAGACAGTTATCCTCTTCCTATCACAGAACATCTATTGGAAAGAGTTGCGGGCAAGGAAGTTTATAGCTTCCTTGATGGTTTTTCAGGCTATAATCAAGTAGCCATTGCTCCAGAAGATCAACACAAGACGGCATTTGCCACTGAATGGGGCATATTTGCATTTCGTGTAATGCCATTTGGCTTAACAAATGCACCCGCCACTTTCCAGCGACTCATGTGTCATGTTTTTAAGGAATTCTTACGCAAGAGCTTGGAAGTTTATGTCGACGACATATGTGCACATTCAAATGTAAGACAGACACATATCCCAGAGTTAAGACAAATATTTGACAAATGTCGAGAATATCAGGTTTGTTTGAACCCAGAAAAGTGCGTTTTCATGGTCAGACAAGGCAAAATTCTAGGACACATTGTGTCAAAAAATGGAATCTCTACGGATGAAGAAAAGGTGAAGGTAATCGCAGATTTACCTAGACCAACTAATGTGAAAGAGGTACAAGCATTTATGGGCCATTGCGGTTATTATAGGAGATTCATACACGTATGCAATCATAGCCAAGCCTTTGTACTCTCTTTTAACCAATTTTGAATGGACAGATGAATGTGAAAAGTCATTCAATGAACTTAAACGACGCTTGTGCTCAGCACCTATATTGACTACCCCAGATTGGAGTAAGCCATTCCATGTACATGTGGATGCATCCAATTATGCCATAGGATGCGTGTTAGCACAACCCACGAATGAAGGTAACATAGATCTCCCCATAGCTTACGCGAGCAGACAATTGAACGCAGCAGAAAGAAATTACACCACGACGGAACGAGAAGGATTAGGGATGATCTACGCAGTAAAGAAGTTTAGGCACTACTTGTTGGCCAACAAATTCAAGTTCTTTACAGATCATCAAGCCTTATTGTATTTAGTCAACAAGCCATGTAACACAGGACGACTAATACGTTGGTTTCTATTACTCATGGAGTATGATTTTGAAGTCGTAGTCAGGAAAGGGAAGACACATCTTAGAGCTGACCACCTTTCGAGATTAACCTCAGGAGAAGCTCCTCAAGGAGTAGCGGATGATCTACCAGATGCATACTTGTTTAATCTTGAGATAGCACCAGAATGGGCTAAACCTATAGTCCCTATTCTCACGTACGGACCCAAGAATCCTAGGATAAAGATCAAAGAGGGAGAGATTACCCAGTCTCAGAGATACCAAATAATGGCAGGAAGCATATATAAACAGGATAATCAAAAGATTCTTGCTTGTTGTGTAGATGAATCAGAACATGCGAATTGGTTGCAATTAGCACACATAGGTGCATTAAAGCAACATCATTCAAAACATCGAACATTACAGACTCTGCATAGATTAGGAGTATATTGGCCTACGATGGAAGCAGATGTCTACAGGTTGTGTAAAGAATGCCATGTTTGTCCTGAAAGACCACCAGTAGAGCATGCTACATTATATCACGTGTCTCTCACACCAGACTGGAGTGAACAATTAGTGACATACTTGAGGACGAAGACATTCCCTCAAGGCATGACCTTAGCTCGACAACGTAGTCTAGAGCAGGAAGCTCACGACTATTCACTTATTGGCGATAACCTATACAAAAGAGGACGAGATGGATATCTAAGACAATGTGTTCATGAGAGCGATTATCTGAGCATACTAGAGACTGCACACCAAGGTGTTGCAGGAGGTCATTTTGGACCCGATAGGATAATCAAAACCATCCTCTTTGCAGGATTATGGTGGCCCACTCTTCACATGGATGCTCATACCTATGTAAAGAGATGTGATGTGTGCCAAAGAACTCAGTTTCCTACTCGCAGAGATGAAATGCCATTGAAACCCATGATGGTCGGACGTGCATTTTCTAAGTGGGGTATAGACTTTGTAGGACCCATTAACCCCCCTGCAAAAGGTACACATGCTGAATACATTATTGTTGCCACAGATTATCTTACGAAATGGGTAGAGGCAAAAGCCACAAAAAAGAATGATGCACACACAACTGCAAAATTCTTATTTGAGAATGTCTTTACAAGATATGGATTGCCTATAGAGTTAGTGAGCGATCGAGGCACTCACTTTCTAAACCAAGTCATTGAATATTTGTTACAGGATTTTATGGTGATTCACAAGAAATCCGCACCATATCATCCTCAGGCCAATGGTCAGGCTGAAAGCACTAATAAGATCCTTTGTAACGTACTGACGAAACTCGTGAACAACAAACGTTCAGATTGGGACAAACAGTTACACCACGCTATTTGGGCATATCCAGTGGCCTACAAGACCGTACTCAATGCAACTCCCTTTCAGATGGTTTTTGGTCAGAATGTTGTGCTTCCTTTGGACTTCTCGATACCGACCCTTAAGGTTGCACAAGAACATCAGTGGACCGGCCATGAATTATCAGCGAGAATAATGGACTTGGAACGATTAGGAGAAACCAGGCTAAAGGCAGCAGCAGGAATATATGCAGCGAAGAAGCGACAGAAAGCATATTTTGATGCACATGTGAAGGATAAAGGCTTAAAAGAAGGAGGTTTAGTTCTAGTATATACGCTAAAGCAACACGCACGTAAGTTAGAAAAGCGAGGTTATGGACCTATGATCATTAACAGACTCTCAACAAGTGGAGCAGTACAATTAGCCACTTTAGAAGGAGACATAATGCCTAATTACATTAGTGGCTGTAGAGTCAAGCTATATCAGGAACCTCTTACTGAGGATATGCTTAGACGACTCATGTTGGCAAAGAAGCGTAAGGAGGAAGAAAATAGAATACGAGCGAAAGCTCAGGCAGAAGCAATAGAACGCATTAAACGCATGAAGTTAAGAAGACAAGGACTAGGGAGAGAACATTATAACCATCTGGAAACTACACCCAGATACCCCATGGCCATGTGTCAAGTAAAGTCAACCACTCATCCTAGTATAGTGGACAAGAGACCATTCATTACAGTTAGGCTAGAGCACGGCAACCCTTGCCAAGAGCTCAGGGCTCTGATTGACTCAGGTGCTGCGACTAGTGCGATTAGATGGTCCCACTATAAGGATTCAGGAATAGAAATGCGGCCAATTGAGGCATACCTCATAGGCCTAGGAGGCATGGAAACCCCTTGCATGGGTGAGGTGGAGCTTCCTATCCTCATTAAGGATGTGACCATGACAGCGAAGCTACTAGTGTGCCATGATGACGACCTGATAGAACCCCTAATCCTTGGCCAAGATTGGCTATACGATCACTCAGTGGACCTAAATCTTAGACAATGCTCCTTACAGATTGGAACCTTAGAACAAAAGCGAGTGATACCGCTTGACTTCCCTAACGGCACTCCGATTGAGGTTTGTAACCCTAGACCCTATGAAACGCATGCGACGGAAGACCGGAAGATCTTGGGTCAGACCAGTCACGTTACGTCTACACCAACCCACTCGGGCTTGGCTAGGGACAATTGTCAAACAAAAGAACGACAGGAGATCTTCCATGGGGCTTCCTGCAAACTAGAAGGGGCAGCTACCCAACCGCTAGGGCAGATAAACACAATCAGCGGTCAGGTGGGTTGCATCAGCGGCCAAATGAGCACAACACCCTGCGGTGCTCATCCTTCCAAACTTGCTGCGGACTGGCCTAGATTAAAGATAAAGAACGAATCACTTCCTAATGGGCAGGTCACGCAAGTGTTGGATCTCCCTTCTTTTCCAAAGCAGAGCGTCCAATGGACCTCTCAAACCCAACCACGAACGAGTCAACCACAGCAGAGGAACCCAGACCGACAACATCACCAGACAAGGCAAATAAAGCAGAAGTATCAACATCACAGAACAAGTGGCACGAAACAAATATGGGTGCTGAAAGGACAGCCACCACAGGCTATTGGCAACACTGAGGACAAGCACAGGACAAAGTTTCAACAGAAGCAGAGTCAGTATCCAAAGTCCCCTCATCTTCTTCTATAATTACTCGACAGATTTGGATCGCCAAGAAGTATCTTATCAATCGACCCACACCCATGCAGATTTGGGTACCCAAGCAATGTATTATAGCCCAACCCTCTAGCCATGTAATATATACCCCTCAGAAATCGTTTCATCCTTCAATACCACCAAACCCGATACCACTTTTCGTCCCTCAGCAGAAACACGCCACCCACTCAAAGACTCTTAGGAAATGGATACCGAAACGTATCCAGACGTCTTCTTGTACCCCCTTATCTAACAATTCTCCCAACCCGTTTAAACTCCACCCTTGTACTAATTCACCTTCAACCAAACCTTGTATAAATTCATACACCCAAACCCCACATCATGCACAATAAAAGCTCATCAAGAATTGTATGCATAATCTGAAGCATGTAGGCGTCTAGAGACCTGCATTAGTTTTGCAACAAAATCATTGCATCAATCACTTCACGACACTTGGCTACACCGGTTACACATCAGTTATGGAAAGGGATTGCGGTCTCACCTTAATGGGATCATAATTAATTTCCATGCTAATGTGTTAATCTTTTGTAGCAGATCTTTTCCATTAGTTCATCAGTCATCATGCAAACTGAAGTAGGACCATCAGAAGCAGGCCCCAGCGTAGCTGCAGTGCCCCTCAATGTTTTACGGGCAGAATCCCACCCGACCGCTCCACCGCTAGAGTTCCAAGGATTTCCGGGACCCATGCCAATCGATAACCCACCTATGGGATACACAGAGAAGATACACCGTAACTCTCACTGGTTCCAAGGCCTAGCAGGACCATTAGCTGATGCTGACTTCATCTTTGAAGCAAATATGACATTTGATGACCGCACATGGGGCAAGTATCAATTCTTCTCAAGAGAATTCGAAGGCCTACAGAACACCCAGGACTTAACTCATGTTTGGGCTAGAGCCGGCTTCACGGAGTATTTCAGTGATCCTCTGCCCAAACCTGACTTTTATAGGTGTTATTATTTAATCACCACTTTGCTGGCCTCAGAGAATAAGGACATCCCAGGAACTTTAATTTTGCCTTCTTTAGTGGATGATCCACCTTACAAAAGATTTTATCTTTCGAAGGATTTAATCAGAGCTGCTATCAAGATACATGGAACACACACTCCAACGGAGAAAGAACGGCTAGTCCCAGAGCAGATGAAACGTGGTGACGTAACTAAGTGGGAGGATATTTCTGCTATAACACCTGAGCTCTCTAAGCCATTACGGATATGCATGCAGCACTTTGCTTTCCCAGCTCAGGATCGTTTTACCATGCCCCACAAGAGAATCTGGTTTGGATTATACTTAGCATGTACTAGACCGCAAACGGTTGATCTAGCCAGCTGGATCATTGATCAGCTCTATTTGGCACAACATAGGTGGGAGCGAAAGAAGGTAATCAATGGATGCTGCGCCCTCACCAGGATCATATATATGTGCTTGGCATATGATTTACCCATAGAGCGTGCCATGACTAGTGAGGAACTGAAAGCATTCAAAGGGACCACTAGGAAGGCTAGAAAGGCTAGCAAAGGCAAGGCCGGAAAGCGGATGAGAGGTACTATCCGGTGCCTACAAGTCCTAGAATCACCCTCGCCACAACCATCTCCAGAGCAGTCACCAACAGTAGCCACTCCCACAGTACAACCTATTCACATAAGGTTATCTAGACCAGTGGTAAAGGAGGGCACCACCAGTACTGTCGCACCCCAAGCAGCCACAACCACAGAACCTATCACCACAGCAGCTGAACTTCCCACCACTATTGGTGCGGAAGCTTTCTCTTTTCCAATACCGCATTTAGAACCAGGACAAGCAGAGCCACTGGACCAAACTTTTGATTTTGAGATGCACGATGCATTCTCCAATCAGTTCCAGTTTTCAGAAGGACAAATGTTTTCTCAAGGATTTGAAAGGCCTAGCTACCCTACCACACCCAGGGATCAGCCACAAGGACAGGTCGTGTCCAGCTCTGATGACGAAAGAACAGCAACCGATGATGACGAAGGTGACGACGAAGCTAGCCAGGGAACACATGAATCCCAAGAGCAGGAACAGACAGATGGCCAAGGCCAACAAACAGACACACATGGCGATACAAGTACCCATGAAGATGAAACTTACGAGGCAGCAACTTACACACTAGCTATCAAGAAGCTGTATAGAACTATGGAAAAAGTTTGGGCACGCAAGAAGCTGACAGAGGAAGAGAGCCAAAAAATAATAGAACAAGAACTTGTCACAGGCGGATTCGAAGATGCATATATCAAAGGATTCAAAGAATTAGTCCAATCAGTAGGCTCCAACGAGGCACTCAGGTACTTGCAATGAAAGCCACTGCCACAGTTTGACCCCCGCAGAGTACGACTACTTTCAAAGCCCGACGAATACATTCGTGTACCAACCGGAGCACAATCTTCAGAACAAGCCAGGGAGGCACGCCTCGTCCCCGAAAGTTTAGTGGCAGTAGAAACCATCTTTGTAGATTCCCCACCCCGCGCTACAGCTGTACAAACCTCAGTAGTCACTGAAATACCGACCACCCCAACCGCTCCTCTCTCACCACCCGTCCATCCAGCCTCCCCTACTCACCCTCCTTCCCCCAGACCCACATCTTCATTCGCCGGTGGTGTTGCAGAAATTGTCTTTACGACCACTAACCCCACAATTCCCGCACCCATTAGCCCTAGTCTACCCCCTCCCACACCCACCTTTCTCTCCAACCCATTCCTTCATAAATCCTTTCCATCTTTCCCCACAACTCCAAGACCCCTTTTTCCATTCCCACCGCCATTAACCTTCTCCCCCGTCTCGCCTCCCCGACCCACTATAACCCCTCTTTCCCCTTTCCACCAAGCTGCTCCAGCCAGCCCCCCTGTAAATTACCCCTCAACCTTTGTAAATCCCGTATTTACACCAGCACAAGCACCCACGATCACACCCATATTCACGGTCACCGCACTAGATACGTCCACTGACATGGACATCTCACCACCCACTGCACCATCACTCACTTCACTCCCGGCACAAACATTTTTTGGCACATCACAATTTTCAACAATCACTACATCATCCACCTTCCCATCCCCATTCCCCGTTCCCGTTGCATCTACACCAACTGCATCTTCATTTAGCACCCCGTTAATACTATCACCCACTGTAGATAATGCATTCCGACAGATGTTCATGTGTATGACGCAAGTAAGAGATGAGTTCACATCTCTTGGTGATAATTATCAGCAGCTGCAGAGGACAACCAATGACTTACAGTCGCAGCTTAACTTATTGTCTATTGAGAATGCCTCTCTGAACACCCGCTACCAAGAATTACGCGAGGCTTATCACAAATTGGAACTAGAAAGCGAAGAAAAGGCCAAGGAAGCCACTGCTGACCTGGATAATTTACTAAGAGCCCAGACAGTCCGCAATGCAACGCTAACACGAAATATGGGCTTACTACGAATACACCTAGCAGCTGCCAAGGAAGAAAACCAGCGCCTACAGGATCAGAACCGAGAAAACTTAGAAGCAGCGCTCGACCACCCAGACCAACCACTCAGTCCTAGCAGGTTCAAAGCCATTCCTTCAGACTCGATGAGGATGCTGCTAGACGATCATGTAAGATTACTAGATGAATACGACCGCATGAACGAGGAGTTACAGAAACTCAAAGAAGATCACAAATTACTCTAGTTACGAGAACCGGCACACCACGACATACCAGCACCTGTGGACCCCTCTCTTGACCTCCTAGAGGAACTCAACTCATTACGGGCCCAGGTATCGACCCTTGAATCAAGGATTGCAGTATATGAAGCGCCACCAAGGCCAGATTCCCCACCTGAGCTTCCAACTGAGGAAGAAACTGTCACCATCCCGGTGGAGGAAACATTTGAAGAAGCGTACGAGCCACAACCCATCCCAGGCGGACGCGTCACGGCCGAAGGCCAGATGACGTACGAACTTCCGACCCCCGCATGGATGAAAACTATTGAGGAACTTGGAACAACGCACTCAGCGAGAGTAGAGGCACAATTACATGCCATGGCGATGATAGAAGAAAGAATATTACAGTCTCCATACTTTGCTCATTTGGCCCCGCGACGATACATATCTGGGCACGAGCTACGGTATAAACCGTATTTTATGTTAATGGCTGAATACCAGTTGGCCATTGAGAAAGAGACAGGTAAGAAACCATCGCATGCAACTCAATTCGAGGAGGACGATTTGCCACTAGATGCGCAGCAAGGAGAGATCTATCAACCAGAGTGGCGAAAAGATTTACTACAGCAGTATCCAGAGATGATGAGTACATGGGTAAAGGCACCTTTGCATTTGAAGTATAACCCGTGTTGGGGACCAGTACCATGACGCCGCTCCTGGACTGCCTTTGCTATTAAGGTACAAAACAATAAGCAGTGCCAAGACTGGTTGAATTACCCCTATTTTAAGCAACCCATTGAGTTACCAACTGTTGGCTACATGATGGCTACAATTCGCCATTGGCTCCCTAGATTAAAGCATATGGATGATATAGCGGCGCATATGACTGTCATTTTTGACATGATGCAAATGATTTTTAAAGTCTTCCGACGCGTCAAGGCACCCCATGTCAACACCCCGGGCTTTGAGCATGGCAATTTTGATCTGGTATATGATATGAGTACAACGCCATCGCTACAACTGTGTTATGCCTGGCACTGCAGAATAAAGTACCTACCGGCGTGCTACAAGCAGACATTCGAAGAGATGTTCACAACCGGCTTCTGGGAATACCATTCAGAGGTATTCATAAGCAGGCCTACACATTTATTACAATTATTTGCCTATGAACGAATGGTCTATTCCACACACTATCAGCTCCCGCCACCGGAAGAACCGCAACCAATCGACTGGGAGAAACTCGAGGCAGACCTGGCCCGAGGCATTCGTATCTCCGAGCACACCCTCGCTCAAGACCTCCTACAGAACTATATCCGGAAGACCTCACAACAAGGTTCTGTCAGGGACGACAGAAGCGAGAGGGAGGGGGGTGTTGGAAGCAGCCAGAGGCACAGACGACACGGAAGCATGTAACGACGGAGCAGGGAGCCAGTCGAATCGTTTTTCAAATAATTATGTTTTCAAATACTTTCCAAAAACATTCAACAGTGATTTTTATCACTAATTGTAACATATGTAACATAGAAAATCCCATTTTGTAATCCATAGCTCCATTTTGTGCAAGCCGAGGAGTCCTCGAGCTTGAGGAGCTTAGGTGATCATCTGTTGCAGAGCTAAAGAGCGCACAAAGCAGAGAAAAAGACGGGCCCCAAAATTTTTCCGATTTGGACCACATATTTTTGTAACATATTCATTTTTGTAATATATTTCCCTTTGTAAAGGCACTAGAGGAGTCCTCTAGATGCATTCCCACAGAAGAATAGGAGCTTACCCATGTAAAATAGTAGGAAATTAGCTTTTAGTGAATAAAGTGCCGGTCACTTGTGTGAAAGGACCATTTTTAGGGCACTAGTATATAAGTCAAATGTGACTCTTTGTAAAAGACTTTTTGCCATTGTGAGAAGAGAGAGCACAGAAATTCGAATTTGTGTCTTCTTCCCTCTTCATCTTCTTCTTCGTGAGCTTGTATGCATGTGTAGTGCTTGGAAAGAGTGCTTGTGAGTGTTGTCTATCCTTGAGAGTGTTTCTTTGGTGTAGGAAAGGTGTGTGCGAGGTGTAGGAAGTGCTGAAGAGTAGGAAAGTATTTTCGCGATTCAGTATTTCTGTCGTAACTTGAAGTAGGAGTGTCGGAATTGAGTGAAACCACTGCCATTGGATGCGTCTTTATCGAGAGCTTCGAAACGCATATGCTATTCGCTATGTTTGGAGCTCGGAGCTAGGAGAAAAGTCCAAAATATTGACGGCTACTGCACCAAGTATCGTTTCATCTTGACCTACAGTTGAAGCTTGTTAGGATAAGTAATTACCTCATTTTCATTCTTGAGTACCTTATGTGCATTGACCATTATGTGATTGCATGTCTTCATACACTCGGCTAGGTTTGTATCCTCTTTGGATTGATAAATTAAAAGCGTGTATCCCCACTATATGCACTTGTGAGGGGATTGAGGTATAGTCTCTTTCTCCGCAAGTCCCTAAGTCGAAGCTTAGGTCAACACACTTTTTGGCGCCGTTGCCGAGGAGTGACGAATCAAACCGAGGCATTCGTGTGATGGTAAGTAGCTTTTTGCTTTGAAGAACTTGGAGGAGCTAAAATCTTCTCTTCTTTGGTAAGTCATTTTCAGCCGCACTTGCTACTTCCCATTCTTGGAGTGTGTGTAGTGAGTTGATAGATTAGGGAAGAGAGTAGAAGAAGTAGAGTAGGAGTGAGTGGAGAGTAGAGTAGGCTTTAGTGTTGTTCAAAAATTTTCCTTTTTGGTAAGCTAGGAATTTCCAAGTATAAAAGCCAAAAAAGTTCCATTTTTCAATTCACTTGTTGAACAAGTATCGTGGAGAGAGCACTCGGGTATCGTGAGAGTTGCAGAGATCGTGGGCGAGTATATAGGCGACCTGGAGCATTACAAAGCAAGGGGAAGTGCTAAAGAAGTTGAAAGTGCATCAGAGGTGAGCCTAGCAAGTCCTAATCCTTTTACATCATTCAAAAAAATTCAAGTTCAGTCAGAAACGACCTGCGACAGAGATCGTTTGGGTTTGATTGAGGTGAAAAGGTGAGTTTTGAGTGATCCAGAGAGTGGAGAAGGGGGAGGAGAGTGCATTAAACAAGTGCATTGAAACAAAATCTTAAAAACCTCTACAAAACTTTGAAGTTGGGTCAAGTATCGTCTTTGCTCCCACGGTTGAAGATCGCGATACTTGTCAAGTATCGTGGACTCCTGTGGTCGAGTATCGCGATATTTCCCAAATATCGGTATCGTCTCGATCAGAGATCGTTTGAGCCCAAAGATCTTGTATCGTTGGCTCAAGTATCGTGTTCGAGCGATCGCGATATTTGCCAAAGATCGTCGATCGTTGAGGTCAAAGATCAGTATCGTTTCGGTGAGATATCGTTTTGGCCAAGTGTCGGTATCGTCTGGTTTCCAGCGATCGCGATACCTAACAAGTGTCGTGTATCGTTGTAGTCAGCGATTGCCGGCCAGAGATCGTTTACCAAAGATCGCGATACCTAGGAGAGATCGGTATCGTTTCGTTTCAAGTATCGGTATCGCCGAGTCTTCAGCAATCGCGATACTTAACAAGTGTCGTGTATCATTGTGGTCAGCGATCGTTGGCCAAAGATCGTCGATCGTTTGGTTGAGTATCGTGTATCAAGTATCGTCTGCGCCAAATATCGTGTATCGTGGCCTGAAGATCGCGATACTTATGAAGTATCGTATATCGTTTGACCAAGTATCGTAGAGACAGAGATCGTGTATCGTTTTGGTCAAGTATCGTGTATCGCATCTCAGAGATCGCGATACTTACCAGCGATCGCGTATCATTTTGAGCCAAGTATCGTCGATCGCGTATCGTGTTGACCAAAGATCGTGGAATCCAGAGATCGTTTTGTCAAAGATCGTTTGGTTGAGTATCGTGTATCAAGTATCGTCTGCGCCAAATATCGTGTATCGTGGCCTGAAGATCGCGATACTTGTGAAGTATCGTATATCGTTTGACCAAGTATCGTAGAGACAGAGATCGTGTATCGTTTTGGTCAAGTATCGTGTATCGCATCTCAGAGATCGCGATACTTACCAGCGATCGCGTATCGTTTTGAGCCAAGTATCGTCGATCGCGTATCGTGTTGACCAAAGATCGTGGAATCCAGAGATCGTTTTGTCAAAGATCGTTTGGTTGAGTATCGTGTATCAAGTATCGTCTGCGCCAAATATCGTGTATCGTGGCCTGAAGATCGCGATACTTGTGAAGTATCGTATATCGTTTGACCAAGTATCGTAGAGACAGAGATCGTGTATCGTTTTGGTCAAGTATCGTGTATCGCATCTCAGAGATCGCGATACTTACCAGCGATCGCGTATCGTTTTGAGCCAAGTATCGTCGATCGCGTATCGTGTTGACCAAAGATCGTGGAATCCAGAGATCGTTTTGTCAAAGATCGTTTGGGGAAGTATCGTGTATCGTGTATCGTCTGAACTCAGGTATCGAGTATCGTGTCCATCAAGTATCGTCTGGGCGGAGATCGTTTTCTAGCGATCGTTTCGACCAAGTATCGTGTCAGTCAGCGATCGTTTCCTCAGAGATCGTGAGAGTCAAGTATCGTGACTTGAAATTTTCCTTCAGTCATTTTCCAGCCTAATTTTTTCCTAGACTGCTAAGCCATATCTTAGAATTCTAGAGGCTAGAGGAGGATAAGGTTTGATCAGAGCTCTTAAGTGAATGAACCTGAGATCCGGAAGAACCCTAGGAAGCCGAAGAAGTGTAATCTCTTCCGTAGGGAGTGCAGCTGAACCAAGTAGCCGTTCACACTATTCTGAGACCTCCAGTGAGTCAGAAGGAGAAATCCCCATGGCTTCCGAGGATATGCAAAACACTGTGCCCATGATTGGCCAGATGTCCATCATTGAGGGCGAATACAGAACTTCCTTAGAGTATGTGAGCACCAACCACAATGAGATACCTATCTATTTGGATGGTCTAAACAGATCAGTGGCTAGACTGAGGAAGGCTTCAGAGGCCTACATAGTGCCAAGACCAGCAGTCAAGTACATAGGAGGACTGTACATGGACAAACAAGACATTCAATACGTGGTCATAGAACACCCTGAAATCATTAATGAGCGTGGTGAGGAAAATAATGCTTCGAGCTTAAACGGATATGGAGCCGAAGAACAAGTAGCTACTCCTAGAGGGAGATCAACAATTACCAAACTTTGGAGAGGAGACTTAGTTCCACAGGATGATACTCTGATAGATGTGTATTTGATCAACGGAATGGAGCACTTGCTCAAAACCCATTCCTCTATATGGGAAGCTGCTCCTAATCCAGTTACCATCTATGAGTTACAAGACCCTGAATTCCCCACCATCATCACCTATTTGGACAAAAATCACAGAAGATATTGGCCAATCACAGAATTAGAGAGAGCTGAGCTGAAATATCAGAACATCCCAGTGTTTCCCCCAAGGGACCAAGCCACTACGTCACGGAATCCACATGGAACTTCTCAAAATGATTCAATTCAACAATCAGGACAAACACAACAAACTCAACAAACACAGGTCCCCATCAGACCACATGTACAATTCGTTATGCCTGCCACTAATCCTAATTACCGGCCACAACCAGCCATTGACCCAAGACAAGGAGTTCATACCCCAGCCAGACCACAGGTGGTACGAGGACAAGGCATACCAATAGGAAGACCAAATTACCCTGTAATGCCTAGACAACCTGAAGCAGGAAGGAGACTAAGGCCGATCCAAGTGGCCAAGTGCATGAGAAATCATTATGATGGCTCTAGTGAACCCTATAATCACATAGCAGAATTCAAACAAGTAATTAGAGCCGAGCAGGTAGATGACTTCATGATTCAATATGAGTCTTTTGGCCTTACCTTGTCAGACACGGCTTTGGCCTGGTTTCAGCCATTGGATCCAAATACCTTTCAGAACATGGATCAGGTGTATCAAGAAATGATTGAAGAATTTACCAAATCTGGAATTAAGAACAATTCTTCGTCATTACTCCACAGCTTCAAACAAGTCCCTACCGAGTCAGTGAGATTGGCTGCCAGGAGATTCAAGCAGTATGTGGATAGATGTCCTGTAGAAGAGACACCAACACAAAACAAAATGGTATCATTGTTTTTAGAAGGACTATTGAACGGAACCTTGAGGTCATTGGTGTACATAAAGAGAGTTCAAACCTTGCAAGAGTGCATGAAGGAATGCATAGACCTAGAAGATAACCTTGCAGAAGACTTGAAAATACCCCAAGGCAGTGTGAAAAGTGAAGAGTCAACAAGCAGCACATCAAACCCTAAAAACAACGTAGAGGAAATTGCCGACTTGTTAGCTAAAAAACTAAATGTTCAAGGACAGAGGAATTATCCCACCAATCCTATGAGAATGCCTATGCTTAGAAGATGTATGCAGTGCGGAGGAGATCATCCTTCTCATTTGTGTACTAGGGGAGTAGTCCCACCACCTGCCTATACTCCTCATAGACCCTCTGTCCCCGGACCACTACAATATTGCAGTATAGAGCAGAGATACACAAACCATAGCACCGACAACTGCCCTTACAATAGGCAAACCAGACCTACCCAGCCTTATGTGAGACCATATGGATACCCGCAGAACCAGCAGGGAGGAGAAGCCTTTAGATATCCCTCATATCAGCCGCAGGCACCAATACCACGACCATATGCATATCAGGGATATACGCAACCCCAACCAGTGCTAGGACAACAACCGCCCCACCCTCAGAACGTTGTCCCAGTTAAGAAAGCGCAACCAGAGGAAAACTTAGAAAGGGCTATAGTGCCAGCCACACCTTTGACTAGCAGTGACCCATATGACTCATTTTACGATCCTAGTCAAGGAACATACCCTGGTTGTGAGAGCTCAATAATGGAATGTGGGCAACAATATGACCCATATGCTTATGGCATGGAGACACCAGAGAGTTCATATAATTACGAGCAGGATTATGTACCTTTAATGTACACATCTCCTAGAGCAACCATGCCACCTCGACCAATGAATAGACCGCCTGTACCCAGAGGACCATGCTACAGATGTGGAGGTGACCACTATATTAGAGAATGTACATTACCAAACCCACCACCACCACAACGAATTTGGGAAGGCTACTGTAGCGATTGTGGTAAGGAGCATCTTTTCAGAGATTGTCCTAAGAACCCAAACAAAGTCACACCTAATGTGCAGATTAATGTGATAGAAGTGATTGAATCTTCAGGGAGCGACAAAGAGTACACTATACCTTTAAAAGCCATAACAAGAGCAAAGGCTAGAGAAAACCCTGATAAAACCAAAGAAAATAATCAAAGTGACAAAGAGGGAAATACACCCATCCCTCACAGAGTAGAAGACTCCGAAGAACCAGAAAAAAGTATCGCCAGTAAAAGATCCCAAAGGTGGAAGCAAAGGAGAGACAGGATAAAAGAAAAAAAATTGTTACAAAAGAAGGAAAATGAAAAGAGTAAACAGAAATCTACAGAAGAATCACAAGTGAAAGAAGAAAATAAAAAGGAGAATAAAAGGGAGGAGGTAGGATCAGTATTAGCAGACCCAATGCCTGAAGAATTAGCCATGTGGATTCAGGCATACAAGGCGAGAATAAAAGCAGGACCTACCATAGAACAACATGAGAGAGAGTATCCGAGAGGTGACTTAGAGAAAGAAAGACTGGAAATCTGCAAAAAACTGATAGAAGTTGCCCAACAAACATTAGAAAAACCCGCATCACCTTTACCAAACAACCGAATGGGCGAAGAGAAATTTCAAGAGTGCCTAAACACTCAGGAAAAGCCTAACGTAAATAGACCTCTGGATGATGAAATTGGTATTGAGAGAAAGGAAGGATCCATAGTCCCTGAAACAGAAGGAGATTGGACTAAGGATTTATGGGCGCGAGTTCAAGAGGACAAGTGGAAAAAGGTAGAGGGAATGGAACCGCCCTTTGAAGAATTGAAAGCAGAAAACGAAATAGAGGGTTCAACACCTGAACTCAATTCAGAAGAAATTTTTCCAATGGATGCAAGTGACAGAGAAGTGGAAGACGATGTAAAGGAACTACCCAACTACATTGGGGAATACAAGCACAACTCAGAATTGTATCGCATTCCATCAATAACGAGACGAGAAACGAATCCATCAGTTCAAACATCGGAGATCATACAACGCCTTAGAGAGGTGAAAATCCCATGTACCTTAACACTCGAGGAACTATTAAAGGTAAAACCACATTTAAAAGAGAAATTGATCAATCAGTGGGAAGTCAAGGAAGAAAAGAAGGAGGTAGCTGACGAAGTGAAAACGGTGAGAATTCCAGTGGATAAAGTAGGAGACTTTAGCAAAGGAGATGAAGGAAATACTTGTCTTCCAATCACCTATAGGGGTTACACAACCAAAGCCATACTAGATTCAGGAGCTGGTGTTGGCATTGCTACCAAAGAAATTTGGGAGAAATGGGGAAAACCAGCATTGAGACCAACACGCATGAAAATTCAAATGGCAGATGGACATACGGAAAGACCCTTAGGATTGTTGGAACGAGTAGTCTTCACTACATGCGGAGTGGAATTCGAACATACTTTAGCAATATGTCACTTTGAAAGGCCAAGCAATTATGAAATGATATTGGGAAGGCCAATCATGAGACAGCTAAAGGTCGTACAAGACTGGGGAAAAGATGCAGTGTACCTACAACACGCAGGAGTCACCACTAGGATCAACCTACATACTTACACATATCAAGATGTACCACCTCTGCAATGGAATCAAATCCACAAAGAGGAAGACGATCAATCGATTCATAGCGCAGGTTCTAGTGACCAATCCTGGATGAACGAGGACACTCATCTATGGATATGCCAAGCCGCAAAAAAGGAAGAAGAGAGAAGGAAAAGTTGGCAGCAGAAACAAGGTATAGTGAGATCGGTACAAGATCCGGCTTATATGCCACAAGTATTTCCAGACGAAGAATTCGAACCTCACGGTTGGATGGAAATTTTAGCCACCCTCGATGTTTGTGTAAACGAAGAAGTGGTAACTATGAACGAATGTATTGACGAGGAGGGTTAGGATGTTAGTTTGTATATGGTAGTCCTTCAGGAGGCGGAAGAAGGAGAAGTGATTGAGAAAGACTGGAAGGAGGACTACGAGAGCATTGAAATGGAACCAGAACCTCTGGATCTAGGGATTTGTACCAACAACATAGATATCACTGCCAATGAACAACATAAGGATCTCACACAAAAAGAAGAATTAGAAGTTGAAAAGGAGTTAGAAGATGAAGAAAACAAACCCCAAGACCAATTTGAGGTACCAGCTCATTTCAAAAAATATGAAGTGGAAGAGAGGAAGATTGCTATTCAAATGCCTAAAAGAGAGGCACAACCGGGAATAGCATATGATAATAAAGAACAAACCAAGAAAATAGTCGTGACCATGGAAGGAGGAGAGGAACGATGTACTTTCATAGGACAGGATGTCTCAGCGGAAGAAGAGCAAGAGTTAATTCGACTCATAAGAGAATACCGGGATGTCTTTGCTTGGACCTATAAGGACTTAAAAGGAGTAAATCCATCTATATGTGCGCATAGAATTCCCATGACATCCGAGGCCAAACCTTCCAAACAGAGACCTTATACTTATAATGACGTGTATTCAGCCAAGATAAAAGAAGAGATAGATAAGTTATTAGATGCTGGATTCATCTATGAAATTGAGCACACAGAATGGGTATCACCCTTGGTGGTTGTACCAAAGAAAAATGGCAAGTTAAGAGTGTGCATCAATTTGAAAAAAGTGAACGCCGCAACCATAAGGGATAGCTATCCCTTACCGATCACTGACCATCTCTTGGAACGTGTAGCAGGGAAAGAAGTTTATAGTTTTTTGGATGGCTTTTCGGGGTATAATCAGGTAGCCATTGCTTCTGAGGACCAACATAAGACTGCATTTGCAACTGAATGGGGAGTATACGCCTTTAGAGTCATGCCGTTCGGTTTAACGAATGCCCCAGCTACATTCCAAAGACTGATGTGTCATGTGTTCAAGGAATTTTTGAGAAAGAGCATGGAGGTATACGTGGATGATCTGTGTACATATTCAGCTATACGATCAGAGCACATCCCTGAACTAGAAAAGATTTTTGCCAAATGTCGACAATATCGAGTATGCCTCAATCCTGAGAAATGTGTCTTCATGGTGAGACAAGGGAAAATCTTAGGACATATTGTTTCTAAGAATGGAATTTCCACGGATGAAGACAAAATCAAAGTCATTTTGGATTTACCGAGACCGAAAACTGCTAAAGAAGTTCAAGCATTTATGGGACATTGTGGTTACTATCGAAGATTCATACATATGTACGCCATAATTGCTAGACCTCTTTATGCATTGTTAACTCAATTCAATTGGACCGAAGAATGCGAAAGAGCTTTTAATGAGTTGAAGAATCGATTGAGTTCAGCACCCATTCTTCGAGTCCCCGACTGGAATAAACCGTTTCATATTCATGTTGACGCTTCCAAGTTTGCCATTGGTTGCATCTTAGCTCAACCAGCTGATACAGGTAAATTAGACCACCCGATAGCCTATGCCAGTAGACAGTTAAATCAAGCGGAACGAAATTACACTACTACGGAGAGAGAAGGCTTAGGGATGGTTTATGCAGTCAAGAAGTTCAGACATTACTTATTGGCAAACAAATTCAAATTCTTCATTGATCATCAAGCTCTATTGTACTTAGTCAACAAGCCTTGCAATACAGGACGACTAGTACGATGGTTTTTATTGCTAATGGAATTTGATTTTGAAGTAATAGTCAAGAAAGGAAACACACACATAAGGGCAGACCACTTATCTCGTATGACACACGGAGAACCACCCATAGGAGTTCCTGATGATCTGCCAGATACTTATCTCTTTAACCTAGAAGTATGTCCTCAATGGGCCGAAAAATTGATCCCAATACTCACACATGGACCTAAAGATGGGATCACGCCAAACCGAAAGCAAGATCTTTGGAAGACTAAGAACCTTCACATTATTGCTGGAAGTTTGTACCACCAAGATTCAAGCGGACTGCTGATGAGATGCGTGGAAGAAGGGGAACAAAAAATGTGGCTACAGAAAGCACACATAAATCAATGGAACACTCACTTGAACGCAATGAGAACATGGCAAACACTTAAGCGATTCGGCATATATTGGCCAACCATGCAACGAGATGCACATCATTATGTGTCAACCTGTCCAACCTGTCGAGAACAAATCCCAGACGAGAACTCTACATTATGCTATTCGACAATAGCACCAAGTTGGAGTATGCCGCTGGTAAAGTTCTTAAAGACTCGAGAGTATCCTGATGGAGCCACCTTAGCAAGGAAACGTGCTCTTGAAGAACAGAGCAAAGATTACGCCATCATAGGAAAACAACTCTTTAAACGCGGGAGGGATAACCAACTAAGAATGTGCATTCATGAAAATGAATATCTCTCTGTCTTAGAAATGGCACATGCAGGAGCTGCGGGAGGACATTTCTCAGCAGACAGAACGGTCAAGATGATTCTCTTTGCAGGCTTGTGGTGGCCAACGCTACATATGGATGCGGGGGCATATGTGAGAAATTGCGAAACATGCCAGAGAGCAAAATACCCCATTAGAAGAGATGACATGCCTTTAAGACCAATGGTTTGTGCAAGAGCTTTTACCAAGTGGGGAATTGACTTCATAGGACCTATCAATCCACCGGCCAAAGGATCACATGCTGAATACATCATAGTAGCCACCGACTACTTAACCAAGTGGGTAGAAGCAAAAGCCACTAGAAAAAATGATGCTCAAACCACAGCAAAATTTCTTTTTGAGCACATTTTCACACGCTTTGGACTACCGATTGAGATAGTGAGTGATCGAGGAACACATTTCTTAAACGAAGTCATTGAGTCACTAATGAATGACTTTCTGGTGATTCATAAAAAATCAGCCCCATACCACCCTCAAGCTAATGGGCAAGCTGAAAGTTCCAACAAAGTACTATGTACTGTATTGACAAAGATTGTCAATAATGGAAGGTCAGATTGGGACAAACAATTGCATCACGCAATTTGGGCCTTCCGAGTGGCATATAAAACGGCCATTGGAACTACACCTTTCAACCTAGTGTATGGGCAGAATGCAATTTTGCCAATTGACTTCTTAGTACCTACATTGAAAGTGGCCCAGCAGTATGAATGGAACAGTCATGAATTATCTCAGCAATTAGATCAAATTGAAAAGCTGCACGAGACAAGATTACAAGCGGTAGCAGGCATCTATGCCGCCAAACGGAGACAAAAGGCTTATTATGATGCACATATAAAAGACAAGGGACTAAAAGAAGGCGACTTAGTCCTAGTTTACACCCTCAAACAACACGCCAAGAAGCTCCAAAAACGCGGATATGGACCCATGATTATAAATCGAATCTCTACTAGTGGTGCAGTCAATCTCGCCACACTAGACGGAGATATTCTTCCCAACTACATCAGTGGATGCAGAGTGAAAAGATTCATGGAGCCTCTAACGGATCAAATGCTAGCACGACTATTAGGAGCTCAAAGTAGGAAAAAGGAAGAAGAACGCATACGAGAAGAAGCTAGACAGGAAGCCCTAGAACGTATCAAAAAACGGAAAGAGTGGATGAGAGAAAGAGACGAAAGATATCGAGTAGGAGAAGAACTCATCCCAATGGCTAATTTTAGAGCCACTGAAAACTCAGGACAACAATGAAGACAGCCTTACTTGAATCTGGGAGCAGGACGAAAAGAGTACCACTTAGTGGATGCTCTCATAGACACAGGAGCAGCCATAAGCTGCATTAGATTTTCTTTGTCTCAAAGACTTAACGAGGAGTTACGGCCATCAAAGGCACAGCTAATTGGAATAGGAGGAAAAATTACTCAATGTATAGGTGAGATAACTTTACCTTTACATATGGGGAACACCACTATGGAGCAGAGGCTCTTAGTGTGTCAGGACCAAGATCTGCTTGAAGATGTGGTGTTAGGACAAGATTGGATCTATGAATATGAGGTAACCATTCAATTGGCTTTAGGATACATATCTGCCAGAATAGGACCTCGTGAGGTATTTAGTTTGCTAGACAAACGACCACCCAAAGCCGCTAATATAGAGCCAGAAGTTCAGCCCGATGAACCAAGTCATGAGTGTTTGTTCACTAGCACTATAGAAACCCCATTGTCAAGTATTTCATGTGAGAATACCGTGAGTCCTGTGTGCACTCGATCTTTGAGTATAGAGAGTCACAAGAGTGCACTTGAACATGAAATCCAGGCCAATGAACCACAAGGCACCGGAAAGAGTGCTCCTTTGCAAGAATTGAAGTCAACACCTATGAAAGTATACCCTATTCCACATTCTACACTAGCTTGGATAAGGAAGGACCAAAAGCAGGCCTATCTTCAGCAACAGACAAGTCTTCAACATCAGCATGTCCAATCAAAGAAGAAGACAAAGAGTTTCGAACACTTCAGTCAACCACGACTCAATAGCAGGTGGATCCCAAGGAAACTGATAACGGCACAACCTGATCGAACGAAAATATGGATCCCAAAGTCATGTAATCCAAGGACGATCATACCAAACAAGAAACATCCTCAGAAGGGCTATCACCATCAACATGGTCAACAGGCACATCAGCCAAGAAAGAGGACATATTGGAGGAAGAAGGAATCTACAGATGCAATGCAAACCAACTTGAGATTCCCAAAACAAAATAAGCAGACGTACTACCGAAGAAGAACCACATTCATCAGAGAGGTGGAGAATACAGTACATTCCACCCAAGTGAAGCAAAATTGGGTGCCGAAAAACAAGACAAGCTGCATACATCAAGAAAATACTTCCAATTGCACACATGAGGAGTGGTCGAGATCCAAAGTATGCATGATAGGGCCATATTACAAGGCCAAGCATTCGGCACGTCTTTCTTCTACTTCCGAATAGTCATGCACATTTTCCCTTTGGAAATAGGAGAGCACTTGTACATACATAAGAATATTACTTCAAAAAATTCACTAACCGCTTCGGCTATGGATTAACTTTTATGTTTTCTTTTTAGCAAAAAAAAAATATATATATATATATAAATACATGAAAAACTCAGGTATTACCTTTCTAACACCCACGGGGGAGGGACGGCACCATGCACTCGGAGCAACGTCGAATTATTAATCAACATATGGAGGAGGATTTCTGAAAAAAAATATATGGATACTAACTCATACTCCATATTGAGTGCAGATGACTTCTACTGATTCCGAAGCAACACAGCAAGAAGAGGTGCAACTTCTTCCAATGGAATTAGTAATTAAAGCAAGAGGTCACTGGTTCAGGGACGATCAACCAATGGCGGACCTAATTTTCATGGCTACCATCAAGATCATGGACAGGAATCACTACTTCCCTATCATGTCCCAAGATTTCAAGACTATAATACAAGGGTTACCACATATTGAGGATGTGTGGACACAAGCGGGAATAGAGTCATTCTTGAAGATCCCTATATATGTACCAGATTTTCAGAGGTGTACACAGGTGATGAACACCATGCAACCTGCAGGAACAAAAATCTCAGTCCCAGAAGCGCAAGTATTGGACAAAGTCGGGAAATGGAAGACCATACAGTCCACACATGAATTGATTAATAAAGCGTTTGGATGGAATCAAGCAGGGATTACTTGTGTGAAGGAAGAATGCCATGACCCGAAGAAAAGGTCATTCCTGGAAATCAACAGGATTGACATTGAGGACGCTGTACGGCTAGTGCATCAACACTTCTGTTTTCCAAGTATGCACAGGTACACCGCACCTCAAAAGATAGTCGTCCAACTACTGTCGCATGCCATGAGACAGATAGGCAACAAAGTAAATCTAACAGGCTATGTACAAGAACGATTGTTTGAAGCCCAAAAGAAATGGGGCCAGAAGAAATTTTTGAATGGGAGTTCAGCGCTGACATTGCTCATATATGAAGCTTTGGACATGAAGAATTGTTTAAGGGAGATGCCAACCTCAGAAGGACTAGCTACATATGTGAAATCCGCCTCAGTTCCCAAGAAGAAGAAAAGTACTACAGGTGTGGAAGAGGCAGGAACTAGCTCTCAGCCAAGAATGAGAGGCACCAAAAGACTAAGAGAAGTCAAGACAGAGGAAGAAGGAATACCTATGAAAAAAAGAGTACATGTACTTCCAAAGGTGACACTTACAGGACAGAAACAAATCACGGAGGAAGAGCTGACCAAAGCACTTGAAGAAACGCACAAATATACTGAAGGACAAGTCAACTTACCAGTGCAAGGTCATCACTATCAGCAGTCACAACAAGAGCCGAAAACAAAAAGAAGACTCACTAAAGTCCACCGATACCGTGAAATCGGATTAGACAACTCCAGCTCATCTACTCAAGAGAAAGAAGCAAAGGACACATCATTGTTGGATGTGGAAATTCAAAGCGAATCAAAAGACGATGGGCAATGGAACGAACTCAATGAAGTGAATTATGATGAAGAACCAGAAAGCCCTAATCCGATAGATCAAGATACAAAAATGAGTCCGAAGACCACAAGCACGAAGATAGATGAGGAGATTGCGGAAAAGGAAAATGAAGATCAAGATATAGAAACGGAAGAGCCATTCACACCAATCAGGGTTGTAGCAGAACCTTCCCCAATGGATGTCACGTTTCAGGGGAGTGCTACTAAAAAGAAGAAAGCAAAAGGCGATGATGAGGAACCAAAAATACAATTGCAAGTCATACAGCCACATAATGAGACACTCCAGGTGACAGAAGGCAAAGATGTGCAAACGGGAGAGACTCCAGCAATAGCAAAGACATGGCTAAATGTAGACATCGCTCAGCTCAAGCCTGTTGTGCAAGATATGATTAGAACAGCTCTGGATACACAACAACTAATGCTTGATGCTGATGAAGATTACGACCAAGCCATGCAAGAAAAGAAAGAGCTTGAGGAAACAGGCAAAGAGCTTTCTGAAGAACTAGCAAAGGTGCGAGAACAAGCTCTGAACAAAGAAACGGAACTCCAAGCAGTCAAAACACAAAACAGTATGCTAGAAACAGAGCAGACAAAATTGCAAAATCAAGTACAAGAATTGACAAAGAAATTAGAGATGAGTGAGACTGAGAAGACACGACTTCAAACACGCAGCAAAATCTTAGAATCTCAGCTCAAGGCCAGTATGGAAGAAACTGACAATATGCGACAAAGAAATAAAGAGCTAATGACAGCTCTCATTAGTGATCAGACATTGGCAATTACTGATGAGCCACAAAGAGATGTCAAAGACCTGGAAGATCAGATCACAAAATTACAAGATCAGCTAAGACAGGAGCAAGAAGTCATAACGGATTGGGAAAAGAGATATATGGAGGACACAGCAGCCCTCAGGATGAAATGGAAAAAAGCAGAAAATAACTACCTGCGACAGTGCAAGGAAGACACGGAGCACATGAACATTGTGGCTCAGGAATTAATGAAACATCAGGCAACTATTGCTAAGGCCGAAGAGGAAAGCACACAAAAAGATGATTTAATCAAACGACTGCAAATCAATTAGAGCAGCAAGCACAACAGGGGACACCAGTAGTTCCGCCAAAGACCTCGGCTACTGTGGAGGAAGAGGTACGCCCTCTCTCTCCCCCCTTGTATAATTCACCAATAAGGGAGGAAAAGGAGGTTCCATTAGAACCTAACACACACAAACTTGCAGAGCTGAGCAGGACAGAAAGGGCACTACTGGTGTCCCAGCTTACGGCTGAATTTGAAGATCAAGTCATCAATCTAATGAAAGAGGCTAAAATTGACAGCAAGCAACTGGAGCAAATACTAAGGCCATTCAATGTACCATACGGGCTTTTGAAGGAACAAACCAGGCAATACATAAAACATGCTACAAAGAAGGAACCTGATCACAATCTCCAATTTCGGTATGATACTTTTAAATATACTCAGGTAGAGTTTGAGGAGGCAAATCCAATTTGGAGAAGAAAGCTATTGGAAAAGCTCCCTACGCTACGGGTCCAGTGGGAAGCATCACCGCATGAGCTTCAAGTAAACCCATCATTTTGCCCACTACCCCGTCGAAGAGCATGGACGCAATTTTGGGAAGGCCAGCGGCAAGGTAGTATTAATAACCAATGGCTAAATTATCCGCTATTACCTAGTCCACCACACAACTATCTACCGACAGAGGAATACATGGTCAAAACCATGGAATTTTGGCTTGCACGCTATGCTACCGTTCCAGATCTAGCAGTAAAAATGACGAATAAAATATTTAGCATGCTCCTTACAGTGATTAAAGTGTTCCAACACGCACAATATACTTTTTTGAATTTCATCGGCATTACGCAGGGCTCGGAGGCTTTAATTTTTGATTTATCCACTATTCCGAGCCGGTTAACAATCATGGCATATTTTTCTCGGCTCATGTTTCTACCATCAACATACATGCAAACATTTGAAGAAGCATTCTTTACGGGCTTCTTCGAAATAGATTCAGAGATCTTCATTAAAATGACCTCCAATCTGAATGCACGACTGGTGGCCTACGAAATAAGTTTCTTCGCTGACCATAGACAGGCACCAGAGGATGGAGTAAAGTCTCGACAATGGAAGGAGTTCATGCTATGTAATGCTAATCTGCTCAATCAAAGAGAGCAACAGGTCATTCAAACCTATACTCGTCGCCACAAAAAGCCTGTCGGGGACGACAGAGTCCAGGAGGGGGGCAGTGTCGAGGGCGAGACGAGTAAAAAGAGGAAAAAAAGGAAACAACACAAGAAATAGCTTCACTAAAAGGCAAATTTGAAGATACATCTCTGCAGGAAGCCCCGCAGGGGCGCACACACCAAGGAAAAGCACGCAACTGGAAGAAGGAATCAGGGCCAACATGTATCACCTATGTGGATGCTTCAACCTCTTGAGTTGCAGAGGGTTCAGATCAAGGCTTACGAGCTACATCCGCATATGTGCACTGATGGCGTGCGTGGCTAACCAAATCAACCAGGTCCAATGCGTGCAACCAGGACAAACCAGAGCGCCTCTAAAACGTAATGCAAGATCAAGAATCAGACAATACTGACCACAGGGTGCGTGCGTGAAGCAAAGTCTGTCAAGGGACGACAGAGGCGAAGAGGGGGAGAGTGTTGCAGAGCTAAAGAGCGCACAAAGCAGAGAAAAAGACGGGCCCCAAAATTTTTCCGATTTGGACCACATATTTTTGTAACATATTCATTTTTGTAATATATTTCCCTTTGTAAAGGCACTAGAGGAGTCCTCTAGATGCATTCCCACAGAAGAATAGGAGCTTACCCATGTAAAATAGTAGGAAATTAGCTTTTAGTGAATAAAGTGCCGGTCACTTGTGTGAAAGGACCATTTTTAGGGCACTAGTATATAAGTCAAATGTGACTCTTTGTAAAAGACTTTTTGCCATTGTGAGAAGAGAGAGCACAGAAATTCGAATTTGTGTCTTCTTCCCTCTTCATCTTCTTCTTCGTGAGCTTGTATGCATGTGTAGTGCTTGGAAAGAGTGCTTGTGAGTGTTGTCTATCCTTGAGAGTGTTTCTTTGCTGTAGGAAAGGTGTGTGCGAGGTGTAGGAAGTGCTGAAGAGTAGGAAAGTATTTTCGCGATTCAGTATTTCTGTCGTAACTTGAAGTAGGAGTGTCGGAATTGAGTGAAACCACTGCCATTGGATGCGTCTTCTCAAGAGCTTCGAAACGCATATGCTATTCGCTATGTTTGGAGCTCGGAGCTAGGAGAAAAGTCCAAAATATTGACGGCTGCTGCACCAAGTATCGTTTCATCTTGACCTGCAGTTGAAGCTTGTTAGGATAAGTAATTACCTCATTTTCATTCTTGAGTACCTTATGTGCATTGACCATTATGTGATTGCATGTCTTCATACACTCGGCTAGGTTTGTATACTCTTTGGATTGATAAATTAAAAGCGTGTATCCCCACTATATGCACTTGTGAGGGGATTGAGGTATAGTCTCTTTCTCCGCAAGTCCCTAAGTCGAAGCTTAGGTCAACATCATCCTTCTCACTTTTGTACTAGGGGAGTAGTCCCACCACCTCCTTATGCTTATAATAGACCCACTGTCCCAAGACCTCTACAATATTGCAGTATAGAACAAAAATATACAAATCACAGTACAGAAAATTGCCATTACAATAGGCAAGCAAGACCAACACAGCCATACATGAGACCTTATGGATACCCTCAGCGAGAGCAAGGAGGTGAAGCAGGGAGGTACCCTACCTATCAGCAGCAGGCACCAGTGCCAAGACCATATGCGTATCAAGGATACACCCAACCACAACCAGTACTAGGACAACAACCACCCCATCCTCAGAACGTTGTCCCAGTCAAGATAGCTCAACCTGAAGAAAACCTAGAGAGAGCGATCGTCCCAGCCACACCATTGACTAGTAATGAACCATATGACTCATCTTACGACCATAGTCAAGGAGCATATCCCAATTATGAAAGCTCTATGATAGAATATGGACAACTATACGAACCATATGCCTATGGCATGGAAGTATCAGATAGTTCATACGAATATGAGCAGGACTATGTGTCATTAATGTACACAGCTCCTAGAGCAACCATACCACCCCGACCCATGAACAGACCGCCTGTACCCAGAGGACCATGCTACAGATGTGGAGGTGATCACTATATCAGAGAATGCACATTGCCAAACCCTCCACCACCACAACGAGTCTGGGAAGGCTACTGTATTGATTGTGGTAAGGAACACCTTTTTAGAGATTGCCCCAAGAACCCCAACAAGGTTACATCCAACGTGCAAATCAATGTGATAGAAGTAATCGAATCATCAGGGAGCGATAAGGAATATACTGTACCACTGAAGGCGATAACAAGAGCCAAAGCTAGAGAGACCCCAGAAAAACCAAAAAAACACAATCAAAGTGACCTAGAGATGAATACACCCACACCTCAGAGAGTGGAAGACTCGGAAGAGCGTGAGAAAAGTGTTGTGAGCAAACGAACACAGAGATGGAAGAATCGTAGAGAAAGGATAAAAGAAAAGAAGTTACAGCAGAAGAGGGAAAATGAGAAGAACGAACAAAACCCAAAAGAGGAACAGAAAATTGACAAAGAAAACAAAAATGAAAAGTACAAAAAAGAAGAGGTAGGATCCGTCTTAGCGGATCCCATGCCTGAAGAATTAGCCATGTGGATTCAGGCATACAAGGCACGAATAAGAGCCGGACCGACCATCGAACAACATGAAAGAGAATACCCTAGAGGAGACCTAGAGAAAGAGAGGTTGGAGATCTGCAAAAAATTAATAGAAGTTGCTCAACAGACCTTAGAGAAACCTGCGTTGCCATTACCTAATACCCAAATTTCTGAAAGCAAATTCCGAGAGTGCGTCATCATTCATGACCATGAAAAACATGAAGTAAGTAGGACACAGAATGGCAATTATTGTGAGGATAGAAGGGAAGGATCCATTGTTCCCGAAGTAGAAGGGGAATGGCCTAAAGATTTGTGGGCTAGAGTCCAAGAGGACAGATGGAAGAAAGTAGAGGGAAATGAACCACCCTTTGAAGAACTAGAAGCAGAAAATGGAATAGAGGGTTCAATACCTGAATTAAATTCGGAAGGAATTTTACCAATGGATCCTAGTGACAAAGGAGATGATGGAATATTGGATTTGCCAAACTATACAGGAGAGTACGAACATAATTCAGAATTGTATTGCATCCCCTCAATAAGGAAAAAAGAACCGAACCCATTAGTCCAAACATCGGATATCATCCAACACCTTAAAAATGTAAAAATCCCTTGCACCCTAACATTGGAAGAACTGTTGAAGATTAAACCACATTTAAAGGAGAAATTGACCAGTCAATTGGAGATCAAGATGGAGGAAAAAGAGATATCGGATGAAGTAAACACTGTAAAGATCCCTGTGGATAAGGTAGGAGATTTTAGTGAGGGAGATGAAGGAAACACTTGCCTTCCAATTACCTATAGGGGCTATACCACCAAAGCCATCTTAGATTCAGGAGCTGGTGTAGGCATTGCTACTAGAGAAATCTGGGAAAAATGGGGAAAACCAGCTTGAAGACCAACGCGTATGAAAATACAAATGGCTGACGGACACACAGAAAGACCCTTGGGATTATTGGAACGAGTAGTTTTCACCACCTGCGGAGTTGAATTTGAACACACCTTAGCAATTTGTCAATTTGAAAGGCCGAGCAATTATGAAATGATACTTGGGAGACCTTTCATGAGACAGCTAAAGGTTGTGCAAGATTGGGGAAAAGATGTTGTATACCTACAACATGAAGGAACCACCACGAGAATAAATCTTCGCACTTATACATATCAAGATGTTCCCCCCTTACAAAGGAATCAAATTCATAAGGAAGAAGACGATCAGTCAATTCACAGCATAGGTTCTAGTGACCAATCCTGGATGAACAAGGACACTCATCTATGGATATGCCAAACTGCCAAAAAGGAAGAGGATAGGAGAAAGGGATGGCAGCAAAGGCAAGGAGTAGCCAGGTCTGTACAAGATCCAGCTTACATGCCTCAAGTCTTTTTAGATGAAGAGTTTGAACCTCACAGTTGGATGGAGATTTTAGTGACCCTCGATGTATGTGTGAACGAAGAAGTGATAACTATGAATGAATGCATTGACGAGGAAGGATACGACGTTAGTCTCTATGTAGTAGTCCTTCAAGAGGCTGAAGAAGGAGAAGTGATAGAGAAAGAGTGGAAGGAGGACTATGAGAGCATTGAGATGGAGCCAGAACCGATGGAACCAGTGGACGAACATCAAATAAGAGGTACCACAACCAACGAAAACAACCAGGAACCTACACAAGAAGAAGAAATGGAGTTAGATAAAGAGCCAGAAGGTGAAGAAAACAAGCCACAAGACCAGTTTAAGGTGCCAGCCCACTTCAAAAAATATGAAGTAGAAGAGAGAAAAATTGCTATTCGAATGCCTAAAAGAGAAGCACAGCCAGGAATAGCATACGACAATAAATAACAAACCAAGAAGATAGTAGTAACCTTAGAGGAAGGAGAAGAACGATGTACTTTCATAGGACAAGATGTCTCAATGGAGGAAGAACAAGAGTTAATACGCCTCATAAGGGAATATCGAGATGTCTTTGCCTGGACCTATAAAGACTTGAAAGGAGTAGATCCATCTATATGTGCTCATAGAATACCCATGACATCCGAAGCCAAACCTTCTAAACAAAGACCGTATACATATAATGATGTGTATTCAGCTAAGATAAAGGAAGAGATAGATAAATTGTTAGATGTTGGATTCATATATGAGATTGAGCACACGGAATAGGTGTCACCCTTGGTGGTTGTACCAAAAAAGAATGGGAAGTTAAGAGTATGCATCAATCTGAAGAAAGTAAATGTCGCGACCATAAGGGATAGTTACCCATTACCAATTACGGATCATCTGTTGGAAAGAGTGGCAGGGAAGGAAGTTTATAGTTTTTTGGATGGCTTTTCAGGGTATAATCAGGTAGCCATTGCTCCTGAGGACCAACACAAAACCGCTTTCGCAACTAAATGGGGAGTATACGCCTTTAGAGTCATGTCTTTTGGTCTAACCAATGCCCCAGCCACTTTCCAAAGATTGATGTGCCATGTATTCAAAGAATTCCTGAGAAAAAGTATGGAGGTATACGTGGACGATCTTTGTACTTATTCAGCCATACGATCAGAGCACATCCCTGAACTGGAAAAGATCTTTGCCAAGTGTCGACAATATTGAGTATGCCTCAATCCAGAAAAGTGTGTCTTCATGGTTAGACAAGGAAAAATTTTAGGACATATTGTCTCTAAAAATGGAATTTCAACTGATGAAGACAAAATCAAAGTAATTCTGGATTTACCAAGACCAAAGACTGCTAAAGAAGTTCAAGCATTTATGGGACACTGTGGATACTATCGAAGATTTATACATATGTATGCCATAATTGCTAGACATCTCTATGCACTCTTGACTCAATTTAATTGGACCAAAGAATGTGAGAGAGCCTTCAATGAGTTAAAGAATCGATTGAGTTCAGCACCAATCCTTCGAGTACCTAACTGGAATAAGTCATTTCACATTCATGTGGATGCTTCCAAGTTTGCCATTGGTTGCATCTTAGCTCAACCTGCAGATACAGGAAAGCTAGATCACCCTATAGCCTATGCCAGTAGACAATTAAATCAAGCAAAACGCAATTATACCACCACTGAGAGAGAAGGCCTAGGGATGGTGTACGCAGTGAAAAAGTTCAGACATTACCTGTTGGCAAACAAATTCAAATTCTTCATTGATCATCAAGCCCTACTGTACTTAGTCAATAAACCTTGCAATACAGGAAGACTAGTACGATGGTTTTTATTGCTAATGGAATTTGATTTTGAGGTAGTAGTCAAGAAAGGAAATACCCACATAAGAGCATATCACTGATCAAAAATGACCCATGGAGAACCACCCATAGGAGTACCAGATGATCTGCCAGATACATACCTTTTTAACCTGGAAGTATGTCCCCAATGGGCAGAAAAGCTGATCCCTATACTCACGCATGGACCGAAAGATGGGATCACACCAAACCGAACCCAAGACCTTTGGAAGACTAAAAACCTTCATATCATTGCAGGAAGTTTGTATCACCAAGATTCAAGTGGATTATTAATGAGATGTGTTGAAGAGGAGGAACAGGAAATGTGGCTTCAGAAAGCACATGTGAATCAATGGAAAACTCATTTTGAATGCAAACGGAACATGGCAAACACTGAGGAGATTAGGCATATATTGGCCAACCATGCAGAGAGATGCACATAACTATGTATCAGCATGCCAAACCTGTCAAGAACCGAATCTAGATGAGAACTCCACTCTATGCTACTCCACAGTAGCACCTAGATGGAGCATGCCTCTGGTAAAGTTCTTAAAGACCCAAGGATACCCAAAAGGAGCCACTTCAGCTAGGAAACGTGCACTTGTAGAACAAAGTAAGGATTATGCCATTATAGGAAAACAACTTTTCAAGCGAGGGAGAGATAATCAATTACGATTGTGCATTCATGAAGATGAATATCTTTCTGTTTTAGAGATGGCACATACAGGAGCTGCAGGAGGGCACTTCTCTGCAGATAAAACAGCAAAAATGATCCTCTTTGCTGGAATGGGGTGGCCAACTCTACATCAAGATGCCTTAACATATGTGCAACGATGTGATACTTGTCAACGAACAAAATATCCAATTAGAAGAGATGAGATGCCATTGAGACCCATGATGAGTGCCAGAGCCTTCACCAAATGGGGAATAGACTTCATAGGACCTATTAGCCCCCCAGCGAAAGGATCCCATGCCGAATATATAATTGTAGCCACAGACTATCTGACCAAATGGGTAGAAGCCAAAGCAACCAAGAAAAATGATGCGAGAACTACGGCCAAGTTTCTCTTTGAGAACGTTTTCACTAGATTTGGACTACCAATAGAAATGGTGAGTGATAGAGGTACGCACTTTGTGAATGAAGTCATAGAAGCCTTACTGAATGAATTACTGGTAATTCATAAGAAATCAGCTCCTTATCACCCACAAGCCAATGGACAAGCCGAAAGTTCGAATAAAATCTTATGTACAGTTCTCACCAAAATTGTTAATGATGGTAGATCGGATTGGGATAAGCAATTACATCATGCTTTATGGGCATTTCGTGTAGCCTACAAAACCGCCATAGGCACTACTCCTTTAACTTAGTGTATGGACAAAATGCTATTTTGCCAATTGATTTCTTAATTCCCACTCTCTGAGTAGCAAATACTTACGAGTGGACGGGACATGAACTATCAGCTCAATTGGATCAAATAGAAAAGCTTCACGAAACTAGGTTACAAGCAGTAGCAGGCATTTATGCTGCTAAACGGCGACAGAAAGCCTACTTTGATGCTCACATCAAAGACAAAAATTTGAAGGAAGGAGATTTAGTTTTGGTATATACCTTGAAACAACATGCTAAGAAGTTGCAGAAGAGAGGATATGGCCCATTAATCATCAATCGCATATCGACAAGTGGAGCCATCAGCTTAGCAACCCTAAATGGGGAAGTATTACCAAACTATATCAGTGGATGTTGAGTGAAAAAATATCTAGAACCGTTGACTGAAGAAACAATGTCTCGATTAATCAAGGGCAAGAATAGACGTATGGAAGAGGAAAGGATACGAGAAGAAGCAAGACAGGAAGCACTAGAACGAATTAAGAAACGGAAAGAGTGGATGAGAGAGCGAGATGAGAGATATCGAGAAGAACTCATCCCAATGGCTAATTTTAGAGCCACTAAAAACCTAGGTTCACAGATAACGCAACCATATTTAAATTTGGGAGCGGGTAAAACGGAGTACCACTTGGTGGATGCTCTCATTGACAGAGGAGCTGCCATAAGCTGTATCAAGCTTTCTTTGACTCAAAAACTCAAGGAAGAATTACGTCCTTCGATGGCACAGTTGATAGGAATAGGAGGAGCGATTACTCAATGTATAGGTGAGATCACATTACCTCTGCATCTTGGCAACAACACTATGGAACAAAAGCTATTAGTGTGTCATGATCAGGATCTACTTGAAGAGGTAGTGTTAGGTCAAGACTGGATTTACGAATATGAGGTAACCATTCAATTGGCTTCAGGCTACATCTCAGCCAGGATAGGACATCGTGAGGTATTCAGTTTGCTAGACGAACGACCAATCAAAGCCACTAGTATAGAGCAAAAAGTTCATTCCAATGAATAAAGTCATGAGTATATGTTCACTAGCACTATAGAAACCCCTTTCTCAAGTACTTCAAGTGAGGACACATTGAAGTCTGCTTGCATGCCATCTTCTAGTCTAGCAAGTCACCAGAGTGTCCATCAACCTGAAACCCACCTCAGTGAAGCACCATGCATAAGAGAGACCAGTCCTCTGAGTGATTCAAAATCTGTACCTATTAAAATATACCCGATTCCGTACACTCAACAAGCTTGGATAAGGAAAGATCAAGCGAAGGAGTATCTTCGACAACAGAAGCACTATCGACATCGGAGCAACCAATCAAATAACAAAGCAAATCATTTTGAGCACCAAATTCAACAACGAAGTGCTACAATATGGATTCCAAAGAAAGTAGTAGCCGCTCAAACGGATCGATCGCAAATATGGATTCCTAAATCATGTGCTCCAAAGAAGCTAAACCGAAACGATGAACCTCAGCATAAGAAGAACCACCATGGTCTACGAGCAAAACAGCCACAGGAGAATAGCTACAAAAAAATAAAGGAGTCTGCAGTCGCTACACAAGCCAATCTGAGATTCAAAAATCAGAGAGAGCAGACATACAACAAGAGGAGGACCACATTCATCAAAAAGGTGGAGAAGACACTACATCCCAACAGAATGAAGCAGATTAAGGTGCCGAAGGACAAAACAAACTTCATGCATCATCTAACTACTTTGAGTTGCACACATGTGGAGTTATCAGTACCCAAAGTATGCATGATAGGGCCACATTACAAGGCCAAGCATTCGGCACATCTTTCTTCTAATTCAGGATAGTCGAGCACATTTTCCTCTCGGGAAATAGGAGAGCACTTGTACATACATTAAGAAAATCACTTAAAAATAATAATCACCGCTTCGGCTACGACCTAACTTTTTTGTTTTCCTTTCAAATGAAAATATAAAAATATGTAAAATATGAAAAAAATCTAGGTATTACCTTTCTCACACCCACGGGAAAGGGACGACACCATTCACTCGGAGCTTTATCAAACAAATGAAGAAGAATTCCTTATGGTATATGGCCACTAATTCATAGTGCAGATGGCATCCACCAATTCCGAAGCTACGCAAGAGGAAGAGGTCCAGCTTCTTCCACTTGAATATATAACAAAAGCAAGAGGACATTGGTTTCGGGAGGACCAACCAGTGTCAGACCTCATTTTCATGGCCACTATCAAGATCATGGATAGGGATCACTATTTCCCTATCATGTCGCAAGAGTTCAAAACATGCCAACATCAGAAGGGTTAGCCCGATATGATAAATCCGCGACAATCCCCAAGAAAAAGAAGATAGTGGTGGTTACAGAAGAGGCAGGAACCAGCTCACAAAAACCCATGAGGGGTACGAAGCGTCTGCGAGAGGAAGAAGCCCAAGCTACACCCCAATCAAAGCGGACACATGTTCTCCCAACGATAACGAGAACTCAAATGCCTATCACTAAAAGAGATCTCTCTGCCGCCCTAGAAGAGACACATCAGTATATGCAAGGGCAGGTGAACCTGAATATCCAAGGTCATCATTATAGACAAGCAAGCCAAGAGACACAAGTAAGGAGTCAAGCACAAACCCTGAAACAGCCTGGAAGATACAAAGAACTGGGCATAGATGATTCTAGCTCCAATATAGAATCCAGTCATGAAAAAGATACTCTAGACACTGATATAAGGACAGAAAGTCAAGAAGAAGAAGGGACAGAGATCAATCAGGTCGAAGTCACGCCAGACAACCACGAAGAAAAGGAAAAGAACGTAGAGGATTCTAAGGAACTGGAGCATGTCATTCAGTTGAATGATACTACAAAGATCAGCATCAAGGAAGCTCCAACCAGTGTTACATATGCAAAACAACCTATCAAAGAGGAAGTACAAACTCTAGTGAACAAGGATTCGGAGCTACTACAAAATAAAGAACAAATTGTGATTGAGGTACCAGATGACACAAAGGACACAAAGAAAACATGGTGGCTGAGCCAAGGATCCAACTTCAGATTAGGCAGCCCCATGACACTATGCTACATGTGGCACAAGGCAAAGATGTCACAACTGGCGAAGAACCGAGTATCCCAAAAACATGGCTTAATGTGGATGTCACTCAGTTGAAACCTGTAGTAAAACAAATGATTCAAACGGCCATGGATACGCAACAACAAATGATGGACATAGATGCAGACTATGATAGAGCCATGCGAGAAAAGAACCAATTCCAGGTAATGAGCGAACAATTGTCATCGCAATTAATCCAAGCTCAGAAAGAGATGGCAGTCAAAAACACGGAGATGCTGGAGGTCAAAGTGAAATATGACACATTAATCACTAAGCATCACCAACTGCAAGCACAGCTCGCAGATTTACAGAGATTACATGATGCAAGCGAAGCTGACAAAGAAAGAATGAAAACTAGAAGCACATTACTTGAGACACAGCTCAAGTTGTACATGGAAGAAAATGACACCTTGCGAAGCAGAAATAAAGAATTGATGAAATCATTATTATATGATGAACCTATTGAGCAATAGGAATCATCCGAAATCAAAGAAAAAGAATTAAGAGATCAGCTAGCACAACATGCAGAATTGTTGAGACAAGAGCGCGCAATGAGAGAAGAATCGGAACAGAAGTACAATCAAGAAATAAGTGAACTAAAAAAGCAGTTGAATACAGCACATGGGAGACTTGCAGCAAGCTACAGTGAAAACATGGACAATGTGGCCGAAATTGGTAATGAATTGCTTGCAGCAAAGGAAGCACTCAGCACAGCCATGCAAGAAAACAAAGAGAAAACTGAACATATAAAGCAATTAGAATTTCAAATCAATCAGAACGCAGTGATCGGGACACCAGTAGTGCCAGCTAAGGAAAATCCTACTGACGAGGTAGAGGTAAGTCCTTTATCTCACCCGATCTATAATTCTCCAATACATGAGCAGATGGCAGCTATACATGATGATCATCCAATGCCATACACTGCAAAAATAAGTCAGAAGGAACGGGCACTAGTGGTGTCCCGATTGACGGAGAATTTTGAAAATGAAGTCATTAAAGTAATGAAAGAAGCCAAGATCAAAGGCAAAGACTTGGAAAAGATCATGAAGCCTTTCAACATTCCGTACGGACTATTGAAAGAGAAAACGAGACAATATATAAAGAAGATTACACAGGAAAGTCCAGACGAGCAGCTAAATTTTAAACAGGACACATTTGCATACAGTCAAGAAGAATTCGAAGCTGCACAACCTATTTGGAGAAGAAAATTTTTGGAGAAACATCCCACACTACGGGTGCATTGGCAAGCAGCACCATATTTATTCCAGGTAAACCCTTCATTTTGTCCTATACCACGCAGAAGGGAGATTAGAGAATTTTTGGACTTGCAAAGAAGCGGCGCTATAAATAAACAGTGGCTGAATTATCCTATGCTTCCGAGCCCGCCACATAACTACTTGCCAACGGAAGAGTATATGGTCAAAACCATCGAATTTTGGCTGCAAAATTATGCGACAGTACCCGACTTAACTGTCAAAATGACCAATAAAATGCTTAGCATGATACTTACTGTTTTGAAGGTATTCAAGCATGCGACCTACATTTTTTTGAATTTCATCGGCATTAATCAGGGCACGGAAATCCTCATTTTTTATCTATCGGTTATGCCTAGCCGACCAACAATAATGGCGTATTATTCCAGATTAATGTTCTTGCCAAGTGTATACATGCAAACTTTTGAAGAAGCATTCTTTATAGGATTTTTTGAGATCGATTCAGAAATCTTTTTGAAGATGTCGTCCAATTTAAATGCCAGATTAGTGGCATAAGAACTTAGCTCCTTCGCAGATCATAGACAGCCACCCAATGACGGTGTGAAGGCAGAACAATGGAAACAACTAATGATACGTGAAGCCAATCTGCTAAATGATACAGAGCAAAAAATATATTGAACATATGCCCGTCGTTCATCAAAGCCTGTCAGGGACGACAGAGTCCAGGAGGGTGACAGTGTTGAGGGAGAATCAAGTAAAAGGAAGAAAAGAAGAAGACAACGAAAGAAGCAGCTTCACTAAAAAGAAATATCTGAAGATATATCTCTGCAAGAAGCCCCGCAGGGGCGCAACACCCATCTCTGCACAGAGCCCCGCAGGGGCACACACACCAGGGAAAAGCACGCAGCTGGAAGGAGGAATTAGGGCCAACAAGTATCACATATGAGGGTGCTTCAACCTCTTGAGTTATAGAGGATTCAGATCAAGGCTTACGAGCTACATCCTCATATGTGCACTGATGGCGTGCATGGCAACCCGACTTAACACAGCAACCCAGAATTAATAAGGTTATAGGTGAATTAGACTACGACTATCAGGTAGTCAGTCAAACTCCAAGGGTTGCGGGCGAGCAAAAGAAAAGAACAAGCAAAACAAATGCATCAGGCCCAGAGAATGTAAAACAAGAATTAAGAAGAGGCCGTCAAAACTGAACACCTGTTTTATAAACAGGTAAAACTGAGCAAGGGTTGCGTGCAGAGAAAGAAAGTGATCAGGCTTGAATAATACAGCAGGGTCCGATGAGTGCAACCAGGACAAATCAAAGCGCCTCTAAAACGTAATGCAAGATCAAGAATCAGGTAGAACTGACCAAGGGTTGCGGGCGATGAAAAGAAAAGGATGGGCAGTACAAATGCATCAAGCCGAGAGGATGTAAAAGAAAAATCAACAACAGGGCCATTAAAACGAAATGCCAGTCCAACCAGGCGGCAAAACTGACCAAAAGATGCATGCGGACAACAAACTGAAGACAAGAAGTAAAGCCTGTCAAGGGACGACAGAGACGAAGAGGAGGAGAGTGTTGCAGAGCTAAAGAAAGCACAAGGCAGAGAAAAAGACGGGCCCCAAAATTTTTTCGATTTGGACACCCACTTCTTGTATCATAACCATTCTTGTAATATATATTCCGATGTAAAGGCACTAGAGGAGTCCTCTAGATGCATCCCCACAGAAGATTAGAAGCTTAATCATGTAAAATAGTAGGAAATTAGCCTTTTAGTGAATAAAGTGCCGGTCTCTTGTGTGAAAGGACCATTTTTAGGGCACAAGTATATAAGTCAATTTGTGACTCTTTGTAAAGACTTTTTGCCATTGTGAGAATAGAGAGCACAGAAATTCGAATTTGTGTCTTCTTCACTCTGTATCTTCTTCTTTGTGAGCTTGTATGCATGTGCATTGCTTGGAAAGAGTGTGAGGGAGTGTTGTCTATCCATGAAAGTGTTTGTTTGTTGTAGTTAAGGTGTGTGCGAAGTGTAGGAAGTGCTGAAGTGTAGGAAGGATTTCCCGTGACTCAGTATTTTGCTCATAACTTGAAGTAGGAGTGTCAGAATTGAGTGAAAGCACCACCATTGGATGCGTCTTCTCGAGAGCTTCGAAACGCATATGCTATTCGCTATATTTGGAGTTCGGAGCTGAGAGAAAAGCCCAAATTACTGACGGCTGCTGCACCAAGTATCGTGACACCATGACCGACAGTTGAAGCTTGTTTGGATAAGTCTTTGCCTTGTTTGCACTCTTTGAGTAGTTCATTTGCATTGATCATCACTTGATTGCTTGTCCTCATACACTCGGCTAGGTTTGTATACTCATCGGATTGATATTTAAAAGCGTGAATCCCCACTATATGCACTTGAGGGGGATTGAGGTATAGTCTCTTTCTCCACAAGTCCCTAAGTTGGTGCTTAGGTCAAAAGAAATTTCTACAACTTTTTATGCTTTTGGCCAATCCATTGGCACGAGGATAGTAGGGGGAACTAAATTTGGGCTCGATTTTAAAATAGTTGGTGATTGATTTGATAAGTTGATTTAAATAATGAGTGCCGCTATCAGAAACTAACTCCAAAGGAAGTCCATAATGAGGGAATAATTTCGTAATTAAGATCGTAGCCACACAATGTTTGTTGAATGGTGCAAACTTTGTGCTTCTGCCCATCTCATGCAATAATATGTGCATGTAAGAATAAATGTTTTACCCAAGGCATTCGGAGGGCGGATGGGACAAATAAAGTCCAACCCCCACATTTGAAAAGGCGCTAGAGGTAAAATGGGTTGTAAAGGGAAATGATGAATATCATGTGGTTCACCAGTTTGTTGATGAGGATCACACCCTAGTACATGATCACGAACATCCTTATGCATGGTAGGCCACCATAATCCACTATGTAATATTTTGTGAAATGTTAACTCCGAACCTTGATGGCCACCAGAAATTCTAAAATGAGCTTCCATAATCACAACAAGGACTTCATGAGGAGGCACACAGTGAATCAAGGTGCCTGTGACATCCTTATAATACAATTGATCCAAAATAATGGAAAATATATGGCTTCAAAATGTTAATTTCTCCCTTACCACGGACCAGAAATGAGAGGGGGGAACAGGAGTTGCCAAAAAGGAGAGCATTTCCTCATAGCAAGTAGGATTCCCAATTCTGGTTCGATCTGATATACAACATGAAATAAATCTGCATCAGGAAAGGAGTCATCCAGTCCATCCAATGGCTCACCATTATCTAATCAGGAAAGGAAATCAACAATAATATGCAAATATCTAGGGTGATGATACATCATAACCATATTCTTATAATAAGAGAACACAGTGAGCTAATCTCCTGACAAGATTTTGTTGCTTAACTAAATAGATCAGTGCAGAATCATCAACATGAAAAGTGAATGCATGGCCCAAAAAATAATGCCAAATTTTTTTTATAAAATAAATGAGCCATAGGCACTCTCTTTTAGTTACTGAATAATTTTCTCTAGTGCAGTCAAACGACGGCTTGCATAATAAATTGGGCAAAACCAAGATCTTCCTATCTTTTGCATTAAGACTGCTCCAATAGCAATATTGAAAGCATCTGCAAAGACATGGAAAGGTTGAGAACAATCTGGAGCTTGAAGGATAGGTGCTTGCGTAAGTAAGGTCTTCAATCGAAATGACATATCACACTCCAAAGTCCATTTAAATTCTATAGGTTTTACATGGGCAATAGAATTTAAGGGCATAGTAATATGAGCCAAGTAACACAAGTGGCACCCATGCCATTGAATCTATCCTAAAAATCGGAGTACCTCCTTAGGAGTATGTGGTGGTGGTACTTCTAAGACTACGTTAACTTTGTTCGGATCAACGACAATCCATGTATGAGAAATAATGTGACCCAAAAACGTACCACATTTGACTCCAAAGATTGATTTAGTTGGAATTAAACTTAAATGGACTTCTCGACATTTAGTAAAACAAAGTCTTAGCTATTGTAAGTGGTCTATTTGATGTCCTAAAACTGATCCAAAAATACTCGCATGAAACTGGTCGAGAAGGGTGCAAAATCTACTGCATATAGTGTTGGAATGTACTATAGGTAATGTGAACCTTAGTCTTTCCCCCTCTTCAAAGGCCACAAGAGTGTAGCTTATTGACAAGAGATTGTTGGTTAAGTGACCTCCGGAGGAATAGTACTGGGATGGGTGACCTCTTCAAAAGTACCGGGAAACTTTGTCTTCCTTGATCGTTGAGGTCCTCCCTTGCATGCAACCAATGACATCAATGGTGACTTTGATGACTCGGATGACAAGGTATGCCAAGGTCTATGCCTTGGTTGCTGCCTTAGTCGCCAGCCTTGGAGAAAGCCTTGGGTGGGTGGGTGCTCACTTATCTCACACAAAAGCAACAAAGCTTTTTCATCAGAATACTTTGATAATAGTGAAGTTTTGCATTGGTGATGAACCGTAGTTGTTTCTCCTTTTCGAGAGCTCCATGACAATACCTTTGCAATAAAAAATCGAGCTCCATATGTCACACACAATACTCCGTAGAGGGGCTGCAGAATACACAAAAAACACACAGTATGCAGAGAGCACGAATAGATATTTCTTGGGTGTTACAAATGTGATTGAACTTATAGTCTATGGATGACCAAGTGACTATATGTTTTCTTAGAGAACATATACAAAAGTGGTCGATGACCATTTGGCCTTTCACATGGACACTAATGGTAATAGGCCTCAACTAGCAAATACTCTAAAATACACTACGGAGATATCAGCCATACAAGTACATAGCCCAAAACACAGAGATACAATACAAAGATACAACACTGTGATCCAACAAGTCATCTATTTCATCGATATCTATAAACATTGTATATCCAAATGAGTGCCTATCTACTACTTATATAGACTCAAGTAATCCAAAATGAGTAGCCTTTCCAATTCCAATGATTCCTTGCATAGAACCAAGATTAACTTTTGACATGTACTACATACTTCAAAATGACATACTTCAAAATGAAGTGAATAGTAGCCTGACACAAGGCGACTACTTGCAAAGAGGAGTTATTGCTAGTGGTTCACCAACCTATTTTTAGGCCTTCTTTTGATTTTTTGTGACATCTGTATGGCTTTACGATAGCTTTCCATGCAATTCCTATTCACATTTACCTTTTGTAGCTAACATTAGAAAAACTTCTCACTTTTATTCCGTCCTAAGACCAAATTTGAGTGTTCATTAGAGTTGCCTTATTTTAGAGCAAAAAAAAAAAGGTGCTAGAATTGCCCTGGTTCAAAAGTTTCCTTGCCACAGTGAGGGCTCTATTTTACCATGCACATGTGAATAAAAGTCATCCAAATATTGAGTTTCACAAAAGATTGGGAGTCAGGGAGTTGAGTCGTCTTGACTAATGCATTGCAAGGAGTGGGCTCACTATTATGCACATGGGAGGTGGTCGGTCACCCATATTGGGTCCCCCCAATTGGGTGCATTATTGCTTTGTTCCCACTTTAGAGTCGCCCATTTTGAGTGTGTAGAAAATCTTGGGCACTCAGTCATCATCGATCGAGACTTTTGGGTGATGAGCCACCTTATGCCCATTTAGGCTTCATGCTGCCTCTACATCATGCAAAATTGGGAGTTGGGAGAGGGAAATAAGGCACCAAATCGTATTACAAGTAGAAGTTGGGGGAACCATGCTTTTATGCAAGGCAACTTTGAGAGGATGAGCTCACCTTCAATAGTGAGGTAGCCATCAATGGTGTTTAAGTTATCTTAAGAAATTGGGTCACTTAATCGAAGGAAGGAGGGTGAGTAGGCGCTTATATGGGCTTGAGGGCGAGTAGGCACCCGATATGGGCTTCAATGCCACAACAAGTCAAATGGGTGTCTTGTTGGCTCCAAGCAAGATGAATCTTACAGGGAAAGCACCTTCATGTCGGCCTTGCTACATCCTAAGCAAGTAGGTGCCCAAATTTGGCCTCCACCATAATAGGGCAAATAGGCACCCAATTTCGACCTTTATACATAATAGGGCAATATGCCTCAAGGAGACTACAGCTTGCAAGTTCAAAGAAATAGGGCAACAAGGCACCTAGTTTGGATTTCTTGAGAATATTTGGGGTTGCCCGACTTATGGCCTTGAGAGAAAAAAATGGCACCTCTTACTGCAGACTTAGGCAAGTTTCTTAAAATGGGCTTCTTGGGTTTGGTGATTGGGAGAGTAAAATAAGGTACCTAAACATTTTGGTGCAAAATCGGAAGGCAAAAATATGTCCCTAGCACATCCACGGTGCTACAATGTTGGAGATGCATTTGATGTTGTTCCCTATCAACAAGTTGTTGGATGTTTGATTTAATTATGCATAAGCCAAGGTGATATTTAGTCTATTGTCTCTCAGATGAGCTAGTTTATCCATTGCCTATGTGTCAAGCATTGGCAAGCAAATAAGTGCATCTTTTGCTACTTCAGTGGTATCTTGATATTGGGGCTCTTTTTATCCCAAGGGAGGTCATTATCGCTAGATTTACATGCTACTTCGGACTCAGATTGGGTTAGTTTCTATAGCACTCATGTGTCCACCAATAGACTTTGCTTCATGCTTGGTAGCTCATACATATTTGGTTGAGCAAGAAGCAGCCCATTGTGGCTACTTCTAGTTGTGAGGCTTATATAGGGCATATTTCATAGTGATTGTTGAGTGTGTGTGGCTTAGATGCCTTTTGGCTTATTTGAGTGTTGGTTAGTCTTTTGCCACCACCATCTTAGACTGTCACCACCATCTTTATTGACAATCAGAGCACATTAGCATTTGCGAGGAACCCTATGTTCCATCCTCGCTCATAGCACATTGAGGTGAACTATCAATATGTTAGGGAGAGAATCTCTATTAGAGAGGTGAGTTTGGCTTATGTGCCCACACAAGATAATGTTGATGATATTTTCACAAAGGCTCTATCTAGGGAGAAGTTTGAAATTGTTCACAAAGCTTTGGGCTTACTTCCTTTTGTGGATTGATTTCTTTCCACATTGCTTGACATTTCCTTATACATGAGTGCCAACTCGTTGTTCACTACATAACTCCCAGGGGGGGATTTGTTTATATATTTTGGTAGTGATGTGTGTGAACACACTTAAGACCTCTATAGCACTTTTTCCCCTCTTTAGGTAGTTTTTTCCCCGACTTGTATATACACCTATAACCCTAATGGGACACTTATCTTTCTAGATTCACTTGGTAATACAATCAATCTTGTGTTGTTCTCCAAGCTTCCTCTTCTTCCTTGTGTTGTTCATGTGCTTTTGCCATTCTCAAACTCCAACATACACTACCAGCACCTTATTATTTGAAATGATTTTTAGTTTCATTTTTGCTTATAGAACCTTCTTCATCACTTTTATTGCAACTCTGGAGCTCTGAATGAGGTAGATTTGTTGTTTAACTACCCTTTCAAACGTGATGTATTTTCATAGGACTTTTTAATGAGGTCTTATGTTCTTTATGGCCTCACAACTGATGCATTTTGTATTTTTTATTGATTGCAACATGAATCTCTTTTTACCGAAAAATGGAAGTGATTAATAGTTGTTCTATCATTTGCCAATAATGAATGATTAACACCAGGGGCTCAGGAAGTGAGATACCATCTCAGTACCATTCTGAAATTTGTATGATACTCAATGTGATAGGTTTGGTATCTAATACTAGAGAAAGAATTACTAGTAAGATAAGCATGAAAGGGGTAATTTTTTTCACTTATTATAATTATATCCTTTATCAAGGAGGTGAGAAGAGATAAAAATAATTCAAGCTTTTCATGTTTTGTAATTATTCCTATACATGTAGGTATAAGCATGGCATTTTCTATTTGCTTTATGTCAAGAGAAAGGAGATAAGGAAGAGAATTCTCTCTCACACACACCAAGGGAGGAGCACACACAGATTGAGGCAAGGAAGAATGATCTTCTTCTTCTTCTTCTTCTTCTTCTTCTTCTTCTTCTTCTTCTTCTTCTTCTTCTTCTTCTTCTTCTTCTTCTTCTTCTTCTTCTTCTTCTTCTTCTTCTTATTCTTCTTCTTATTCTTCTTCTTCTATTACATAAAGAAAATATACAAGAATGCATTAATACAAAGATACAATGAGTGAAATATATAAACAATAATACATAAGGAAATGTCTGTAATCGCAAGTGCACTTTTTTCCCTCTTTGGGAGGTTTTTTCCCCCCAGCTTGTATATATGCCTATTGCCCTTACGGGTTACTTATCTTTGTACATTCTAGTGGCAATACATTCAGTATTGTGTGTTGTGCTCCAAGCTTCTCCTTCTTCCTTGTGTTGTTTGCATGCTTTCATAGACCTCAAACTCCAACAATTAGTATCAGAGCAGGTTGCTACTTTATCTAGGGCATCGTTGACACCCCTCTGGTCACAGTCTTAGAATCGCATGAAATTTGGTGAGCATACTCAGGGTTATTAGGAGATCAAAATAGCTTTGCTATGTGGTGCCAAAATCGTGATCTGAGCTCGTTTCGGCCTCCAAACGCACTATCGCAGCGCCTTTTGTGCCAAAGATATTGTTGGAACTCAAAGTCAAGCACAAGCATGGAAGCACATCAGAAAGGTGGACACACCCAAGAAGAAGGAGCAAGTAGGGAGCTCCAAGAAGTGTATGTCAAATTTTCACAAGAATTCCCTACAAAAATAGTGATTTTCATCACTAAAAACCATTGTAAATACCATTTTCTATTTTTGTAACTCCATTTTGTTCAATCCAAGGAGTCCTTAAGCTTGAGGAGTATTAGAAGTATCATCCTACCAATCTTCATAATTTTTAGACTCTGTTTGAGCCTTCAAATAAGCCCTAGAACCTAATTTTTAACTAGGCCGGACACTAGGTCTGGATAGGGCCAAAACTAGTCCAAAAACTATAAAAAGAGCTAGAGAGCTCATTTTTGGGGGTTGGCTTCTTGTAGATTTCAGTTTTGTAATAGATTTATTTGTAATCAAAGTCCTTCCATTGTTCCTCTCTTTGATCTTGCCTTGTGTGCGTGTGTGTGTGTGTGCGTGTGTGTGTGCGTGCATGTATGTGCTTGTCACTCACATTTGCTCACCACAATTGCTCACGATCTTCATATCGGTCCTCACGTCTTCGCGGATTGACAAGTAAAGGAGGTGGTGCTTACGCTTGAGCTACACCAAATTTTGGCGTCGTTGCCGGGAAGAGAGCTTCGAGGACGAGTGTTGTGATGGTAAGATCGTAGAATTGTGACGTTGGAAGGTAAAAAAACTATCATTTTTGTTCATTTTCTGATTTTTCTTCTTCATCTTCATCATCATCACCATCTCCATCTTCTTCCATCTTCTTCTTCATAGAAATTTCTTGTTTAGTGCATTTTCATCATTTTCATACCATCTTTCATGCATTATTGTGCGAGGAGGAGTTAGGAAGTGCAAGAGAGTGCAAGCGTTGTGTTTTTTCATGATTTTCTGCACATATGGAGCTCGCCATTGCTCGGCGCTCAGAAATTCAAAGTTCCCGCCAAAAAACATGATTTTGTGATGAAAATCGTGATTTTGTGAAAATTCAATTTTTTTTTGAAAATCACGATTCTCTATTTCCCGCCTAAAAACCTTTTGAAAAGAACACGATTCTGTGGTCATTCTGAGACCCGCGATTCTGTGGTTGTGCTCAAAATCGCGATTCTCACAAATCACGATTTTCAGCCAAAAAAACACGATTCTGAGAAAACACGATTCTGTGGTTGTGCTCAAAATCGCGATTCTCTAAATTTTGGGAAACCACGATTCTCTGAGACAAAATCACGATTCTCTAGAACACGACTCTCTAAGACATGATTCTCGAAAACATGATTTTGTGAAATCACAATTTTGTGAAAACACGATTTTGTGAAATCACGATTTTGTGAAAACACGATTTTGTGAAATCACGATTTTGTGAAAACACAATTTTGTGAAATCACGATTTTGTGAAAACACGATTCTGTGAACCACGATTCTGTGAAAACACAATTCTCTGCTCAAAATCGCAATTCTCAAAAACAGGATTCTCTGCTCAAGATCGCAATTCTCACCAATCACGATTTTCAGCAAAAACACGATTTTGTGAAAAGGCGATTCTATGAAAACACGATTCTTTGCTCAAAATCACGATTCTCAAAAACACGATTCTCTGCTCAAAATCACGATTCTCAAAAACACGATTCTCTGCTCAAAATCGCGATTCTCACAAATCACGATTTTCATCCAAAAACACGATTTTGTGAAAACACGATTCTCAAGGTACAAAATCGCGATTCTCTGATTTCACACAATCGCGATTCTCTGAAAGTTCACAAAATCGCGATTCTCTTGAAGTTCACAAAATCGCGATTCTCTTGAAGTTCACAAAATCGCGATTCTCTTGATTTCACAAAATCGCGATTTTTTCCAAAAGGTCGTGTTTGCCTGTTTTGATCCCCAGGAGCCTGATTTGACATAACTTTTTCATCCAAAGTCCATTTTTTGAGCTCTATAGCTCGTTGGAAAGCTCCTTTCGAATGCTACATGGCCTCAACTGTTTTTTATAAGAATAATGTGTTGATTTTTAGATAGGATAATTTGAAGTTGGGCCTCATGTGGGACTATGAAACCAAGGGGGCTCCAAAGGATTTTGAGCAATACCAAGGGGGAGAAAAATTGTATCATGGGAAAGAAAAAAACAAAAGAGAGAAGAAAGGGGGCTAAGATGGGAAAAGAGAAGGGAGATAAACATAAAGTGCATGAAATAATCTCACATGAGTGTGAAACATCGAGAGAAAAATTGCAAGGAGTCTAGGAAACGAAGGAAATGTCTAGGGGGGTGGGATCCTTATTTGCAACAAGAGAATATGATAATACTTTTGTGGATATCAGGATAGGATATGACTATAGAAGGTTGAGTGCATATATCAATCCTCATTGTGAGTGGAATTTAATTCATATTGACCTATTGACCATTATTTTTTAGAACATTCAACCAAAAACTCATTCTTCTATCCTCATGGATGATGAACATTATGAATGCATGGGTCAAGTTGTGTTGCCTGTTATGGTGGATGCTATGCAATTTTCGGAAACATTCTTTGTCATGGAGTGTATAGATGAAGACTTGATCATTAGCACCCAAAGGTTCATTACACAAAATCATCAAGAATTTGAGGAGTCTTCTCCACCTATTACCCGTGCTTCTACATATTTGTCAATGGAAAATCCTAATGACTATCCGCCTTATGATAATTGGGGGCAAAATCATCTTTCCAAAAAGTAGCTTTTCATGAAAAAAAAACTCTTTCTACTCATGTTTTTGAATCTAATCCTTCTTTGAGTAAATCACAGGAAACCTTAGAGAATGGAGAAATGGAAGACTCCAAGTGTTTGGGGGATGTGGAAGGACCCTCTCTTCCTGTAAATTTGGATTCCCCTCATGAAACCATAAGCAGGGATGATCTACACTCATATGATCCAGAAGGAGATGATCAACCAATGCTTTGTATCGCTGATCTGGAAAATGATGTTGACTCTAAGGTGAATCATGACAATCCATCACCCATTTGTACACCTAGGGATTCTATGTGTAATAAGGATAAATGTCTCGATGAATCTCTAGATCAATCTCAAACCACACAACCCATTGATCCCTTGCATAAGCCTGATGTATGTATAGAAGATCAACCCTTGTTGCATTTCCCATGTAAAGATGAGTTTTCTCAAAAAACTCACATCGAAGGCCCAAAAGACCCTTACATCAAGAAACACAAATCACATTTTCTTGGTAATGTCAAGCAAATTTGGGTGGCCAAGAAATTACTTAGAGCTCAACCGAATAGCACTATGATATGGGTACCAAAGAAAGCCCTTGCACAAAATCAGCCCCCTCACACTAGACTTCAAAATCTATGGTCTAGGCCTACTATGACTTATCCTCAAGAAAGACCACTTCCAATCCAAGGATCCCAAGTAATCAAGCCTAACCTCAGAAAAAATCTAGGGGGGGACTTCAAGGCAACAACCTGCACAACAAAGACACCAAGGCGAGGTAAAGGACTGAATCAAGCACAGAGCTCCAATAAAGATCAAAGAACCTCTTCTGCAAGGATATGGGTTTGGAAGAGGAAAGTACTGGTAGCATCCACCAAAGTAAAGAGCCAACCACGATGGATCAAACCCTCACAAAATCATTCAAACATGAAGCGGCCAAAGGTGATCACTACCCAGTCACAGACCGTTCTCAAATGGATCCCTATAAGGAGGAATGATCAGTTGTCATCTCGACATGCAATGGATACCTCCAACCAAGATGGCATCAACATCTGCAAGTGACATCAAGCCTCGACGAGCGACAACCATGTGCTCCTTGCACAACCCTGTCTTTTGCACCATTCAGGTCATGCATTTCCAAAGTATGCATTAATATAGGGCCACATTACACGGCCGTGCATATACACACTTGAGAATCCCAAGCACAAGAGCACAGTCATATGTCAAATATTTCTATTGATACTAACTTTTGTGTTCTTGTTTTGTGATATCTTTTTCCAAAAAAAAAAAGGAAGAAGAGAGAGAGGAAGCACTTGTTCCCAGGTTTGGCTCATGAAACATGAATGAGTCATGCTTAGTGGCAGGTGGAACTGTTGATTACTGAGCATTTATCAGTTTGGATAGAAGTGGGTCTCGGCTAGTAGATGATAGAGTTGCTGCCTTATCTGGTAGATGTCAAGAACTTGGCATAAACATGGCATCCACAACTATGGTTTCCTCTTACTATGGTAGGAGTGAAGAGCTTGAAGGTCCGCAACTTGAGTGATGCTTAACTACTGCATGTACGAGAGCATCCAGGGAGATATCTGCAAGGGGTAGTTCTGGTACCCTGCAAATCTTTGTATGTATACTGGATCAGAAGACTCCTGCTTATGGTGAACTAGAGAGAATATGTGAAACTAAGCTTGGTGTAGTTCTCGAATGTTGTTTGTCAAGGAATATAAAGAAATTCAATTCTCTGTATTTGACAAATGATGCTTTGAAAAGAGGAGACAGGATCAGCCACTCAAAAGATCTCATAAGTGGACCATCAACATGGACATTCATCAACAATGTTCCATCCCAAAGGCCGAGTGTACAACACGAAGAGATGAACATCGATCGCCCTTCTCCATGGTAAGTATCTTTACTTTGGAAACTTCATAACCATGATAGCCTAGGAAACCTCTTCGTCGGCATACCCTTGAGCACTTAGCTCAAGAACCCCAATTTTTGCACCATACTTCTTCTGATGCATTTTCCAAGTAAGCATGCATAGGGCTACATTACCAGGCCATGCACAAGGCACATATTTTCCTCAACCCATGCACAAACACACTTACCCATCATACAGTAGGGGCTACTATGAACATCACCTTTGGAAGATCTAGAGGACATCAACGGAGACTCACAACGACACAGTCATGCTTGAATCCAACGAAGAAGTACATACCAAGGCACTACAACTTGCAAAGGCTCGTAGTGACAGATGAAGAATCGGACAACCAACCCTGCCACATCTGGAAGGTAGATGGCTTTTGTTCCTACCGAACAGACACTACCTCTCAAAGCACTACTTGGAACAACCACTACAACAAGGGTCTGTCAGGGACGATAGACTCGAGAGGGGGGGGAGTGTTGGAACTCAAAGTCAAGCACAAGCATGGAAGCACATCAGAAAGGTGGACACACACAAGAAGAAGGAGCAAGTAGGGAGCTCCAAGAAGTGTATGTCAAATTTTCACAAGAATTCCCTACAAAAATAGTGATTTTCATCACTTAAAACCATTATAAATACCATTTTCTATTTTTGTAACTCCATTTTGTTCAAGCCAAGGAGTCCTTGAGCTTGAGGAGTATTAGAAGTATCATCCTACCAATTTTCATAATTTTTAGACTGTGTTTGAGCCTTCAAATAAGCCCTAGAACCTAATTTTTAACTAGGCCGGACACTAGGTCTGGACAGGGCCAAAACTAGTCCAAAAACTATATAAAGAGCTAGAGAGCTCATTTTTGGGGGTTGGCTTCTTGTAGATTTCAGTTTTGTAATAGATTTCTTTGTAATCAAAGTCCTTCCATTGTTCCTCTCTTTGATCTTGCCTTGTGTGCATGTGTGTGTGTGCGTGTGTGTGTGCGTGCATGTATGTGCTTGTCACTCACATTTGCTCACCACAATTGCTCACGATCTTCATATCGGTCCTCACGTCTCCGCGGATTGACAAGTAAAGGAGGTGGTGCTTACGCTTGAGCTACAGATATATACATGTTTCGTTTTGCCAATATAACCATCTCGAAGTCTGCTACAAGTTTAGTAGAACTTGTCAGGGTAGTACTATTCAACTTTTTCAGATACAGTCATTTTTTTGCATCAGGGCATTTTAGTCAGTGGCCATGGCTGAAAGCAGTGATGTATTCTGTATGTTGGTTGTTGAGGATAAGTTGGACAGTACCAATTACCCATTGTGGGATTATATGATGTGGCATGTATGGGTTGCAAAAGGACTGTGGAACATTGTGCAAGGTGTTGAAAAATGTCCTATTACACCTACAAATACAGGTATTGAAGTTGATGCAGATGGCATTGAAGATGTTGATATTCTTCAGATTCTTATTCGTGCTGCAATTTCTGCTACACCTACTACAGAGCAAATTTTTTGGGATGGTAGAGATGCTCAGGCACATGCATTGATAGCCTTTTTTGTCAAACGTGCCATTATTCCTCACATTTTCTCTTGTAGAACAACTAAGGATACTTGGGATACACTTACCACATTGTACTTGGCAAGGAATGAGGCTCAGGTTGCTTACCTCCAAAAACTGTTGGAGAGTGTACATGAATGAAGGTGATTCTATGGACATTTTTCTAACAAAGATCAAAGACTTGAAAGAACAGTTGATTTTTGCTGATGAAGTTATACTAGATAGCTCACTTATGCAAACCGTTAAAAATGGTTTTCCTTATTCATGTCAGAGTTTTGCTTCTATTCTTCATTTGATGATGAAAGGCAATCCAAATGCCTTGTCATTTGAGGAGTTAGTCTCTGTTTTGTTGTAGGAAGACCAGTCTAGGTAGAACAAGTCCCTTATGCATGTTGCATATCAAGCTTTCCTAGCTAGTCAGAAGGGCAAAGGTAAATCGAGCTCATCTATTAGTAAGCAAAAACCTGCAAATGATGCACATTCAAAGAAGGAAGACAAAGATGAAAAAGAAATCAAAAAAGTAGAAATTCTTTTGTAAGTACTATAAAGGGAACAATCATGTTATAAAGAACTATCCAAAACTAGCTGCAAAAGAGGCAAAGAAAAAAGAGGCTGGAATGGTTGTTGCAAAAGCCTCTACACCAAAAACAAAGCCTACTAATCTTTTGCAGAATGAATAATGGGTGTTTACTACTATTTGCAGTTTTGACCCATTTTCTTTTGAATAGTGTATGTCTACAGTAGACACAGATGTTTGGTACTTTGATAGTGGGGCAACCAAACATATTACTTCGCAGCATAGTTTCTTCACTTCACTTGAACTTGCCCCTATAGGAAATACTATCACATGTGCCAAAAAATCCTCTTATCTGATCATGGGAGTTGGAAAGATCATTCTGACTACTGCAAATGGTAGTTCTTTTACATTGTCAGATCTTTGTGCATGAGCCAAGATTGACTTGGTTGTGAAATTTGTTGATGACAGATGTGCAGCTCATGATCTGTCAAATGGCAACATGATTAATGCTTCTGGCATTTTATGTCGTGGGATGTATAAGCTCATATACTATGAAAAATTTGTGAATGATTTAGCATGTGCAGTACATGATTCTCAAGCTATGTCAGATGCAAAGCTCTGGCATGCACGCTTTGGTCATCTGAATTTTGCTAGTTTGCTACACCTACAGAAATCTGAAATGGTGTCCTCTTTGCCCAAACTTGAGGTACCCGGAAAACATTTTTGTGAAGGCTATATTTTGGGCAAAATGAAACGTTCATCCATCCCAAAAGATGGTTGAGTTCGAGCTACTTAGAAATTGTAGCATGTACATAGTGATGTATGTGGTCCTATGCAGGCACCTTCTTTTGGAAACTATCTTTCCTTCGTGACTTTCATTGATGATTTTTCCAGGCATGCATGGGTATATCCACTCAAAGCAAAGTCTGAAGTGTCTACGTGCTTCAAACAATTTTTGGTTTTGGCTGAAAATCTGTCAGCATGTAAAAATGGGCAACTTCTATTCTGATCAAGGGGGGGAATATATGTCTAGTGAATTTAATGCATTTCTAGCTGAACATGGGATAAAAAATCAGTGTATAGTGCCATATACACCTCAACAGAATGGATTTGATGAATGAAAGAATAGGTCACTCATGGAGATGGCGAGAATTTTTTGGCTTGAGGTTGTCATGTGTGCAACATATGTACTTAACAGGTGTCCCACTAAACCAGTGCAGTCTATCACTCCATATGAGGCTTGGCATAATCACAAGCCAGCTGTTGCTCATCTTCGTGTTTTTGGTTGTCTGGCATATGGATTAGTGCCTGAACAACATCACAGGAAATTGGATGATAAAGCAATAAAATGTATTTTTGTTGGGTACAGTTATGAAAGCAACGGCTATCGTTTGTATCATCCACACACTAAACACATTTTGGTTAGCCGTGATGTTGTTTTTGTGGAAGATGTTATTCAGCCTTTACTTTCATGTACAAAGGAGACATTTGTTAGTTCCAAAGACATGTATGATACTTTGCTTCCTCTTTTTACAAGTGGACATTCTAGTGCTGGTCCTAATGAGGCAAATTCTCAGCCTTTATAGGTTTCATGTGATGATGAAGATCATTCTATTTCTGATGCAGATTTACATGATGCACTTGTTGATGAGAGAGCTGATATTCAGGAGGCAAAAACTATGCCAAAATGGCTGATACAAACTTTGCATGACAGCAAATTAGATGCATCATTGTCATATCGTACTCTTTCAGGCTCTCATAATGCCTTTCTTACATCAGATTGTTATGCTATGGCTGCCTCTAGTCTCTGTGATGAGACTGAGCCTGTTTCTTTTGATGAAGCACAAAATTCTGAACATTGAATGGATGCAATGCAATCTGAATATGATGCTATCATGAAAAATTGTACATGTTCTTTATGTGACTTGCCTCCTGGCAAGAAGGCCATTGGCACTAAGTGAGTATACAAGTTGAAGTGTAAACGAATGGAATAGTTGACAGGTATAAGGCTAGGCTTGTTGCAAAGGGTTATGTGTAGGAAAGAGGCATTGATTTTGATGAAACCTTTGCACCTACATGCCGAATGACTACTGTTCATAGCATCTGTGCACTTACAAGTGATCATGGTTGGAATGTACATTAGTTGGACATTAAAACTCCATTTCTAAATGGTGACTTGCAATTAGAAGTTTATGTTTTTCAGCCACATGGCTTTGTATAGAAAGGGCATGAAAACTAGGTGTGCAGGTTAAAGAAGGCAGTATATGGTTTAAAACAAGCACCACGTGCTTGGTATGAAAAGGTACATGCCTATCTGATTGCACATGGTTTTGAGAACAGTCCAACTAAAAGCACCTTATATGTTAATCATGCTAATGATGTGCTTCTGATCATTGTTGTGTATGTTGATGACATGCTGCTCACTAGACCTCATGACAAGCATATTGCTGATTTTAAGGCTGATTTGCATGCCTCATTTGAGATGTCTCATTTGGGGCATTTGCATCATTATCTGGGCATTCAGTTTATGCAGGTTGATGGCGGAATAGCTTTGTGCCAAACAAAATATATTGATAGATTATTGTAGCATTTTGGCCTTGAGGATTGTAAACCTATTGCCACTCCTATGGAGACAAGCTTAGGATTGAGTTTTCATGATGTTGGAGATGCATTTGATGTTGTTCTCTATCAGCAGGCTGTTGGATGCTTGATTTACTTATGCATTACTCGACTAGATATTCAGTTTGTTGTCTCACAGATGAGCAGATTTATGCATTGCCCAAGTGTTAAGCATTGGCAGGCGGTTAAGCACATCTTTCACTACTTGAGTGGTACCCGGCTACTTTGATTTTTTTATCCCGAGGGGGATCACTACTGCCAAATTTACATGCTTTTTCTGACTCTGACGCGGCTGGTTGCTATGACACTCATGTGTCCACTAGTGGTTTTTGCTTCATGCTTGGTAGCTCATGCATATCTTGGCTAAGCAAGAAGTAGCCTACTATGGCCACTTCCAATTGTGAGTTTGAGTATAGGTAGCTTTCACAGCAACTGTTAAGTGTGTGTGGCTCAGAAGCCTTATGGTTGGTTTGGGTGTTGGTTAGTCTTCTGCCACCACCATCTTCACTGATAGCCAGAGTGCATTGGCAGTTGCAAGGAACCCTATGTTCCATGCTTGCACTAAGCAAATTGAGGTGCATTATCATTATGTTAGGGAGAGGTTTTCTGCTGGAGAGATCAGCTTGGCATATGTGCCCATGCAGGAGAACATTGCAGACCTTTTCACGAAGGCTCTGCTTAGGGAGAAGTTTCAAGCTTTCTACAAAGCTTTGGGCTTACTTCCTTTTGTGGATTGATTCCACATAGCTTGGCACTTCCTTATACATGAATGACAGCTCCTTGTTCATGCATCACTCCCAAGGGGGACTGTTGCAGAGTAACGAAGAGCAAAGATACCGAGAAAAAGAAGGGCCCCAAAATTTTTCCGATGTGGACACTTTATTTTTGTAACATAGTCACTTTGTAATATATTTTCCGATGTAAATGCACTAGAGGAGTCCTCTAGATGCATACCCATAGATATTTGTATCATTACCTTTGTAAATTAGTAGGGAATTACTCTTTTAGTCAATAAAGTCCTGGTCTCTTGTGTGAAAGGACCATTTTTCCGACACAAGTATATAAATCATTTTGTGACTCTTTGTAAAGACTTTTTGCCATTGTGAGAATGAAGAGCACATAATTTCGAATTTGTGTCTTCTCATCTCTATATCTTCTTCCTTGTGAGCTTACATGCATGTATGTGACTTGAAAAGAGTGCTTTGAAGTGTTGTCTATCCATGGTAGTGCTTGTTTGTTGTTGGTAATGTGTGTGAGAAGTGTAGGAAGTGCTGAAGCATAGGTAGGTCATTCCCACGGCTCAATATTTTGCTCATAGCTTGAAGTAGAAGTGTCAAAATCGAGTGAAAAGACCACCATTGGATGCGTCTTCTTGAGAGCTTTGAAATGAACGTGTATTTGCTATATTTTAAGTTGGGAGCTGAGAGAAAAGCTGGATTTACTTTTGGCTACTGCTCTAAGTGTCACGACACCATAGCCAACATGAAAGCTTGAACGTGATAGTTTATACTTGTTTGCACCTTGTTAGTTCACATTTGCATTGACCGTCATTTGAATGCATGTCCTCATACACTCGCATAGGTTATGATGCTTCTTGGATTGATAATTAAAGTGTGAATCCCCACTATATGCACTTGTAGGGGATTGAGGTGCAGTCTCTTTCTCCTCAAGTCCCTAAGTCGATACTTAGGTACACATGTTTTTTGGCACCGTTGGCGGGGAATGTCGAATCAAACCGAGGCATTCGTGTGATGGTGAAAGCTCTTAGCATTGAGGTGAGTAGAGCAGTTATGAATTTCTCTTCTTTGTTAAGTCACTTTCATCTGCACTTACTACTTCTGACTTTTGCAATGTGTGTAGTGAGTTGTTAGTTTAGAGAAGTGAGTTAGAGAGAGAGTTCGGATAGGTGGGTAGGTACAATTTTCAAGTTCTTTTTCTTTCAGCCCTTTTCAGCTGTTGTACCCTACAGAGGCTTAAAAGCCAAAAGGAAGCCATTTTGAAATTACTTGTTTCTTAGCAAGTATCATGAATGTTGGAGGATAAACACTCCTATGTGCACAACAAAAGCAAATGAACCCTCCTAGGATCCTGAAATTTTTCAGACATAGGCTCTGTATTTTCTGAGTTTCTCTGAGTATATGCAGAGATTGAAAATGCAATTTTGCAGGCATAAACTAGACTTTAAGAGCTTTTAAATGAGAGTAAAATCACTCCATTTGGATACTGGATGATGCCTCAACCAGCTGCAACAAAACAGATAACTTGATCTCTTCACAGAGTATGAGCTAACTAGACAGACACTATTCTGGACATTTCTCTGCACATGTGCAGGCACTGAACCTGAGACTTATAGCAGACAAAGTAGAACTTATAAGCTTTCCAACAAGACAAAAATCATTGCAAATGGATTCCGGATGAAGGAGAAACAACAATTACAAGACCGGGGGGTCTTCCAAAAACATCTAGATAGATAGAGTGTGTAAAAGTGAAATTTCTGCAAAATATGCAGAGAACAGCTAGTAGGGGGTGTGCTTAAGCAAGGGGGCAGTTTGGGCACGTATTTCCAAGACTCTAAGTCATAATACAACTCATTAGAGGTTTTAAAGACCTCATACTAACCTCTTTAACCAATCAAAAGCATATACATGTCAAAAGTGAGGTCCAATCACATCAAGAGGTGAGCTAAATCTTCTCTAATCAAATTCTTTCCATTATGGGCATGATTTGATGCCTCCAACTCGTGGAAATCAGCCTCCTTTAATTGTGGATGATGTGGAAGGTTCAATATGGGGCATGTTCCCACACTCTTGAGCTTGAAAAACTTTCAACACTCCCCCTCAAGCTCAAGTCTTTTCCTTTGTTGCTTCAGCCTATGTCTCTTATGTTGATAACTTCCTTGAATCCTCCAAGCTTTGTACCTTCAAGAAACTTTGTCATCATGTCTGCAACCTGCATTTTAGTGTTCACATACCTTATATCTAGCTCTTTTGCCATCACCTTTTCTCTAACGAAGTGGTAATGAACCTCTATGTGCTTGCTCCTTGCATGAAACATGGGATTGTTAGCTAGATAGATGCTTGAAATGTTGTCTCCATAAAGAGGAAACTCCTGCACTTCCACTTCCAAGTCCTTAAGTAGCTTCTTAAGCCATAATAGCTCACATGTAGCCAATGCTAAACCTCTGTACTCAGCCTCTGTGGATGAAAGAGCAACAGTGGGTTGCTTCTTAGAGCTCCAAGAGATCACTTTTGTACCTATCATGAAAACATAACCCGATGTACTCCTTCGATCATCCTTGCTACCTGCCCAATCAGCATCACTATATCCTTTGACACTTAGATCAGCATCATATGAGTAAAATAGACCTTGGTTAATGGTGTGCTTGATGTAACGAAGCACCTTTCTTGCCGCCATAAGATGATCATGAGTAGGTGTATGCAAAAATTGAGAGAGAACACCTACTACATATGCAAGATCAGGTCTAGTGAATGTAGCATAAATTAATGAACCAATTATGCTTCTATATAGTGTAATATCTTGTATAGCCTCTCCTTGACCTGCAACCAACTTTGTATTGGGCTCCATGGGCTGAGAAAGTGGCTTACAACCACTCATACCAAACCTGTATAGCACATCCAACAAGTATTTTCTTTGAATCAAGAAGATGCCATTGTGTGCATAGATTACCTCTATTCCCAAGAAGTACTTTAGTGTTCCAAGATCAGATATCTTGAACTCCTTCCCTAGCTTTGATTTGATATCTTTAATACCTGCAATATCACTTCCTGTGATGATCAAATCGTCCACATAGATGCATATGTATACCATCTTGTCTCCTTGCTTCTTCATGTAAAGTGATGGATCTGCAACACTTTCTTTATATCCACAACTTGATAAATAATCCACTAACCTCTGATTCCAAGCCCTTGGGGCTTGCTTTAGTCCATATAATGCTTTCCTTAGCTTGCAAACATGATTTGGGTACCTCATACTAGCAAATCCTTGAGGTTGGCTCATGTAGACTACTTCTTCAAGCTCTCCATTGAGGAAGGCATTCTTCACATCCAACTGATATAAGCTCCATTTCCTTGATGTGGCCACTGCAATCAAAGTCCTAATTGTTGGCATCTTGGCTACGGGGCTGAAAGTTTCATCTTAATCTATCCCGTAGCTTCGGGAGAAGCCTTTCGCCACCAACCTTGCTTTGTACCTAGCAATGGAACCATCTGAATTTCTTTTAATTTTGTAAACCCACTTATTACCTATCACCTTCATGCCTTCTTGAGTTGGTACCAAGCTCCAAGTATGGTTCTCATCAAGTGCTTTGAGCTCTTCCTTCATTGCCTCTTGCCATTCCTTGCAATCCTTAGCTTCTTCATAACTAGTTGGTTCCTTGTCCTTGATTACCTGAGTCATGTATGCATAATGCTTTGCAATGAAATTATCATATGTTAACCTTTGTACTGGATATCTTACTCTTGAAGACCTTCTTTCACTTCCTTTGGGTGTGGTTGCCATCTTCTTTCTTTGTTTTGCCACTCCTAGAGTGTGAATTTCTTCTATCTCTTCATCTTCCAACATGCTCTCGTCCACATAGCTTCCTTCTTCAACTGAAATCTTCTCTTTGCCTTTGACTTTGCTTTCTTCAGAGCTGGTCTCTCTTTCCCTAAGCCTTCCACTCCATGGTGAGGGTGTCCTTGTGTTGCATGAGTTGCTTGGACCACTCAAATCCATGCTTTCTTGAACTCTATCATCATTCTTCAAATCTGTCTCACCTATGTCTTTAACCTGCAATGGACTTGTGCATGCATACCAAGGCTTCAACTCATCAAAGACAACATCCCTACTTACCTTCAGCTCCTTGGTGATGGGATTATAGCATTTATACCCCTTTTGTTCCATAGAATATCCCAAAAAAATACACCTTTCAGATTTGGCATCTAACTTTGACCTCAACTCTTGAGGTACATGTACATAGCATATACAACCAAAGATTCTAAGATGTGAAATGCAAGGTTTTCTTCCACTCCATGCTTCCTCAGGGTTAGATGATGTATACCTCATGTAGGACATCTATTCATGATGTATGTGGCTGTATATGTAGCCTCTCCCCAATAACAATGCGGCATATTCATTTCGTTGAGCATACACCTTGCTACCTCTGATATGTGTCTGTTCTTTATCTCTGCTACCCCATTTTGTTGAGGGGTATACCTGCATGTAAATTGTCTTTTGATGCCATTGACCTGCAAAAATTCAGAAAATTCATGGGAGAAGTACTCTCCCCCTCCATCGGATCTCAAAGTTTTGATAAACTTGCCAGATTCCTTCTCCACCTGTGCTTTGAATTTCTTGAAGTAGTGGAACACATCTGATTTGTTTCTAATGCAATACAACCACACTTTCCTTGAAAAGTCATCAATGAAGGTTACAAAATACCTATTTCCAGCAAGGGATGCTTCTCTTGTTGGACCCCAAACATCCGTGTGAATGAGGTTTAAAACATTTGCACTTACATAGGTACTCTTCTTGAAGGGCAGCCTTGATTGTTTTCCTTGTTGGCAAGCTACACAAATTTCATGCAACATTTTAGATGTAAAATTTGGTAGGCCTCTTACCAAGATCCTCCTTTGCATGTCCTTGAGCTTTTGTAGGTTGATGTGACCTATTCGTTTATGCCATAGATCCAAATCTGCTATCCTCTTGTCTCCATATGTGACATACATTGAATGGTGTGGCTGATTTATGTCCATTGTGAACATTCTCCCTTGCTTTTTTCCTTTTGCTATGAGCTTGAAACCTGCCCTTGGATCCTCAACAAAACATCCTCTTTCATCCTAACTTGATAGCCTTTTTCTACCATTTGGCCTACCGAAATCAAGTTTTTGGTAATAGTAGGGACATGTAATACCTCTGATAAGCACTTTGCTCTTTCATTTCCTTCCAAACTGATATCTCCCACATGTTGAATGATATGCTCTGAGTTATCACCTGTTTCCACATGCCCTTGATGCTTTGGGACCTGCAAATTACTAAACAAATCCTTTCGACATGACATATGATTGCTACATCCGTTGTCTACATACCATACATCTTCACTAGCTTGAGTTGTATCTTCACCATACCTCATGGCAAGTAAATAATCATTCCCTTGGCTAGATGATGTGTTTGCATAATTACCTTGCCCTCTATAATTGTTGTTGTTGATTTGATTCCCTTGTCTTTGAGCTCTATGATAGCATTCATTTGCAAAATGACTGGGCTTACCGCATACGAAGCATCCATTTGAAGTGGCTTGTCCTCTTCCACCAAATCTTCCACCTCTTCCTCTATTTGTGGCTCTTCCACCTCTTTGACCTGCATTTTCTTGTTGTCCTTGACCTCCTTGGTTGCTTTGATATCTTCCTCTTCCTCTTGTAGCACCTCGGTTGTGTCTTCCTCTTCCTCTACCTGCATACAACAATTGCCCTTGGCTATCCTTGGCATTATGACCACCAAGGTTCATCTCCTCTGTCACCATGAGAGTGATTAGTTGATCAAAATTAGGAAGAGAGTCCCTTACATACACTGAAGTTATGAAAGCCCTCCATTTTTCATCATCCCTAAGTCCATTTAGGGTGTGGGCGACAAGATCGTCATCATCTAGGGCACAACCGATTGACCCTAGTGCATCAGCAAGCTCTTTAACCTTTAATATGTAATCATTAGCACCTTGAGAGGGGCTTTTTCTAAGATTATTTAGCTCATTCTTGAGCTGAATTTTTCTAGCTTTTGTGGAGGTTGAATACAATCTCTCCAAGCACTCCCACACCTTCTTTGATGTATCCAAATCTTGAATATGCCCTACCATAGAGTTTCTAATATGCTGAGATAGAATGAAAATAACCCTTTTGTCACTTTCATCCCACTCTCTTACTGCTCTTCTCTGGTCATTGGTTGGATTTACCTCATCTATGTAGGGTTTTGGCTCTCCACCACTCACAAGTCCCCACAAACCTTTCCCCATCAAAAAATTGCTTATTCTAAATTGCCACGGTTGGTAGTTTCCTTTTTCGAGCTTCTCAATCTGAGCATTGAGATCAGCCATGGTGCCTCCTAACTCTTTTGAACCTCCCCCTTGATGCAATGAAGTTGAAAAGGATGGCTTTTACCTCAAAAAATAGAGCTACTCCTCTTGATGAAGCTTCGTCTTTGATTTGATGATGTATTTGCTTCCCCTTGTTGTTGACGTGCCCGTTCTTTGCTTCCTTCCTTCAAAATTTGATGAAGTCTTCACTTCACTTCAGTAGCTCCTTCTTCTATCTTTGATACTCCACTTATAGCTCTGATACCACTGTTGGAGGATAAACACTCCTATGTGCACAACAAAAGCAAATGAACCCTCCTAGGATCCTGAAATTTTTCAGACATAGGCTCTATATTTTCTGAGTTTCTCTGAGTATATGCAGAGATTGAAAATGCAATTTTGCAGGCATAAACTAGACTTTAAGAGCTTTTAAATGAGAGTAAAATCACTCCATTTGGATACTGGATGATGCCTCAACCAGCTGCAACAAAACAGATAACTTGATCTCTTCACAGAGTATGAGCTAACTAGACAGACACTATTCTGGACATTTCTCTGCACATGTGCAGGCACTGAACCTGAGACTTATAGAAGACAAAGTAGAACTTATAAGCTTTCCAACAAGACAAAAATCATTGCAAATGGATTCCAAATGAAGGAGAAACAACAATTACAAGACCGGGGGGTCTGCCAAAAACATCTAGATAGATAGAGTGTGTAAAAGTGAAATTTCTGCAAAATATGCAGAGAACAGCTAGTAGGGGGTGTGCTTAAGCAAGGGGGCAGTTTGGGCACGTATTTCCACGACTCTAAGTCATAATACAACTCATTAGAGGTTTTAAAGACCTCATACTAACCTCTTTAACCAATCAAAAGCATATACATGTCAAAAGTGAGGTCCAATCACATCAAGAGGTGAGCTAAATCTTCTCTAATCAAATTCTTTCCATTATGGGCATGATTTGATGCCTCCAACTCGTGGAAATCAGCCTCCTTTGATTGTGGATGATGTGGAAGGTTCAATTTGGGGCATGTTCCCACACTCTTGAACTTGAAAAACTTTCAATGAGTGCACAGACGACAAGTGTCGCGAAGCTGATATCGAAGCTTTTGGAGTTAGAAATAGCAAGTGTCGGTTGAAGGGAGATTGAGGCAGCTTGGTGAGGTGAGCTGATCAAGTCTTTGTGCTAAAATTTCCATTTAAATCAAGGGAAATAGGAAGATGAATTGCGGCAGATGTCGTGAGGGAGATATTGAGGTTCGGAGTGAGAATTTCTATGATTCAGGCACTTAGAGAGGGGGAGATAGGCACTAACACAACATACATTAATATGGGTTATTAAAATATTTGCTGATGTGTGAAAAAATCCAGGTGTCTTGATTTCCCAAGGTCGAGTGTCACGACTTCCAGGTGTCGTGATCTCCCAAGGTCGAGTGTCGCGACTTCCAGGTGTCGTGACCTCCCAAGGTTGAGTGTCACAATATCTTTCGATAACCAAGTATCACGATACCCGAGGTTGACCAAGTGTCGCGACATCGAGGTATCATGAGTCAAGTGTCACGATAGTCAGCAAAGTGTGGATTGTCATCGGAACAGCAAGTGTCATGATACTAAGCAAGTGTGGAGTGTCATCAAAACAGCAAGTGTCGCGATACTCAGCAAGTGTCGAGTGTCGTCTGAACAGCAAGTGTCACGATACTCAACAAGTGTCGAGTGTCTGAACAGCAAGTGTCGCAATACTCAGTAAGTGTCGAATGTCATCTGAACAGCAAGTCTTGTGATACTCAGCAAGTGTCGAGTGTCGTCTGAACAACAAGTGTCATGTATCGTGCTAGTGAATTTAAGTGATATCTCATCCAAGAGACTCCAAATTAACAAAAAAATACGTACAGATCTATAGATTTTGAGGAGAGTACTTGGAGCCAAGGTCTATCCAGACTCAGATAGAGCTACTAGCCAAGGTCTATCCAGTCCTTCGGCTTACTAAGATCAAGAAGAGTCTTAGTAAGCCGAAGGACTGTGGTATCATCTGTAGGAAGTGAAGCCGAGCCTAGTATTCATTCCCATTATTCCAAAACCTTGAGTGAGTCTGAAGAAGAAACAACAATTATGGCCTCAGAGGACATGCACAGCTCTGTACCAATAGCAAGCCTAATGTCTATCATTGAGCGAGAGTACAGAACCTCCTTAGAATATGTGAACACCAATCAACATGACCTACCCATCTACATAGATGGATTGAACAGATGAGTGGCTAGGCTGAAGAAAGCCAGAGATGCTCACATAGTGCCTAGACCAGCAATCAAGTACGTGGGAGGATTCTATATGGATAAAAGAGGGATTTTGTATGCAATCACGGAGCATCCAGAAAGCATCAACGAGAAAAGGGAAGAAGGTAATGCCCAAAACCTTAATGAAGAGGGACAAGAAGAACAGGTGTCAACCCCTAGAGGGAAGTCCATTGTAATTAGGGTTTGGAGAGGAGACCTAATTCCCCAAGATGACTCCTTAATGGATGTCTACATGGTAAACGCAATGGATCATTTACTTAAAACCAACTCGTCATTATGGGAAGAAGTGACCAACCCAGCCACCATGTATGAGTTACAAGATCCCAAAAACCCCTCTCATGTTACGTACTTGGACAAGAATCACATAAGATATTGGCCCATGGCTGAATTGGAGAGAGCTAGGCTGAAATATAAGAACATTTCTGTATTCCCACCTAGGGATCAAGCCACTATTTCACAAAATCCCCAAGGAACTCACCAACATTCGTCTTATCAGCATTCAGGGCAGACACAACAACAAAGCATTCTGGTTAGACCCCAAGTCTAGTTTGCTACACTTGGTGATAATCCCAACTATCGATCCCCTGCAAATGCAGAACCAAGAAATAGGATTCATGTTCCTGAGAGACCACCAGTAGGAAGAGATCCAGACATACCAATAAGATGACCAATTTTCCCTGTAATGCCAAGACCGCCTGAATCGGGAAGAAGACTAAGACCAATTCAAGTTGCCAAATGCATGAGAAGCCACTACGATGGTTCTGGTGAGCCATATAATCACATTGTTGAATTCAAGCAAGTGGTGAGAGCTGAACAAGTAGAAGACTTCTTGATCCTATATGCATCATTTGGCCTAACCCTTACAAACACGGCCTTAGCATGGTTCCAACCCTTAGATCCTAATAATTTTCAAAACATGGAACAAGTATATCAAGAATTGATTGAGGAATTTGCCAAGACTGGAATCAAAACAACTCTTCATCATTAATCCATAGTTTCAAACAGTCACCTACGGAATCAATGAGGTTAGCAGCGAGACGATTCAAGCAATATGCGGATAGATGTCCTACACAAGAGAGGCCCACTCAAAATAAAATGGTCTCGTTATTCTTGGAAGTATTGGTGAATGGGTCATTGAGATCATTAGTATATGTGAAGAGACCAACGTTTACAAGAATGTATGAAGGAGTTTATTGATCTAGAGGATAATATGGTGGAAGACTTAAAAATACCTCAAGGAAGTGTTAAGAGTGAGGATAGTGTTAGCAATACTTCCAATCCCAGGAACAGTGTAGAAGAGATAGCCAATTTAGTGGCTAAGAAGTTGAATGTTCAAGGATAGAGAAATTATCCCAACAACCCTATGATAGTGCCTATGCTCAGGAGATGCGTTCACTATGGAGGTGATTGCCCTTCTCACATGTGCAATAGGGGAGTAGTCCCACCACCTCCTTATGCCTATAACAGACCACTTGCCAAGGGTCCAACTCATTACTGTAGCATAGAGCAAAGGTACACAAATTACAGTACGGAGAATTGTCCTTACCTTACAATCGACAATCGAGACCTACACAACCACCATTTAGGCCTTATGGATACCCCCCCAGAGATCAAGGAGGAGAAGTCTATAGATACCCCTCATACCAGCAACAAGCACCTGCGGCACAGTTGTATGCATATCAAGGATACAATCAACCTCAACCAGTGCGAGGAAAATAACCACCTCACCCTCAGAATGTTGTCCCAATGAAAATCACTCAAATTGAAGAGAATCATGAAAGAGCAATAGTACCAGCCACCCCATTGACTAGTACTGAGACTTATGATCAATCTTATGACCTTACTCAGGGAAGCTATTCCACCTATGAAAATACTATGACTGAGTATGGACAATACTATGGATCATATACATATGGATCGGATTGTTATGATAGCTCTGACACATATGATCAGGACTATGTGTCATTAATGTACAATGCTCCTAAAGCTCGAGTACCACCACGACCAATGAATAGACCACCTGACCCTAGAGGACCATGTTCTAGATGCGAAGGTGATCACTTTATGAGAGAGTGTACATTGCCTAACCCACCACCACCTCAGACAGTTTGGGAAGGTTACTACACTGATTGTGGCAAGGAACACCTTTTTAGGGATTGCCCTAAAAATCCCAATAAAATCAATCCCACTGCACAAATAAATGTTATAGAAGTGGTGGAGTCATTAGGGAGTGATAAGGAATATATTGTGCCATTGAGAGCTATAACTAGGGCAAAAGCAAGAGAGACCCCAGAGAAATCCAAAGAAAATGATCACCAAAATAAAGAATCGAATCCCACAACACCACAAGCAGTGGCACATTCTGAAGAGTCTGAGAAAAGTGCTAAGTTTAGACGAACCCAAAGATGGAAGACTCGTAGAAAAAAGATAAAAGAAAGAGACTGCAACAAAAGTTAGAGAACAAGAATAATAAACAAAGCCAAGAGCAAAAACAAGAGCCTGAAGGAAACCCTAACAAGGAGACAAAAAAGCATAAAAAACAAGAGGCAGGATAAGTTTTAGCCGATCCAATGCCAAAAGAGTTAGCCATGTGGATTAAAGCATATCAAGCATGAATAAAGACTGGACCAACCATTGAGCAATATGACAGAGAATGCCCAAGAGGTGACTTAGAGAAAGAAAGATTGGAGATATGTAAGAAGTTAATCGAAGTGGCTCAACAGACCTTAGAAAAACCTGTTCAGCCCCTACCCAGCACAAGAATTCCCGAAAACAAATTTCGGGAATGTGTAGCACCTAGTTATCCTAGGGAAGGGAAGAAAAACGAGAACAATGAAGAAAATTGCTATGAAACTAAAGAAGAAGGATTGGTAATCCCTGAAGTAGACGTGGAATGGCCTAGAGACTTTTGGGCAAGAGTCCGAGAAGATAGATGGAAGAAAACAAAAGGAATTGAACCACCTTTTGAGAAGTTAGAAGTAGTAGGCAAGCTTGAATTGTCAATCCCTTAATTAAACCCAGAAAGATCATCTCAACTTGACAATAACATCCATAGTGTAGGATCTAGTAGTCAACCATGGATGAACGAAGATACTCACCTATGGATGTGTAAGGTAGCTAAAAGGGAAGAAGAAAGGAGACAAAGATGGCAGTCAAGACAAGGAACATCTAGACCTATAGAAGATCCTACCTACATGCCTCAAATATTCTTAGATGAAGAATTCAAACCCCATGGTTGGATGGAGATTTTAGCCACCCTGGACGTATGCATAAATGAAGAAGTAATAACTATGAATGAGTGTATAGATGAGGAAGGATATGATGTAAATCTATACATGGCCATTCTCTAAGAAGCATATGAAGGAGAAGTAATTGAAAAAGAATGGATGAAGATTACGAGAGCATAGAAATGGAACTGGAACCTATTGAGGAAGAAAGGAAAAGGAAGGAAGAGATTGAACCTAGTCTAGATGTGACTCAAGACGCGCTAAAACTAGTAATCGAGGAACCAAACATAGAAAAAGAGAAAGAAGATAGCACACCTCAAGACCAATTCGAGGTACCTGAGCATTTGAAGAAATATGATGTAGAGGAGAGAAAGATTGCTATTCAGATGGCAAAATGAGAAGCCCAACCAGGGATAGCATACGACAATAAAGAGCAGACCAAGAAGATTGTAGTAAGTATTGAAGAAGGAGAAGAGACATGCACTTTCATAGGACAAGATGTCTCGCCGGAGGAAGAACATGAATTAATACAACTTATAAGAGAGTATCGAGATGTCTTTGCATGGACTTATAAGGACTTAAAAGGTGTAGATACTTCTATGTGTGCTCATAGAATCCCTATGACAACAGAAGCCAAGCCCTCCAAACAACGACCATATACCTATAATGATGTTTATTCAGAAAAAATTAAGGAGGAGATAGATAAATTATTGGATGCGGGCTTTATTTATGAAATTGAACACACGGAGTGGGTGTCACCTTTAGTGGTAGTACCAAAAAAGAATGGCAAATTAAGGGTATGCATTAACCTTAAAAAGGTAAATGCGGCCACCATACGGGATAGTTACCCATTACCCATCACAGATCATCTCTTGGAAAGGGTTGCAGGTATGGAAGGCTATAGCTTTCTTGACGGCTTCTCAGGATATAATTAGGTACCCATTGCTTCGGAAGACCAACATAAGACAACCTTTGCAACTGAATGGGGAGTCTATGCATTTAGGGTTATGCCTTTGGTCTAACTAATGCCCCAGCCACTTTCCAAAGATTGATGTGCCACGTGTTCAAGGAATTATTGAGAAAAAGTACGGAGGTATACGTGGATGATTTATGTACCTATTCAGCTATAAGATCAGAACACATCCCAAAACTAAGAAAAATATTTGCCAAATGTCATCAGTATAGAGTATGCCTTAATCCGGAAAAATGTGTCTTCATGGTTCGACAAGGAAAGATCTTAGGGCACATTGTCTCTGAGAATGGAATTTCCACTGATGAAGACAAAATCAAAGTAATTCTGGATTTGCCAAGACCAAAGACCGTTAAAGAAGTACAAGCATTTATGGGACATTGTGGATAGTATCATAGATTCATTCACATGTATGCCATAATTGCGAGGCCTCTTTATGGATTGCTGACTCAGTTTACTTGGACAGAAGACTATGAACAGGCGTTCAACGAATTCAAGAGTCGCTTGAGCTCAGCTCCAATTTTAAAGGTACCAGATTGGAATAAACCATTTCATATTCATGTGGATGCCTCCAAGTTTGCCATTGGTTGCATCTTAGCATAGCCAGTAGATACTAGAAAGTTAGACCACCCTTTAGCCTATGCTAGTAGACAATTAAACCAAGCAGAGCATAATTATACCACTACAGAAAGAGAAGGCTTAGGAATGGTATACATAGTGAAGAAATTTAGACACTACTTATTGGCAAACAAATTCAAATTTTTCATTGATCATCAAGCTCTATTGTATCTAGTATAATATCGGACGACTAGTATGATGTTTTCTATTGTTATGGGAATTTGATTTTGAAGTAGTAGTCAAAAAAGGAAACACCCACATCTGCGTTGATCAGCTATCTAGGATGACACATGGAGAACCTCCCACAGGAGTGCCAGATGATTTGCCGGATACTTATCTTTTCAACCTAGAAGTATGTCCATGATGGGCTGGAAAATTGATTCCCATACTCACACATGGACCTCAACATAAGATCAATTTAGACAAGAGCCAGGAGTTATGGAAAACTAAAAATCTACATATCATAACTGGAAGCTTATACCACCAAGAGTCAAGTGGATTACTTATGAGATGTGTAGAGGAAAACGAGCAAGAAATGTGGCTTCAAAAATCACACATGAATCAATGAAAAACCCATCGAAGTATTAATGGAACCTGGAAAGAGCTTAAGAGATTAGGAATATATTGGCCAACCATGCAGAGGGATACACATAATTATGTCTCTACATGCCCCATTTGTCAAGAAAGAGCACGTGAAGAGAACTCTACTCTATGTTACTCTATAGTAGCACCTAGATGGAGTATGCCCCTAGTGAAATTCTTGAAAACACAATAGTACCTAGAAGGAGCTAGTTTGGCAAGAAAATGTGCCCTTGAAGAAGAAAGCAAAGACTATGTACTCATAGGTAAACATCTTTTCAAGGGAGGAAGGGATAACCAATTAAGAATGTGCATCATGAAGACGAGTATTTTCCAGTCTTGGAAATGACACATACAGGAGCTGCAGGAGGACACTTTTTTGTAGATAAAACTGCAAAAATGATTCTCTTTGTTGGATTGTGGTGGCCAACTCTATATCAAGATGCAGCCATATATGTCCAAAGATGTGATACTTGTCAACGAACAAAGTATCCTATTAGAAGAGATGAAATGCCATTAAGACCTATGATAAGTGCCAGAGCATTTACCAAATGGGGAATAGATTTTGTAGGACCTATTACCAGCAAAAGGTTCCCATGTAGAATACATAATTGTAGCAATGGACTACTTGACAAAATGGGTAGAAGCCAAGGCAACTAAGAAGAACGATGCAAGGACAACAGCTAAGTTTCTCTTTGAGAACATATTCACTAGATTTGGATTGCCGATAGAAATCGTGAGTGATAGAGGCACACACTTTGTCAATGAAGTGATAGAAGCCTTAATGAATGAATTCCTACTGATTCACAAGAAATCAGCTCCCTATCACCCACAAGCCAATGGACAGGCTGAAAGTTCAAACAAGATCTTATGTATAGTTCTCACAAAGATTGTTAACAATGGAAGATCTAATTGGGACAAGCAGTTACATCACGTTTTATGGGCATTCCGAGTAGCACACAAAATAGCAATAAAAACTACTCCTTTTAATCTAATGAATGGCCAGAATGCAATTTTGCCAATTGATTTCCTAGTTCCTACTCTTAGAGTAGCATCGACCTATGAATGGACTGGACATGAGTTATCTAGTCAATTGGACCAAATCAAGAAGCTACATGAAACTAGACTACAAGTGGTGGCAGGCATTTATGCTGCGAAAAGGCGACAAAAGGCATACTTTGATGCTCATATTAAGGATAAAAAATTGAAGGAAGCAGATTTAGTCCTGGTATATACTTTAAAGCAACATGCAAAGAAGCTGCAAAAAAGAGGATATGGCCCCTTGGTGATCAATCGCATATCAACAAGTGGAGCCATCAATTTAGCAACCCTAGATGGAGAAGTACTACCAAACTATATAAGTGGTTGTCGAGTGAAGAAGTATTTAGAGCCATTAATAGAGGAGATGTTTTCAAGACTTCTAGCAGCAAAAAATAGATGAGAAGAAGATGAAAAAATACGTGAGGAAGCATGATAGGAAGCCCTAGAACGAATAATGAAACAGAAGGAATGGATGAGAGTGAGGGATGAAAGATATCAGCTAGGAGAGGAGCCCATCCCAATGGCTAATTTTAGAGTCTCAGAAAACCTAGGACATCAAGTGAGGCAACCATATTTGAACCTAGGAGTGGGAACAGAGGAGTACCGCTTGGTGGATGTGCTCATTGACATAGGAGCAGCTATCATCTACATCAGATCCTCTTTGACTCATCAGCTCAAAGCCCAATTACATTCAACCAAAGCACACCTAATTGGAATAGGAGGTAAGGTTACTGAATGCATAGATGAGATTACCTTATCATTGCACCTAGGAAATAACATGATGCAACAGAAACTATTAGTGTGCCATGATCAAGATTTATTAGAAGAACTTGTGTTAGACCAAGATTGGATATATGAATATGAGGTAACTATCCAACTAGCCTTGGGCTACATATCAGCCAAGATAGGGCATCGCGAAGTATTCAGTTTGTTAGAAGAACGACCTATCAAGGACACTTGTCTAGCTCTGAGAGATAAATTAATCATGCATGACGATGATTGTACATCTACCTCTACTATGGAATGCCCACCTCCAAGCACTTCACCTGTGTTTACACCAATTCTTAATCTCACACCCCCTCATCATCCATTGGACCTTTCTACTAACATCGTTTCCATGGAGAGCCCTAGTGAGGAATTGAGCACAAGAGCTACTAGTCAGAGTAATCAACCCAAACCTGTCCACATTAGAATATATCCCATTCAACAAACCAGATAGGCATGGATTCGAAAAGATCAAGTAGCAGCATATCACCAAAAACAAAGCCATCACCTACAAGGGAACCAACAATAGGTCAAGACTTCAAGCCAAGCTGGATCCCGAGGTCTATAGAAGATTGTCCAATTATGGATCCCAAAGAAACTGATTGTTGCTCAACCCTTTAGAATGCAAATATGGATTCCCAAATCAATTGTGCCAACAAAGAAAACTAAACTAAAAACACAAGTACGAAAGAAGGATCCATCCGAAATAAAGTCAAAGGAGCAAGAAAGATGCGACGACTTGAAATTGCAAAAATAGAAGTACTCAATGAAAGCAACTCAAAGATATGAATGGCTAACAAAGAAGAATCACAAAACGACAGCTACACAAAGCACAATAGGAGACAAAGATGCAGTCAAGAACAACAAAATAAATTTGAGTTGGATACCCAAATCGCGATTGTCATCTACAAACCTGCCAGCAACTTCTTCTTGCACACATCTTGAGTTCCATACACCTCGAACATGCATAATAGGGCCACATTACAAGGCCATGCATTTGGCACATAATTCTTCATCTACTTATTAGTGATGCATAAGCTCATTAAAGTATCCTTGACATATACTGGCATGACCACTATGCATATCATAGAAATGGGAAAGTGATACATGTCATCCTCGATCATCACATGTTGAGCTTGACATCTCAATACTCCCCCTCAAGCTCAATGTCATGTCCTATAATCCAAGCATCTTTCGAAACTTTTATAGCTTCTTTGGTCCAAAATCTTTAGTGAAAATATTAGTAACCTGCTCATCTGCCCTCACATAAGTGCACATATTGTCCACTCAAAGCTTGAGATTTTGCGCTTGATTTTTCAACATTTCCTTTTTCATTTGAATCCTTCTTTGATGTCTGCATAGAAGCTTGACATTTCATCAAATACCACATCTCTGCTTACCTTCACCTCTCATCTAAGTGGATTGTAGCATTTATATCCCTTTTGCTCAAGGGAGTAACCAATGAAGATACATTTTTCTGCTTTTGGATCAAGCTTTGTCCTCAACTCATATGCATAGCTTCTGCCTAATAAAATGAGACATATTTTTCTCTAGCATCAAGGCTCTTGCTACTTTTACAATATGTTTATTTTTTCATTCAAAAACGCCATTTTGTTACGATCTTTGCCTACATGAAAACTACCTTCTAATACCATGAATTTTTAAAAAACTATTGTAATGATTTGACATGTATTCACCTCCTCCGTGAGATCTTAATGTCTGGATATACTTCCCGATGTGCTTTTCTACCATAGCCTTGAAATTTGAAAAGTGAGTAAACACGTCACTCTTCTCTTTCATGAAGTATACCCATACTTTTTGTGCATGGCCATTAATGAAAGTGACATAAAACATGCATCCTCCCATAGATGTGGTCTTTGTAGGACCCCAAACATCTGTACGTACTATTTCTAGCACATTCTCACTAACATGCTTGTCACATGGAAATGATGCCCTTGACTGTTCACCAAATTGACATGCCACACATACCTTCTACATCATTATAACCTTGAAATTTAGTAGTCCATTAATAAGCTCCCTTGACTGCATCAACTTCAGCCTTTGCAAATTTGCTTGTCCAATTTGCTTGTGCCAAACCTCTATATCAACAATAACACCTGGACCTTTTGCAAACATGGCCATATTCATTTCATGAATTTTTAGATTCAAGGTGAACATCCCATCAACTTTGTTCCCTTTGGCGACCAACCTTCCATTTTGTTTGTACTCTTCTACATATAAACCATCAACATTGAACCTGACTAGTAATCCTTAGTCAACCATTTGTCCAACAAAAACTAGATTCTTTGTTATATTTAGAACATGTAGTACATCAACAAGATGTTTTACCTTCCCATCCTCCATAGATAATGCTATGTTTCCTAAATGCTCGATAGGATGTGATGTGTCATCGCTTGTTCCAACAAATCCAGGAACATGCAATTTTTGTAAACTAGTAAACCATTCTACATGGTTGGTCATGTGATTTGAGGCACTTGAATCAACATACCATACATTACCATTCAATTTTGGAACATCACCAGACATTGTATTCATCACCATTCAATTTTGGAACATCACCAGACATTGTATTCATCACCATTCAATTTTGGAACATCACCATGAATAGCTTCTTAAAATCATCTACACTTGTGGATGCATAGTTTTTTTTATTGCCTTCTATTATTTTGATTCTTCAACATGCAATCACATTCAAAGTGACCAAGTTTACTACAATTCTAGCATCCTTCACTATCATTACTTAAATCATTTCTTTGGGAATTTCTACGGCCTCTTTGGTTCCCTCTGCCTCAAAATTGTCCTCATAGTCTACCTCCTACATGATTCAGCTGTTGATCTTGGTCTTGGTTATTGTTTGCTCTTCCACTTCTGAAGCCTCTATCTCTACCTTTTCCTTTGTGAAAGTAGAATAATTGTTCAGAACCAGGTTTTGCTTAGGAGTTTGAGTCCTCACCAAGATTTTTTTCTCCAATTACCAACATGGAAGGAGATCAACAAAATTTAAAATATTTTCCTTGTTCTAAATAGAAGTTCTGGACTGCTTATATGCAAAACCATGAAGGCACATTCCCACCTTATCATCAACATCTATATTGATGCCAATAGATGCAAGAAAGTCACATATGCTTTTGACTTTTAGGGTGTAGTCACTTATCTACATGCTCTTTTTCTCGTGTATGAAACTTGTTCTTGACTTGCAATTTTCATGCCTCGAGCCTTGGCATCTTGTATGTGCCCAATCATGCTCTCCTGCATTCTAACAAAAAGGAAATACATTACCTTCTATGCTCCTTGATTCCCCTTTTCATATGCTCTTAACTAGTCCGTAGTCCAATTCCTCTCTGGTAACCGTGGAGCGTTTTCATTCTCTCCTTCAATGTACTTTTATTAGCCTTTTCCCATCAATGATTTGTTCATTTTGAATCTCCAAGCATGAAAATTGTTCTTTTCCCACTTATCACTCATACCTTGACTCATTCCATCAGCATTTTCCATTTTGACAGCAATTCACAACATTGCAAAAATGCTAGAAGCAGTACCTATGCTTGAACACTATCACACTATGATGTGATAATTCAATCTCAGAAAAACACAATTTTTATGTATTAGTAGTACACAAAATTTCTTGAAATTCTAGATTTGGAATATTTAGTATTGCCAAATAGAATGCAAGTTACAACTTTGCAAACTAACATTTTTTCTTTGTGGGCCCCACCTTGCAGCCTCTATTGGAGATTGAGCTATGTGGAAGCACGTGAACAACACAAGGAATAAGGCGAAGTTTGGAGAACAACACACAATACTAAATGTATTACCAAGAGAAATTACAAAGATAAGTAACCCGTTAGGGTTATAGGCATATATACAAGCCGAGGGGAAAAAACCTCCTAAAGAGGAAAAAAAGTGCCCTGGCAGTCCTAGTGTGTTCACACACATCACTACTAAAATATATCAACAAATTTGCCCACGGACTTATATGGTGAAAAAGAAGCTAGCACTCATGTATAAGGAAGGTCCAAGCTATGTGGTATCAATCCACAAACGGAAATAAGCCCAATGCTTTGTGGAAAGCTTCAAACTTCTCTCAAGGTAGAGCTTTATGAAACCTGCATCTAATTTGCTATCTCGTAAAGTCTGCACCATCCATTTAGGCATAATTTTTGCCTCCTCTATATCAGATATCCCATCAATAAGTGCAACATGTAAATCTGCATTAGAAATTGAATGATCTACATCATCATATGGAACCTCGAAAAGCTGAGAAATTCCCTCATTTGGAGCAGCAATAGATTGTCCATCTGAAAAAAGAGTCAGCAAAGTGTCATACACATCTTTGGAGCTAATTGATGTCTTCTTAGTACATGAAAGTAATGGTTGAATTGCATCTTCCACAAAAACAACATCTTGGTTAGCCAAAATATGTTTATTCTATGGGTGATAAAGATGATAGCCCTTGCTTTCAAAATTGTACCCAACAAAAATACATTTCCCTACTTTATCATCCAATTTCTTGCATTGTTGTTCAGGCACTAATGTATATGTCAAACAACCAAAGAAAGGAAAATGAGAAATAGATGGCTTGCAACCATGCCAAACCTCATATGGAGTGATAGACTACATTGGTTTAGTGGGACACTTGTTAAGTACATATGTTGCACACATAACAACCTCAAGCCAAAAACTATGTGGTAAAGCCTAACTCTTGACCATACACCTCGCCATCTCCATGAGTGACTTGTTCTTCCTTTCTGCAACTCCATTCTATTGAGGTGTATATACGACACTATACACTGATGTTTTATCTCACGTTCAACCAAAAATACATTAAAACCATTAGACATATATCCCCCCCTCGATCAGAATGGAGTGTGCCCATTTTACATACTGACAGATTTTCAAAAAAAACTAGAAACTATTTGAAGCCCATAAACACTTTGGAATTTACTTTCAATGGATATACCCATGCATGCCTAGAAATATCATCAATGAAAGTCACAAAGTAAAGGTAGCTCCCAAAAGAAGGTGTTTGCATAGGATCACAAACATCACTATGAACAAGCTGCAATTTTTGAGTAGCTCATACTGAACCATCTTTTGGAAATGAGGAACATTGCATTTTACCCAAAATATAGCCTTCATAGACATGTTTTCCAGGTGCCTCAAGTTTGGGCAAAGAGGACACCATTTTAGATTTCTGTAGGCATAGCAAACTAACAAAACTCAGATGAGCAAAGCGTGCATGCCAAAGCTTTGCATCTGACATAGCATGAGAATCTTGAATTGCACATGTTGAATCATTCACAGATTTGCATAATCTATGAGCTTATACAACCCATGGCATAAAATGCTAGAAGCAATAATGATGTCATCATTTAACATATCATGAATTGTACATTTGACATCAACAAATTTCACAACCAAGTCGATCTTGGTGAATGCTAAAATTAATAACATATTTTCCTTGATCCCTAGCACAAATAAAGCATGCAAAATGTAAAAGAACTACCATAAACAATGGTCAGAATGATCTTACCGATTCCCATGATAGGATAAGAGGCGTTGTCACTGCATGTGAAAGTATTCCCTACAGGGGCAGGCTCAAGTGAAGTGATGAAACTACGCTGCGAGGTAATATGTTTGGTTGTCCCACTATCAAAGTACCAAACATCTGAGTCTACTGCAGACATACACTGTTCATGAGAAGATGGGTCATAGCTACAAATAATAGTAAATACCCATTCTTCATTTTGCACAAGCTTTGCTGACTTTGTTTTGGGTGTAGGGGCCTCTGTAACAACCATTCCAACCTCTTTTTTCTTTGCCTCTTTTGTAGCCAGTTTGGTTTCCTTCACGACATTTGCAAAACAATTTTCTACTTTTTTGTTTGCTTCCCATCTTTGTCATCCTTCTTTGATTGTGCATAATTAGCGGATTTCTTCTTACTAGTAGATGAGCTCCATTTACCTTTGCCCTTTTGACTAGCTAGGAGAGCTTGATCTGCAACACGCATAATGGACGTGTTCTGCCTAGATTGATCTTCTAGCAATAGAACATAGACTAACTCTTAAGGCATTTGGATTACCTTTCATCATCAATCAAATAGTAGAAGCAAAACTGTGATATGAATGTGGAAGACTATTTAGAATAGTCTGCACAAGTGAACTGTCTAGAAATACTTCATGAGAAGAAATCAACTGCTCCTTCAAATCTTTGATCTTTGTCAAAAAAATTATCCATGGGATCTTCTTTATTCCTATGCTCACTCACCAACTATTTTTGGAGGTAAGCAACACGAGCCTCATTCCTTGCCTAGTATAAAGTGATAAGTGTATCCCTCGCTATTTTGCAAGAGTGAATGTGAGGAATAATGGCACATTTGATAGACAAGGCTATCAATGCATGTCCCTGAGCATCTTTGCCATCCCAACAAAGTTGCTATGCAGTAGGTGTAGCATGAACCGCAACACAAACATGAACCTGAAGAACATCATCTTCAATGCCATCTTCATCACCTTCAATAACTATATTTGTAGTTGTAGTAGGATGTTTTTCAACACCTTGCACAATATTCAACAGTCTTTTTGTGACCAATACATGATGCATCATACATGCCCATAATGGGTAGTTGGTACCATCCAACTTAATCCTCAACAACCAACATATGGAATGCATCATTGTCTTTTAGCCATGGCCACTGAGTAAAATACCTTGATGTAGAAAAATGATTGTATCTCAAAAAAAATGAGCAGAACTATTATTGAGTTTTACTAAACCTATAATAAGCTTCGAGAAGCTTATATTGGCAAACCGAAACCTATATATATATGTTTGACACAAAAAGACATAAGTAAAGCATTAGGGTTATAGGTGTATATACAAGTTTGGGGAAAAAACCTCCTAAAGAGGGAAAAAAGTGCCCCGGCGGTCCTAGTATGTTCACACACATCACTATTGAAATATATCAACAACCTCAAAATGGAGGTTGAGATGGCTCCAAAATAGAAATATGAGCAAAACAAGTGACCCTAAAGAGATAACTCTCGACAATATTTTGATGCCTTCTACTATTGATATATTTAGGTAGTGATGTGTGTGAACACTCTAGGACCGCTAAGGCACTTTTTTCCCTCTTTAGGAGTTTTTTTCCCTCGGCTTGTATATATGCCTATTGCCCTAATGGGCTACTTATCTTTGTACATTCTAGTGGTAATACATTCCGTATTGTGTGTTGTGCTCCAAGCTTCTTCTTCTTCCTTGTGTTGTTCATGTGCTTTCACAGACGTATAACTCCAACAATTGGTATCATAGTAGGTTGTTGCTTCATCTAGGGCATCGTCGACACCTCTCCGGTTGTAGTCTCAAAATCGCATGAAATTTGGTGATCATACTCAAGGTGTTTTAGAGATCAAAGCTGCTTCTCTTTCTGGTGTCGAAATTGCGATTTGAGCTTGTTTCAGCCTCCGAACGCACCATTGTAGTGCTTATGCAGGTTGTTTCATCTTCTTGTGCCAAAGATATATATCCATTTTGGTTCGCCAATATAAGCGTCTCAAAGTCTGCTAGAGGTCTAGCAAAATGTGTTTGGGTAATTCTGTTCAGCTTTTTGAAATACAAACATTTTTGTGTATCAAGGTATTTTAGTCAGTGGCCATGGCGAAAAGCAGTGATGTATTCCGTATGTTGGCTGTTGAGGATAAGTTGGATGGTACCAATTATCCATTGTGGGCTTATATGATGCGACATGTGTTGGTTGCAAGAGGACTATGGAACATTGTGTAGGGTATTGAAAGACATCCTGTTACACCTGCAAATATAGGTACTACAAATACAGGTATTGAAGTTGATGTAGATGGTGTTGAAGATGGTGATATTCTACAGATTCCTATTCGTGCTACTGTTTCTGTTGCACCTACTATAGAGCAAATTCTTTGGGATGGTAGAGATGCTTAGGCACATGCATTGATAGCTTTATCTATCAAACGTGCCATTATTCCTCACATTCACTCTTGCAGAACAGCTAAGGATGCTTTGGATACACTTACCACATTGTACAAGGCTAGGAATGAGGCTCGTATTGCTTACCTTCGAAAACAGTTGGAGAGTGAGCACATGAATGAAGGTGATTCTATGGACAGTTCTCTAACAAAGGTCAAGGATTTGAAGGAACAGTTGATTTCTGCTGATGAAGTCCTTCCTGACAGTTCACTTGTGCAGACTATTATGAATGGTCTTCCCGACTCATATCAGAGTTTTGCTTCTACTCTTCGTTTGATAATGAAAGGCAATCCAAATGCCTTAACATTTGAAGAGTTAGTTTCTGTTCTGTTGTAGGAAGGTCACTCTAGGCAGAACAGGTCTATTATGCGTGTTGCAGATCAAGCTTCTTGGCTAGTCAGAAGGGCAAAGGAAAATGGAGCTCTTAAAGCAAATGATCCTGTCATTAAGAGCTGTCCAAAACTGGCTACTAAAGAGGCAAAGAAGAAAGAGGCCGGAATGGTTGTTTCAGAGGCCTCTACACCGAAAACAGAGTCTGCTAATCTTGTGCAGGATGAAGAATGGGTGTTTACTACTGTTTGTAGTTTTGACCCATCTTCTCATGAGCAGTGCATATCTATAGTAGACTCAGATGTTTGCCCAGTACTTTGATAGTGGTATGACCAAACATATTACCTCATAGCATAGTTTCTTCTCTTCGCTCGAACCTACCGATACAGGGAATATTGTTACATGTGCCAACAACTCCTCTTATCCTGCTATGGGACTTGGTAAGATCATTTTGACTACTGCTGATGGTAGTTCTTTCACTTTGTTAGATGCTTTGTTTGTGCTAGGGATCAAGAAAAATCTGTTATCAATTTTTGCATTAGCCAAGATTGGCTTGGTTGTGAAAGTTGTTGACGACAGATGTACAGTTCATGATCCGTCAAATGGCAATGTCATTATTGCTTCTGGAATTTTATGTCGTGGGATGTATAAGCTAATAGACTATGAAAGATCTGTAAATGATTCGACATGTGCAGTACATGATTCTCAGGCTATCTCAAATGCAAAGCTTTGGCATGCATGCTTTGGTCATCTGAATTTTGCTAGTTTGCTACGCCTGTAGAAATCTGAAATGGTGTCCTCTTTGCCCAAACTTGAGGCACCTGGTAAACATTTATGTGAAGGCTATATTTTGGGCAAAATGCAATGTTCCTCATTCCCAAAAGAAAGTTTTGTTTGAGCTACACAAAAATTGCAGCTTGCTCATAGTGATGTCTGTGGTCTTATGCAGGCACCCTCTTTTAGAATCTATCTTTAGTTCGTGACTTTCATTGATGATTTTTCCAGGCATGCATGGGTATATCCACTGAAAGCCAAGTCCGAAGTGTTTATGTGCTTCAAATAGTTTTTGGTTTTGGCTGAAAATTTGTCAACATGTAAAATGGGCACCCTCCGTTCTCATCGAGGGGGGGAATATATGTCTTCTGACTTTAATGCATTTCTAGCTGAATGTGGGATAAAACACCTGTGTATAGTGCCATATACAGCTCAATAGAATGGAGTTGCTAAACGGAAGAACAGGTCACTCATGGAGATGGCGAGGTGTATGGTCAAGAGTCAGGCTTTAGCACATAGTTTCTGGCTTGAGGCTGTCATGTGTGCAACATATGTACTTAACAAGTGTCCCCAATCTATCACTCCATATGAGGCTTGGCATGGTTGCAAGCCATCTGTTGCTCATTTGCATGTTTTTGGTTATCTGGCATATGCATTAGTGCCTGAACAACATCATAGGAAATTAGATGATAAAGCAGTAAAATTTATTTTTCTTGGGTAGAGTTCTGAAAGCAAAGGCTATCATCTGTATCATCCACAGAGTAAACACATTCTGGTTAGCCATGATGTTGTTTTTGTGGAAGATGCTATTCAGCCTTTACTTTCATGTACGAAGGAGACATCTGTTAGCTCCAAAGATATGTATGATACTTTGTTGCCTCTTTTTAGAGGTGGAGATTCTAGTGCTGGTCCTAATAAGGCAACTTCTTAGCCATTGTAGGATTCATGTGATGATGTAGATCATTCCATTTATGATGCAGATTTGCATGATGCACTTGTTGATAAGAGAGCTGATATTGAGGAGGCAAAAACTATGCCAAAATGGCTAGTGTAGACTTTGCATGACAACAAATTAGATGCATCTCTTATTGTACTCGTTCAGGCTCTCATAGTGCCTCTTTTGAATCAGATTGCTATGTTATGGTTGCATCTAGTCTCTGTGATGAGATTGAACATGTTTCATTTGATGAAGCACAAAATTCTGAACATTGGATGGCTACAATGCAATCTGAATATGATACTATCATGAAAAATGGTACTTGGTCTTTATGTAACTTGCCTCCTAGTAAGAAGGCCATTGGCACTAAGTGGGTATACAAGCTGAAGCGTAATCCTAATGGAACAGTTGACAGGTATAAGGCTAGGCTTGTTACAAAGGGTTATGCGCAGGAAATAGGTCTTGATTTTGATGAAACCTTTGCGCCTACTTGTCGAATGACTACTATTCATAACATCTATGCACTTGCAGCTCATCATGGCTGGAATGTACATCAGTTGGACATTAAAACAACATTTCTGAATGGTGACTTGCATGAAGAAGTGTATGTTTTTCAGGCCCGTGGCTTTGTGCAGAAAGGGCATGAAAACTAGGCATGCAGGTTAAAGGAGGCATTATATGGTTTAAATCAAGCACCACATGCTTGGTATGAAAAGATACATGCCTATCTGATTGCAGATGGTTTCGAGAATAGTGCAACTGAAATCACCTCATATGTTAAGCATGGTAATGATGTTGTTAGTCGGCCGCCAGATTGGCAGTTGTAAAAACTGGATCTTTTTCTAGTCCGCACGTACGAAAGGTTGTTACAAAGATGTTTGTATCTTTATATAAATGAATGAAAAAGAGGCGCTCGGTGACGATCGGTTGGATCACCAGACTGTCTGTCTGGGTGATTGATCTGCACGTTACTGTGGTGTGTGTTTGCGTCATTTTGAGTACCTTGTTCTCCTCTCTGCCTTGTTGTTATCAATACCTGCTCGGTTGGTGAATCTCGGTCTAGTCGGTGAAGTCCGTGTAGTAACTTAGTGTGTTTGGGAACTCTGAGTCGTATTGTGGTTGTCTTCTGTGTTGAAGATCCGCTATTGTATGGTAGAGATTAAGTTACAGTAAGGTTCGTCTTACGCTGAGTACGGAATCTTTGTCCCGTAAAGGTTATTACTGCAAGTTGTCTTACGTTAGTTCTGATATGGTACGCTGATTACTGAGTCAGTCTTAATCGGTGTAGGAATCTACATTCAGTACTGTGTGTTTGATAATTTGAAGTCTTTCTGTGTCTTTCGGTTCTGGTTGATTGTCTACACCTGTTCGGTAAAGAATAAGTCACTGTTATTGTCTCTATTGTTACAGTAGTTTGTGTTCGGGCAATTTTTGAGTCAATCAAGTAACTCTGCATTACGGTACTGACTAGTTCTTGCGCTGAACGCTGAGGAGAGTATTGACTAGTATGTGTTCGGTAAACTTTGGAAGAGTTTGATTGCGTACTGCAAGATTGTAAGTGTAACAGATTCTTGATAGAGTTCTTGAGCATTAGTATCTTGTTGTGTGTGAAGTGGTTAGTTTGGGGAAATCAAGAATAGGGCCTCTATCTAACAGACCCCTTCCACTCCCAAGAACCCAAGTAGATGTTTCAACGCACTTCTGATAGTTAGTTGCGCATTTAACACTGGTGCCGTCTGTGGGAAAGTGGCATCAAGAGTGTTGCCAGCTAACTGTGGGAAAGTGGCATCAAGAGTGTTGCCAGTTAACTGTGGGAAAGTGGCATCAAGAGTGTTGCCAGCTAACTGTGGGAAAGTGGCATCAAGAGTGTTGCTAGCTAACTGTGGGAAAGTGGCATCAAGAGTATTGCCAGCTAACTGTGGGAAAGTGGCACCAGATTGTTGCCATTTGTCTATGCAAAAATGGCATCAAGAATGTTCGTTGATTGATTGTGAAAGTGGTCATAGATTGTGAATCGATCGTAAAGAGGAATAGTACGTAAAGTATTGCAAACCTAGTATATGCCGGTTACTCGTTCCAGTGAATCATACCTAAAGCATAGAAGAAACCAACAGTCTTGGGCGATACCTAATTTGCTAAGGACTCCTCCAGGAAGTAGAAGCGCAGATAAGTCTAACCCAGCTGTCAAGGAATTGAAGAACGCCAGTAGGGATTCCGGTAGTATTCTGGTAGAACGTACTATGTTTCTGGCAGATTCCGGTGCAATTTCGGCACATTCTGTCGAAGAAATAGTAACTCCAGAGTCTACCAGGACGTAGCATGAAGTTAATTTAACACCATTGGGTCAAGATTCGAGTTTGTCTGCGGATAGAAACGTCTTGGCCAAAGAAATCAGTGAAGGTGAAAAAGCACCTTGTTTTGGTGAAAATTCGACACCTTCCGGTGTTATTTCGGTACCAGTTGCTGAGAGTTCACAGTCTTCCGGTGACGGTTTACCATTTCTTGGTGGATCTTTAGTCCAGTCACCGTTATTTGGAGTAAGTACCCCTACATTTGATACCAAGGAGGAAGGTAGCTTGTTCGAAACTGAAATCAGAAACATACTGAACGATATTATCAAGCCGGAAAGTGTACAGACTGACGACACCGATTCAGACGGTTTAGATATTCAGCCTCGGGATATAGAAGATAGTCACAATACCACCAGCAGCACGATGAGTGGGCAACAACAACAAGAACAACAGTAGCAACAGCAACATCTATTTCCACCCCGACTGACTCCAACAGGAGTAACGTACACTAAATTCGGTGGATTCCCAGGTGATGACCCAGACGCTCATGTACGCACATTTGAGATAAGTTACGCAGTGCTCAATCACCCACTTGATCCGGCATATAAAGCTATTGTATTCCAGTCTACATTGGTTAATGAAGCCGCCAGGTGGCTTACAAAATATGATATTAACCATTTCGGCACTTATGAAGCAGTAAGGGATGCATTTTTGCAGAGATTCAGGCTAAAGAAGAATCGAGCCGAAATTTTCGATTACCTGCAAAACAATAGACAGAAGATGAATCAAACAATGTAGGAATATGCCACCCTATTCAGAACGCATTTGAGGCAATTGCCGCCAGCACATGCCAACCTGCTGGATGACGTTATCACTCAATGGTTTATCAATGGGTTGACTCCGCAACTTAAACAGATTATGATCATACGCTGTGTGGGAGCTATGACACTAGATGCGGTAATTGCAATGGCTTTGCAGCTCGAAAATAAGGTTGGAGGATTTACAGAAGACCTGGAATGGTTAAAAGCAAGTAAAAATGTTCCAGAAGATCCGACTAGACATATGTACTGCACCACGTGCAAGAATTCAGGGCATACCAATACCACTTGTGCCCTGAACCAATTGTTTTGTGCTATCTGTAATACGACAGGACATTCCACCAAAAATTGTGCATACAACACCAAAGTACGGGGAACAGCAACAGTGAATGCAATTATACAAGAACCAGGGCAGCCTGCCAATCACTATGTACCCCCGCAATTGAGAAACAACCAGCAACAGGGATATCGAAATTACAGAGGACAGAGAAATAATAACTACAATGCAAACCGTTGGCAGGCAGGACCAGCACAGGAAAATACTAATTTGCCACCACCTCGCTGCCATTTTTGCGGTGAATTTGGCCACATTAGAAGATTTTGTAAAGATGCAGCAGAATATGATCAAAGAAAGAAAGAACGGCAGAATCCAATGACTAATATGGTTCATATCACACCAATAGAAACACAAGCTGCAGTAGTTCAAACCAGATCCGGTAGGCCATTACAACCAGCAGCTGAAATATTTGAACCAAGCATCCTAGAACAGCAAAGAACATATGACAAGGCTAGTCACTGGACCACCACAGAACCTCCAGTGTTCCTAGATCCTATTCCGGTGACACAAGTTCCACTACCAAAGGAAACTGCACAGGAGCAAGAGTCGATTCCAGTAACTGACACATCGTCTTCAGAATCAGTGAAAGGTACAAGTCAAGTAAATCAAGCATGGGAAATCTTATCTAAAGCGTCCATTACCCTTCCTCTTGGACAGTTACTTGCACTAGTACTAGGAGTCCGTCAACAATTCCAGCAATAGTTTAGTACTGAATCTGCCTGCATTCCAGCAACAGCAACAGTACAACCAGAAACTGCCTCTACGGTGGATCATTCGGTCCCATTGATTACGGTATGGTACAAAAATCATAAAATTGATCAAGTACTAATTGATGGAGGGTCTGGTGTAAACATTGCTACTGCCACACTGTGTAAAAAGTTAGGATGGAAGAAAATTGAGCCTGTCCAGTTTTTTGTAAGGATGGCTGATCAGTCTAGAGTCCACCCAGTGGGATTAGTACGAGATGTTCCTATAACTTTGCAAGGCACCATATTTAAGATGACTTTTGTCGTCTTAGAACTACCAGAGTCTAGCTTGGATTATAATCTTCTTTTCAACCGTCCTTGGTTGAAACAAGCTAAGGTTATATAGGATTGGTCTGCACAAGAACTCACTTTCAAAGACTATGTTGTAAAATTAGATGCTATACAGCCTTGTGAATTACATGCTAGATCTTATTTTGTGGAACTAGTTCATATGTTAGATGGTTTGTCAGATGATGAAGAAGAAGAGTTTTTAAAGAATAATATTGATTTGATCTCCCTAGGAACTGTTGATCTACAATCTGTTGTAGATAATTGGAATCCGGCAGTTTGTACGGTGATGCCTGTGACTGAAGAAGACAAGAAAGAAGATACTGCTGCTATAGATGACACTGATCTACAACAACTTTTAAACCCACCCGATGTTACAGAGAAGTCCAGACAATTCTATGTACCAGAAGATCAGTTAATTACATATAATTTAGGTGATGAAGTTAATCAGCGACCTGTAAAAATAAAGGAAGGATTACCTGAGATGTTTCAAGCAGAGTTAATACAATTGCTTCGAGAGTTCTATGATGTTTCTGCATGGTATTACAAAGATATGAAAGGTTTGGACCCCCGCATTTATCAACATAGGGTCATGCTGAAGCCGGAAGCAAAACCAATCAAACAACCCAGCTACCGGATGAATCCGAATTATGCAGCACAGGTAAAGGTAGAGCTGGATAGGTTATTAAAAGTTGGATTCATTGTACCAGTAGAGCATGCTGAGTGGATATCACCCATTGTTATCGTCCCTAAAAAGAATAAGCAGCTACGCATATGTGTGGATTACCGGAAACTGAATGCAGCTACGGTGCCAGATCCGTTTCCCCTTCCATTTCTTGACACCATGCTTGATAGAGTAGCAGCACACGAAATGTACTCATTCTTAGATGGATACAGTGGGTATAATCAAGTCAGAATGGCTGAAAAAGATATACCAAAAACAACATTCATTACCAATTGGGGTGCTTTTGCTTGTACTGTTATGTGGTTTGGATTAAGAAATGCCCCCAGTACTTTCCAAAGGTGTATGCAGGAAATATTCTCCCCCTATCTTACCTCTTTCATGCAAGTATATCTTGATGATTTCTCTGTGTTCGGTAGGATGGTAGCACACTTGTTCCATTTACGGTGCTGCTTTGAGAAATGCAGAGAATACAGACTCTGTCTCAACCCAAACAAATCTTTGTTTGCGGTTTCATGTGGTAAGTTGCTTGGCCATATTGTATCTGCACAGGGCATTCAAGTCGACCCAAATAAGGTACCAGCTGTGTTGGAAGCACCTGTACCTACTATAGCAAAGGAAGTAATGCGTTTCATGGGTCAAGTGAGATGGCATGGTCATCATTGACGGTGACTCGCTCATTTAGCCATTCCACTCAATCGTTTAATCACGAGTACTCCTAAACAGTTTGAGTGGACTCAAGAATGTCAAACAGCATTTGATCGTCTAAAGTGTTTATTAACGCAGGTCCCAATTTTACAACCACCTGATTGGGAACGCCCATTTCATGTTTTTGTAGACGCATCAGATATCGCCATCGGCAGTGTGTTAATGCAACAAACTGATAAGTGGTTCCAGCCTGTTTTCTATGCGAGTAGAAGACTTGCTCCTGGAGAAAAGAATTACTCTGTAATTGAAAGAGAATGTCTGGGTTTAGTATATTCTGTAAAGAAATTCAGACATTATTTACTTGGCCGCAAATTTACTTTTCATGTAGATCATGCTGCACTTGTCTATCTGGTACGACAGCAGCATTTAGGTGGTCGATTAGCACGTTGGGTTCTACTTTTACAAGAGTTTGATTTCGAAGTAATCCATCGGCCCGGCAGCTCACATGCCTTAGTAGATTTCCTTTCTCGCTTAGATTTCGGTGAAGCTCCAGTCGGTGTAGATGACACCACACCAACGATTTATGTTACTGAACCAACTAATGATGAATATGCAGAACCACCTATGCCATCTACATATTATGATCAGATATTAACTTTTCTTACTGATGGATGTATTCCTGCTCAGACCTCTCCTGCAATGCGTAAAAAGATTGCAGTGTACAGTCGTAGATTCCGGTTAATTGCTAGAGAATTATACTATATGGATCACACTGGAATTTTACTTCGTTGTATTCCTCTGCATGAAGTTAACTCAGTCATTATTTTGGCTCACTCAATTCCTTCCGGTGGACACTTTGCAGTAGATTTAACGCACCGAAAAATTCTGCAAAGTGGACTTTGGTGGCCTACTATGTACAGGGATGTATCTCAGTTTGTCAAACAATGTGATACTTGTCAGAGGTTTGGACAGCCTCTACAACGCCACTTTTTCCCTCTCCAACCTGTCTTGCCATTGGAGCCTTTTCAGAAGTGGGGCCTAGATTTTGTTGGACCTATTACACCTCCAGCCATACTTAGTAATAATCGTTATATTCTAACATGTACAGATTATGCTACCAGATGGGCAAAAGCATGGGCTTTAAGGTCCGCCACAGTTGTTTCGGTGGCAAAGTGTCTCATGAAAGATGTTTTCCCACGTTTTGGCTTACCTCTGGAGCTTGTTATAGATCAAGGCACACATTTTGCTAACAACTTAATGAAAGTACTCACCCATTCTTTTCAGATAATGCATAAATTCAGTTCTCCTTATTATCCTCGTGCTAATGGTTTGGCTGAGAGTACAAACAAAACCTTGTTGAATATGCTTCGAAAAGTGATTCTGGAATCACCGGAAAGGTGGGATCAACTGTTACCTGCAGTATTATGGGCGTATCGGACTACCTACAAGGTAGCAACAGGACTAACACCTTTCAAATTGGCTTATGGACTAGAAGCCATAGCACCAATGGAGATTGTTGTGCCAAGTTTACGTGTAGTCATCACTCAGAAACTACTACCTGAAGAATCTCTGTCATTTCGGTTGGATACACTCAGAGAACTGGATGAGCATCGATGGCAAAGTTTTCTGACTATGCAAGAAGTGCAGTTAAGACAAGCTCGAACACATGACCGATATCTGAAAAGTCCAGTTTTTTCGGTGGGGCAACTTGTACTCTTTTACAATGCAAAATCGAATCGCTCTGCTGGAAAATTCAAGTTACGATGGTTTGGTCCCTATCGGATTACTGAACAAGTAGGCCCTGCTACTTTTCGGTTGGCTACTTTGACTGGAATTGCTCTTCTGAAGGTAATAAATGGTTCGAAGTTGCGGCCATATCATCAAACATCTTATCCGCACTAAAATGCTCCGTGGATGACCGCGTATTTTTGTTTCCTCTTTTTCTTTTGTTGTTTTGTTTTTGCATGCTTACTAAAAAAAGTCTATAAATATCCGTGTTTTGATACCTAATTATGACTAACAGCCGCCCTGCCTTATCGATTTCGCTTATGCATGCACACCAAAGTTATGAGGATATCATCTCAACGTCGTGCAACGATTAGTAATTTCAATAGCTTCTCGTTGCTAAGCATCTACTTAACCTTTTTCATTTCGCTGTTAATCGTTAGTGTGTTTGCGTGATTTGTGTGCTTGTGCAATCTGTATACCCTGTGCTTTGTGTCTTACTGTGTGCGCCATGGAAGCTCTGGCAAACTTCACCGCTTTACTGTGACGGACTCCCTGCCGATGTAGGAAAGTTTCTGCGCACCCGTGGGTTGGTCAATTTCGCTGAACTGCCTTGGCATTCAGTGGATTGCCACCCGTTCTATGCCCACATAATCGCCACCACGCTGCCACACCTGCCATCGAGCAGAGTTGGCCTATCACTGCCCTACCATCCCGTACCGTAATCACTTTCCAGACCTTTGCTGATGCATTTCGACTCCCTTGGCAAGGACGAGAGAATGGCCCGAATTTACCAATAGCTACCATGATCCAGCGATTCCCTAGATACTCCTCCAATGAATATGCAAATCCTCTGTCGCCCCGAACCGTAGAGATCAGCACTCCAATTTCTAGTTGCCATTTTGAATCTCCAGAAGCGCACATATGGAATATATAGACCATTTTACTCCGCGATCGACCTAGCTGCTCGAGAACCTGTCAACTTTGCTTCGTATTTCTTTCGTCGCATTCACAAAGAATGTGTTTCAATCATCAAGCAGGTCAATAAGGGAGATATGCCAAGATCGAGGCTACCACACATTCTCAGTTTCTTATTTCCGGCCATCCAAGAAGCGCAACCAGCACCACGAGGACCCATCCTGCAATATGAAGAGTCTGCACAGCTAGTGGACGAGGATGAAGAAGAGGACGAAGAGATTTTCCACCTCCTTTGCCGGAAAAGAATTAGAATAAGCTCATCTGATAGTGACATACAGGGTTCAGCTGCAGGGAATAAAGCAGATGACAAAGAAGATGAAGGACAAGAAGAAGAAACCTTTCACGATACAACAACATGAATGAATAATGACTCGGTATAGTCATCTCCCAAGCAGCAACAAGAACAGGATAGCACTGCTGATTCGGCAGCCAGTTCTTCTAAAATCGAATCTCAACAACAAGACGAACAGGACAAGTCAGAAGAGGAGCAAACTATCATTAAGGAAGTTTTCGAAGAACTGCTTAAAGCAGTCGAGTCTATAGCTGCCGGCCATGTTGACACTACACAACAACCCACCAAAAAGGTAACCGAAACTAACTCTGTTCTACCCACTCCCCCACCTGAACCTCCACTCAACCCTCTTCTTCCTATTCCACCCATTGTCCCCGACCGACCCACTACTTCTTCATCCTCATCACCAAATTACTCTCCACCTTTTCTGAGTTAGCATCCATGGGTCAAATGCTGATCCACTTCTCACAACAACTACCTGCACATATGAAGCAAGTGACAGATACTATCCGAGATGACTTTCAACACAAAGTTGATGTGCTGGAGGCAGACATCACGCCTCTCCAGGAAGAATTACAGGCAGTCAAGGCAGAAAATCATGCGTTAAACGGACAAATTCAGGAGTTGCAGGCCAGACTGGTAGAACAGGAAATAATTATCAATCAAAGAGATGCGGCTCTAGAAGCAGTTCAAGAGAAGAATGAATTACTAAGTGTTGCAGATGCAGAGTTAGTCAACTTGAAGCAGCTAGTACAGGACAAAGAAGATGCACGAGTAGCTTTAGGGAATCTGTTAGAAGAAACAAGACAGAAGCTAGATGAAGTGGTACAACGAGGCCAAGAGCAGCATGATCTGGCTATGAAAACTGCTGACGAACTCCAGAGATGCAAGATAGATTTATTTGAAGTAAACAGTATCCTCAAATGTAAATTGATCGTGGAAGCTCAACTACAAAAAGTAATAACAGATCTTCAAAGAGAAAGGGATGCCTACTCAAGGACAATCCAGTTTCAAAACTAGGAGATAGAAAGAAGGGAGAACCAGCTCGATGCTCAGAAAGATAGAATAGCCAAAATGGAAAAGCAAGTTGTAGAAATGAAAGTGTCAAGGGATGCGGCATTATCAAACGATTTTTATCTACAAGAAGCTTTTCTGCAGGCGCAGGCAGAAGTTTTGATGACCAAAGTCATTTCATTAAGTTCTGTATGAACAGATGCCCAATTAGTAGAACCAGATATTTTGAAACAGATGTTAGAAGCCTTAAAGAAGAAAATCGCCCGAACTTTTAGATAAGCCCGATCGATGTATTTAGAAGGCATTGTAGATGAACCCTAATTTTTGTAAACCTGCGGGTTCGAGTCCACCACGCGTGCCAGTGTTAGTCGGCCGCCGGATTGGCAGTTGTAAAAACTGAATCTTTTTCTAGTCCGCACGTACGAAAGGTTGTTACAAATATGTTTGTATCTTTATATAAATGAATGAAAAAGAGGCGCTCGGTGACGATCGATTGGATCACCAGACTGTCTGTCTGGGTGATTGATCTGCACGTTACTGTGGTGTGTGTTTGCGTCATTTTGAGTACCTTGTTCTCCTCTCTGCCTTGTTGTTATCAATACCTGCTCGGTTGGTGAATCTCGGTCTAGTCGGTGAAGTCCGTGTAGTAATTGTAGTGTGTTTGGGAACTCTGAGTCGTATTGTGGTTGTCTTCTGTGTTGAAGATCCGCTATTGTACAGTAAAGATTAAGTTACAGTAAGGTTCGTCTTACGCTGAGTATGGAATCTTTGTCCCGTAAAGGTTATGACTGTGAGTTGTGTTACGTTAGTTCTGATATGGTACGCTGATTACTGAGTCAGCCTTAATCGGTGTAGGAATCTACATTCAGTACTCTGTGTTTGATAAAATGAAGTCTTTCTGTGTCTTTCGGTTATGGTCGATTGTCTACACCTGTTCGGTAAAGAATAATTCACTGTTATTGTCTCTATTGTTACAGTAGTTTGTGTTCGGACAGTTTTTGAGTTAATCAAGTAACTCTGCATTATGGTATTGACTAGTTCTTGCGCTGAACGCTGAGGAGAGTATTGACTAGTATGTGTTCAGTAAACTTTGGAAGAGTTTGATTGCGTACTGCAAGATTGTAAGTGTAACAGGTTCTTGATAGAGTTCTTGAGCATTAGTATCTTGCTGTGTGTGAAGTGGTTAGTTTGGGAAAATCAAGAACAGGGCCTCTGTCTAACAGACCCCTTCCACTCCCAAGAACCCAAGTAGATGTTTAAACGCGCTTTTGATAGTTAGTTGTGCGTTTAACAATGTGCTTTTGATCATTGTGGTGTATGTTGATGACATGCTGCTCACTAGTCCTCATGACATGCATATTGCTGATTTTAAGGATGATTTGCATGCCTCACTTGAGATGTCTGATTTGGGGCATTTGCATCACTATTTGGGCATTCAATTTATGCAGGTTGATGGTGGAACGGATTTGTGTCAAACGAAATATATTGACACATTATTGCAGTGTTTTGGCCTTTAAGACTGTAAGCCTATTGCCATTCCTATGGAGACAGGTTTACGATTGAGTCTTCATGATGCTGGAGATGCATTTGATGTTGTTCTCTATCAGTAGGTTGTTGGATGCTTGATTTATTTATGCATTACTCTACTAGATATTCAGTTTGTTGTCTCACAGATGAGCAGGTTTATGCATTGCCCACGTGTCAAGCATTGGCAGGCGGTTAAGCACATCTTTCGTTACTTGAGTGGTACCCAAATACTTGGGTTGTTTTATCCCAAGGGGGGATCACTACCGCCAGATTTGCATGCTTTTTGTGACTCTGACTAGGCTGGTTGCTATGACACTCATGTGTCCGCTAGTGGTTTTTGCTTCATGCTTGGTAGCCCCTGCATATCTTGGCTGAGCAAGAAGCTGGCCACTTTGAGTTGTGAGGCTAAGTATAGGGTAGTTTTCACAGCGAGTTTTGAGTGTGTGTGGCTCAGATGCCTTCTTACTGATTTGGGTGTTAGTCAATCTTTTGCAACCACCATCTTCATTAACAGTCAGAGCGCATTGGTAGTTACAAGGAACCCTGTGTTCCATGCTCGCACTAAGCACATTGAGGTGCATTATCATTATGTCAGGGAGAGGTTCTTTGTTGGGGAGACTAGCTTGGCATATGTGCCCATGCAGGAGAACATTACAGACCTTTCTAGCTAGGGTGAAGTTTGAAGCTTTCCGCAAAGCTTTGGGCTTACTTCTTTTTGTGGATTGATTCCAGATAGCTTGGCACTTCCTTATGCATGAGTGCCAGCTCCTTGTTCACTGCATCACTCCCAGAGGGGGATTTGTTGATATATTTAGGTAATGATGTTTGTGAACACTCTAGGACCACCGGGGCACTTTTTTCCCTCCTTAGGAGTTTTCCCCCACCTTGTATATATGCTTATTGCCCTAATGGGCTACTTATCTTTGTACATTCTAGTGGTAATACATTCAGTATTGTGTGTTGTGCTCCAAGCTTCTTCTTCTTCCTTGTGATGTTCGTGTGCTTCCAAAGACGTCTAACTCCAACATCTACCTTCACACCAAATTTCATAGCAATCTGAGATCGTTTGTGAAGTGCGCATTCTCCATGCCTTCTCAAAGTACTTTTCAATGTTTGCCTTCTCCCTGTGCTCTCTAGAGTTACAATGTCTCTGATACTGTAGAGGAGGTACTGGGGTATCCGCTTTTAACAAAAGTAGAGAATGAGGATTAAACATATCCAGTACATCACCTACTCAAGGGGGGTTCTCTTTAGGGAAGTATACCCTTTAACATTTCTGTGAGCAGGTAGATAACACGGATTGCACAGAGTGGTAAATTCTTCAGAAAATATGGACAACCAATGACCAAGGAAGACCGTACACTTCTTGATTCGAATCAGACGATTACAAGGTTGGGCAGAGTGATGCTCAAAAGTGCAAGCTTAGGGCTGACAAGCCACCCTAAAAGTATTAGCTTCAATACAACAGATTAGCATAAGGGGCCACTGATATGCAGGCTAACTCAGAACAATACAAATGGTAGAATTTCTCAAGAGAATAGAGATTAATCAACACACTCACTCACAGAAAAGAAAATAAATCCAAGCTACTCTCTTGCACTATAGTGCTCATAGCCCTCCACTGAGAAGCCTACCCTCTGTATACACACTATAGAGTAGCTCCTACAATAGACTTGAAACCACCAAGTGTAAGAGAGGTCTTTTGCACATACGCACGAACCACTGTATCTCTAAAATTGTTGTACCTAAATGAGCAAAAATCCATTGCTTTTATAGGCCTCAATAGGCCAAGAGAGCCTTGCCGAATCTTCACGTCCACTGATCACGCATCGGTTGATCTCCCAAAATTAGGGGGTAGGTCAAATATTCCCTTGATTTGAATTGAATCCTCAAAAATAGGTAGTCGTCATGAATCGTTGGCGGCAACACTCATTGCACCACTTTTACTTTTACCACTTACACCTTTACTGTCACTTTTGAATGCAAACTGAGATCCTCATTTTGTGTCACCCGTGATATTTGAATGACATTGAGAAGCCCATCCTTTACCTAATTTTTTTCGTAGTAGCCTTTGATCCTTCATATTAAGTGAGCGGTGTGGGAGGTGAGTTGTGGGGATTTGAGAGAGATTATGGGGTTTGTGGAGAGTTGTGGAGGGGTGTAGAGTTGTGTGGGGGTTGTGGGGTTTGTGGGGTTTGTTGGTTGGGTGGGAATAGGGGGTGAGTTATGAGGAGTTGTGGGGTTGGGGTTGGGGTTGGGGATGAGTGGAGGGGACGAATGGAGGGGAGGAATGGAGGGGACGAATGGAGGGGATGAATGGAGGGGACAAATGGAGGGGACGAATGGAGGGGACGAGTGGAGGGGACGAATGGAGGGGATGAATGGGGGGGACGAATGGAGGGGACGAGTGGAGGGGACGAGTGGAGGGGACGAGTGGAGGGGACGAATGGAGGGGATGAGTGGAGGGGACGAATGGAGGGGACGAATGGAGGGGATGGACGAATGGAGGGGACGAATGGAGGGGACGAATGGAGGGGACGAGTGGAGGGGACGAATGGAGGGGATGAATGGGGGGGACGAATGGAGGGGATGAATGGAGGGGATGAATGGAGGGGATGGGTGGAGGGGACGAATGGAGGGGATGAATGGGGGGGACGAATGGAGGGGACGAATGGAGGGGATGAATGGAGGGGACGAATGGAGGGGATGAATGGAGGGGATGGGTGGAGGGGACGAATGGAGGGGATGAATGGAGGGGATGAATGGAGGGGATGAGTGGAGGGGACGAATGGAGGGGACGAATGGAGGGGATGAATGGGGGGGGGACGAATGGAGGGGATGAATGGAGGGGACGAATGGAGGGGATGAGTGGGGGGGACGAATGGAAGGGATGAATGGAGGGGATGAGTGGAGGGGACGAATGGAGGGGACGAATGGAGGGGATGAATGGGGGGGACGAATGGAGGGGATGAATGGAGGGGATGAATGGAGGGGATGAGTATGTATGCACGTATTGCCGAGAGCAGGGTTCGAACTCGCGTCTGTTGTTTGAGAATGATCTCGTCTATCCAAGGCGCCCGTCGTTATATCTTGTGGAAGGAATGGATAGGATATTCACAGATGCTGTAATCGATGGTTTGCGCCCGTCCTGTTATAGAAAGTCCTAAAAGGAGGTACTTATGCTCTGGCCGCTGATTCTTGAAGACAAACTTGTATATTTTAGATCAAAAGACTATACAAGCTTTTTAGAGTGTTGACCAATGAGACACACAGAGCACACACAGAGCTTACTCCCATCAATACGTGAAAGAAAGAGCTTGCCCAACCTAAGTGGAAGGCAAAGTGAGAGGGGGAAAGAGAAGGAGTACTGCAGACCCCCACATCAAGCTTTTGCACCGTCCCCGGTGCAATTTCTCCCTTATTTTACTTATTTCAAAGAGATCCAGTTATACTGCAATTACAAAAAGAAACACGGTATGTACAACGAATGAAGTGCTTCCATTTTGACCTAATTCAGATACTTCTTCACCCTGGAGATGTTGACCAGGGGAGTCCTTTTACCCTGCGGATCTTCCATATGCACAGCGCCATGTGGCAATACCTTGATTACCTTATAAGGTCCTATCCACTTGGGTGCCAATTTAGTTTGAATTGGTGGAACCTGATGCACTAAAACCATAGACCCTTCCTGAACTTCATTGGATCTCAGATACCTGTCATGCAATCTCTTGCGCTCTTCTTGTGTCACCAGAAGTTTCTGCATTGCCTCTTCTCTATACTCTTCTAATGCCACCAATCTCTGAATGGGGGGTTCAATTCCAATGGTTTTGATTCTTATTTCTTTTCTGATGATAAACTCAAATGGTGCCAATGCCTCTTTCCCATAAACTAAGCGAAATGGAGTCTTGCCTGTGGTTCCCCTCTTCGTGGTTCTGAAAGCCCAAATTGCACCAATTAGTGCTAGTGGCCAAGAACTTTGATGATCAAAAGATAATTTGCGAAGTAGTCCAATCAAAATCTTATTGGAACTCTCTGCTTGGCCATTTGCCCTTGGGTAATAGGCACAAGACTTTTTATGGAAGATTTTGTACTTGTCAAATATAAACTGGAGCAATTGATTTACAAAATGTGTGCCCCTATCACTAGTAATTTCCAGTGGGCAACCAAATCTTGAGAAAATACGTTTATACATAAATTTAGCTACTATCAGAGCCGTGCAGTCCACAGTAGCTTTAGCCTCTATCCATTTAGTGGCATAACATGTGGCCATCAAAATATACTTTTTACCTCCTGGTTGATCAGTTGGGTAAATTGGCCCAATAAAATCAAGACCCCATCGTTCAAATGGAAGCCATCCGGTAGATATGACTAATGGTTGGAAATTCAATCTGGTTGGTGCGGGAGCACACCTCTAGCAGATGTGGCATTCTTTTGCAAACTTGATGGGACCCTTGAAAATATGAGGCCACCATAAACCTTTGTGGATGCTTCTATGAGCCAATTCTTCCCCCCTTAGATGTCCTTCACTGTGTGCAGCCTCCAGCAGAAGATTTACCTCCTCTGGATAGACACACTTTCTCAATATATCATCCTAACAGTATTTATATAAATTTCCATTTATAAGAGAATATGCTTTGGTTTTCAAGAGCAATCTTCTCTTTTCTATAGGTGTCAAGTGTTCTGGGATCTTTCCAGTAGTAAGAACATGGAGAATTTCATCATACCAACCAGTCCGTATTGCTACTAGAAAAAGATTGCTATCCACCAATTCATCATTAATACCTGTTGCCTTTTCGCTCATTGCCGTCCTGGACACTTGATCTGCCATGTAGTGCTCTTTTCCTGGCTTAATATGAATATCAAAATTAAATTCCTGAAATAGGAGTAACCATCTCCAAATTCTTCCAGCTACTCTAGGCTTGTTTATCAAATACTTCAAGGGCTGATGATCAGAGATAACAATGAAATGTACACCAAGGAGATAATGTCGAAACTTCTGAAGAGCAAATACGATAGCCAAACCTTCTCTTTCCATTGTACTGTTATTTCTTTCAGCTTGGTTGAGTAGTCTGCTTGCATAAGAGATAGGTCTATCCACTTTGTGAGATGATGGTTGAGCTAGAACTGCACCAACAGCATGAAGACTAGCATCTGTATGCACATGAAATTCCAATGACCAATTAGGAACACTTAAAAGTGGAGCAGTACATAGCCTCAACTTTAGTTCACAAAATGCTTTGTCGGCTTCAGCACTCCATGAGAAAGGGATCTTTTTACTGGTAAGCCTTGACAAGGGCTTAGCAATTTCTGAATACATCCTAATGAATCTTCTGTTATACCCTGCATGGCCCAAGAAACTTTGCTCTTCCTTTGGGCTTTGTGGAATTGGCATGGAAAGAATAGCTGTAACCTTTGCAGGGTCAACAGTTATACCTTCAGCAGATACTATGTGACTAAGAAGAGTGCCCTTAGTGACCAAAAAGTGACATTTTTCAGGATTCAATTTCAAACCTGTTTTGAGACATTGCTCAAAAATTTCTTTTAGATTTTCCAAATGACCATGGAAATCTTGAACTGTCGCCCTTCTATCTGTACCTGAGAATACTGAAAAGTCATCCATAAATATGTGGAGAAAGGTTGTTAACCATTTGCCCAATATCAGATACATCGTTCTATTAAATGAAGCTGACGCATTCTTCAAACCAAAAGCCATACGAGTATAGACATAAGTGCCCCAGGGAGTAACAAAGGTTGTTTTGTCCCTATCATCAGGGTGAATTACTATCTGGTTGTAGCCACTAAAACCATCCAAGAAACTATACAAAGTGTGACCAGCTACTTCCTCAAGCACCTGCTCTGTGAAGGGCTGAGGAAATCCATCTTGAATAGTCACTTTATTCAAAGCACGAAAATCAACACATACTCTTATTTTTCCACTATTTTTCTTGGGCACAATAACCATAGAGGAAAGCCACCTGGAATGTTCTACTGGAACAATTATATCCGCTTCTTCTAGTTTTGTAATCTCTGCTTTTACTGCCTCTGCATACTTCGGATTGAGTCGATATGGCCTACTTCTTACAGGCGCGGCTCCCTCAACTAAGGGTATCCGATGTAACCCAAGCTCTTCGGGTATCCCTGTTAGATCTTTGTAGGACCATGCGAAGACACTTTTATAAGTAAAAAGCAAAGAAGTTACCTTCTGTAGCAAGAGAGGATAATGCCACAACCAGGATGCCAAATGGACCATTTGAGGGTTCTCTTCATCCCCTAAATTTACTTCTTGAACCAATGTTTCAGGACTGGTCTTGCTTGAGAAATCATCTCCACTATATGCAGGAGTGGATTTTAATTTATATTCTGCAACCTGTTCTTTCATCCATCCTTGAGGTATATCTGCAAAAGGAAGATCTTCTCTGCTCTTAGGTTCATAATCTTCCCTCCCTTATACTTTTATATTGGTTGCCTCCTCAAAGCTTGTATTTTCCTTCAATTGCTCATTCTCCAACACCTTGTGGTCTTCATTGCCCTTTTCTGTAATTTCCTTATCTGCAACTTCTTCCTCAATTTCATTGATCTCCACTGTGCAACACTCTGCACTTCCCATCATCCAATTTAACAATGTATCATCTTCTTGGGGTAGAGAGGGCATTATCTGAGTATCCACAGTATATCCAGTGGTTTTTCCTGAATCAAATCCTTCTTCCAAATGTAGCTGCAGTTGGCTATTGGTGCTTGTTGAAATCCATAGTTTATTTTTTCCCCAATCTTGCAAAGCTTTTGCTTGTCTCAGCCAAGGTCTCCCCAGATCTGCAACTTCTTCCTCAATTTCATTGATCTCCACTGTGCAACACTCTGCACTTCCCATCATCCAATTTAACAATGTATCATCTTCTTGGGGTAGAGAGGGCATTATCTGAGTATCCACAGTATATCCAATGGTTTTTCCTGAATCAAATCCTTCTTCCAAATGTAGCTGCAGTTGGCTATTGGTGCTTGTTGAAATCCATAGTTTATTTTTTCCCCAATCTTGCAAAGCTTTTGCTTGTCTCAGCCAAGGTCTCCCCAGGAGCAAAGGATAGGAAGTCTCCTGTGGAAGTGCAATAACAACAAAATCCAACACAAAGTGGCAACCCTGTACTATCATCCGTACCTTTTCAATAATGCCAAGAGGCGCAATCCGATGTTGATCTGCTAGTGTAACTGTAAATGGTGCCATTTTTGTGGGGTTCAAATTTAGCTTCTTCATTGTAAAATCTGGCATCAAATTGATACCAGAGCCTCCATCTATGATCACACCTGTAAGAGCTTCATCCTTTATACAAACTGATAATCTTGAACTTTGGTAGTCTGCCAAGGGTGCAGGGGGAAAATCAATCATGAATCCATCTATACTAGGTGATTGGACTAAGCGAGCAGAGTGTATAATCTTCAGTAAGTCACTTCTTATTTTTGAATCCATCCTTATAAGTTCATATAGACTAACCTTGTGATGAATACCTTTTAAGATCTGTTCAATGTTTACCTCCTCAGTGTTTTCTTTCAGACTTGTTGGTTGGCCCTTTAGAGAAGTAGTCATCTTATTATAAGCTCCTTCAATTTCTGCTTGGTCCTTCCATCCAGACTCCTTTTCCTTCTTTATCCTGAAATCCTTGTTGTTCATCTCTCTGGGTTACAGCTGCTTGCCTAGCTCTAGTCATTATGGGCATAGTAGAGGATGAAACAACATAAATCTGAGTGGTTTTCACTTCTTCATGTGGAGAGACTGCAATCATGTGGATTGGAGCAGGACGACCTCTTGGGCAATCTTTAGTATAATGATCCTTGGCCTCTGGACAATGTTGACAAGGAGGTGCATCTTCTGGGAGGGAACACCGATTTTGCATGTGGCCATACTCACCAGAACGATAGCACATCAAAGGTCTATTGTATCTAGGCTTTGCGGGCCGATTCTCCTCCCTATTAGATGTATTTGAAGTACTAGCATAATATGAATCCAAATTTTGAGGGTTACCTCTCTGCTGTGTACCCTTGAGGTAGTAGCAATCTCTGGCTTCATGACCATCCTTTCCACAAAATTGACAGCTTACCTTAATAGGGCAATTAGCATTGGAGTGTCCATTGTTGTTACAGATTGTACACCAAATTTGTCTCCTTATATCCTGAGTGGTCTTCAAATCTTCTAACTCTCGGCGAAGTTGAGCTACTTCATCATCAGTGCGACGTAGTGGTGGCAAGACCTTCTCTTCTTGTTGATTTTGTTGCATCTTCAATGCTTCCAGTTCCCTCCTTAGTTGCTCAATAGGATCCAGATCTGCAGCATACTTTTGTTGTGTATCCCCTTCAAAATGTTGCCTTGCTTCTTCAATGTGTGATGCCGCTGCAACAAAATCATTGAGGGTCGCATCCAATCTAAGAGATTCACGAAGCTTCTGCTGAGATGACCTAGGCAGAGCCTTTTCGATCCACTTTTTAACCAAAAAGTCACCTGGAGCATGTGGCAGACGTGCAACAAGTGCTTTTGTTCTAGTGTGAAGTTCATGAAAGGATTCACATGGTCTTAGCTTCAAATTCTCTAACTGATCTAGAGCCCTTTCCGAGGAATCACTTGGTCGAAATGTCTGTGAGAATGCCGCCTTCAGAGCCTCCCAAGTAGTGAAATGGCCATCTGCATATTGACTATACCATTTATCTGCAAGACCCTCCAATGTGGATGGAAAAAGTGTCAACATTGCATCCTCTCTATTTTGTAGACCTCTTCCACGGCATAAAGAGATGAATCTCCTCACATGATCATCAGCATCCTCATAAGCTTGTCCCTTGAAGGTAGGGAATTTGATGTTTAATCTGGAGAGCAAATGAGAGAGGTCCTCCATTTGTACTGGTGTTTCTTCGGACGTATCTGAGGAGAAGTCTAGGGTTCTCCTATACCTCTCTTTTGACAATGGTGTCGTACCCAAATCAATAGATAAATTTAGGGAAGGCAGAGGGGAGGTAGACTCACCAGCCGTGGTTATTGCTAACTTGTTAAGGCTCCTCCGAACACGAAGAGACTCCTTATCTGCTCGTGTATGGGTCATGTACCTATTCGCAATTGCAATAGGGCAAAACACCTCTCACCGAAATGCAAAGGTCCCACCGTGCGTGCCAAACTGTAGAGGAGGTATTGGGATATCCGCTTTTAACAAAAGTAGAGAATGAGGATTAAACATGTCCAGTACATCACCTACTCAAGGGGGGTTCTCTTTAGGGAAGTATACCCTTTAACATTTCTGTGAGCAGGTAGCTGTAATCGATGGTTTGCGCCCGTCCTGTTATAGAAAGTCCTAAAAGGAGGTACTTATGCTCTGGCCGCTGATTCTTGAAGACAAACTTGTATATTTTAGATCAAAAGACTATACAAGCTTTTTAGAGTGTTGACCAATGAGACACACAGAGCACACACAGAGTTTACTCCCATCAATACGTGAAAGAAAGAGCTTGCCCAACCCAAGTGGAAGGCAAAGTGAGAGGGGGAAAGAGAAGGAGTACTACAGATACCATGTGAAGAGAAAGGAGATAAGGAAGTGAGCTCTCACATATCCTCACACATCAAGAGAGGAATACACACAGAATGAGGCAAGGAAGAATGATCTTCTTCTTCTTCTATTCATAAAGAGAATGTACAAGAATGACCTACTACAACAATACAACTATTACAATATATAAACTATATTACATAAGGAAATATCCACGAAGGAGTGAGCTGGCAAGGAACAAATGTGCCATCACTCTCAGTAGATAAACCTAGTAAAGATCACTAAAGTCTCCCTGACATATATTGGCATGACCACTATACACGTTTGATAAAGAGGGTCGTGGTGAGGTTTTCTTAACTAGGAGACACCCAAATATCGGGGTCTCTTCGGTGATGCAGGTGGAAGACTTACCCAGCCTCGCCATAGGAGATGTATGATAGCTGTTCATAGGTGCTCAATAAGCCTAGTTGGCTTCTATTGGATAACTGATTATATGCAGTGGAGTCAGTTATTCACTATGCAGGCAAACATGTCAGTACTTGCAGTTTTATAATATTTTGACACTGGTCATATGCTCATTTTGTAGAGGATACTCTGGAAAAATTTTTCCAAATTTTTGGTTTTGTCAACTATATAGTGGTCGATTTACTCCTTGATACACTTATTCATTGGTGTTCGGACTCTTCTAGCTCCATTATCATTTCATTCAGTTCTCTATCATCATGGCATCAGAGGTCTCAAGCACATCCGATGGATCAGGGTCTAGTGCTACTGTTCCGAGGAGGAGCTATAATTTGCAGGATAAAGCCAATTTTGAGATTCGAAAATTTTATGGCACAAACTTTCCTCTATGGAGGAATCAGATTAAAGATGTGCTGATTCAAAGGAGGCAATGGAATCCAGTAAATGGAATTTCAAAGAAGCCTGTTGACATGGATGAAGATGATTGGGATGAGTTAGATGAAATGGCCAAGTCTACCATTCGCTTGCCCTTGGAAGATAATGTTTACTTTACAGTATTAGACTGTGAAAGTGTAGAGGAGCTTTGGAAGAAGTTATGCAATACATATGAAAAAGAGACGGCATCAAATAAAGTCTATCTGATGAGAAAATTATATAACCTTTGTATGAAAGACACAGATAGTGTTGCTGCTCATCTAAATGAGTTTGATGCTATATTCTCTCAGTTACAGGCTCATAAAATGGATATGGATAATGAAATGAAAGTAGTATTGTTGTTATGCACCTTGCCTTTATCATGGGATACATTTTGCATAGCTATTAGCAATAGTGCATCTGGTGGTAAACTCGTCTTTGATGACATATGTGGAGCACTCTTGAGTGAGGAGATTTGCAGAAAATCTATGGTTGGCACTCAGAGTGGAGATGCATATAATGTTTGTGATCCTTACCAAGGAAAGAATCGACAATGTGGCAAGAGCAAGAACAAGGAAAAGAATGGTCAATAGAATAAGAGTAGAAGCAAATCAAGGAAGAGGGATATCGAATGCCATTATTGTCATAAGAAAGGACACATGAAGAAAGACTGTTATGCATTAAAGAATGCTAAAGGTAAAGGACAGAATGTTGATGGGCATGTTAAACAGTTACCTGCATCATCTACTTTGACTGTGAAGATTGAAGAAATTAATGCTATTTCTGATGATGTTGATGTGTTGACACTTGATAGTACTATGCCAATTGAGGCTCTTATGGCTGATTCTCTTTCCCACACCTCGCTGCTAGATTCTGGTGCTTCTTTCCATGTGACACCACATAGAGAATGGTTCTCTAATTATGCAGCAAAGTCTCTTGGTACCATGATACTTGGTGATTCTTACCAGTGTGATGTTGTGGGGATTGCAGATGTGGTTGTGCAGTTCATTGATGGTTCAAAATTTACTATCCATAATGTACGCCATGTACCTCAGTTATCACGTAGTTTGATGTCAATTGGTCAACTTGATGACCTTGGTTACAAGGTAGTCTTCTATGCTCAATCCTTTCGCATATCAAAGGGCAATATGGTTATTGAAAAAGGAAGCAAAGTTGGCTCACTTTATCCTTTATTTGTATCACATAAAGAACACCTGTTAGTTGTTACTGAACAGCCTATGGCTTGTATTTGGCATGGTTGTTTGGGCCATATATCTCGTAGTGGAATGGAAAATCTTTCTCGTTCTGGCTACTTACCTGTATTATCTTTCTCTGATTTTTCATTTTGTGAGCATTGTCAATATAGAAAGCAAACTAGAAATGTGCATAGAATGCACATTGACTCTTCAATTCAGCCTTTAGATCTTGTTCATATAGATGTGTGTGGTCCTATGCCGACTAGGTCCTAGGTGGTTCTCTTTACTTTGTCACTTTCATAGATGATGCTACTAGAAAAGTTTGGGTATATCCTATCAAATCGAGGGATGAGGTGTTCCCTACTTTCAAAAAATGGCTTGCTTCAGTTGAGACTGAAAAAGGAACTAAGCTTAAGGCTTTACATTCAGATAATGGGGGTGAGTATACCTCACATGAATTCAGCCTTTTTTGTTAGTCTAGAGGGATTCGTAGAGAATTTACAGCTCCTTATACCCCAGTACAGAATGGCGTAGCTGAGAGGATGAATAGAACTATTCAAGATAGAGTAGTCTCTATGTTGCATCATGCAAACCTCTCACAAGGTTTTTGGGCACAAGCAGTATTGACCGCAGTTCATGTGATTAACCTTTCACCTAGTATTGCCAAAGGTTTGAAAGTGGCACAAGAGTTATGGACAGGGAAGCCACCATATTATGATCATCTTCAAGTTTTTGGGTGTGAAGCATATGTTCATATACCAAAGAATCTTAGACAAAAGTTGGATCATAAGTCAAAGAAATTCTTGGATATGGTCGAGAAGGACAATTTGGATATTGCTTATGGGATCCTGAAACACGATCAGTGATCAGAAGTAGTGATGTCATTTTCAAGGAGTCTAAGATGCATAAACAACCCATTAAGGAGGTTGAAGTGAGAAGAGTGGTGTTTGAGGATACTAGTCCTCCGGTTAGCATGCATAAAAATGCTGCACATAGGGATGTTCAAGAGAATGTCCATTCAGATCAGTCTGCACATATTCCTCTTTAGCAACCATTGAGATGTTTTGCACGTGTCTCACATCCACCTGATAGATATGTTCCAGGTTTAGATTTTGTTATGTTAACAAATGCTGGTGAGCCTTCTTGCTACAAAGAGGCTATGCAGGCAGAGGATCATGTCAAGTGGGAGTGTGCCATGAAGAGTGAGTTGGATTCTATTCACAAGAATGGTACTTGGGATTTAGTACCTTTGCCAAAGGGTAGGAAAGCTTTACCATGTAAATGGGTATATAAGATGAAATTCACATCAGATAGTGCTTCTCCAAAGTATAAAGCACAACTTGTTGCAAAGGGTTTTAAGCAACAACATGGTGTTGATTTCGAGGAAATCTTCTCTCCAGTGGTCAAGATGACTACCTTGCACATGTTGCTTGGATTCGTTGCAATGGAGGACTTAGAGCTAGTCCAAATGGATGTGAAAAATGCTTTCTTGCATGGAGATCTTATTGATGAGATCTATATGGAACAACCAAAGGGTTATGTAGTTCCTACCAAGGAAAGTCTAGTTTGTAAGCTTAACAAAAGCTTGTATGGACTTAAACAGTTCCCTAGACAATGGTACCAAAAGTTTGATGCTTTTATGAAGTCTCAAGGCTATTCTCAAAGCAATGAGGATCATTGTCTCTACACAAAGAGATGCTCAGATGGTAGCTTGATATGCTTGATACTTTATGTTGACGATATGTTGATTGTTGGGAAGTCCACTTATAATTTGTCAATTCTCAAAAAGAAGTTGAGTCAGACATTTGATATGAAGGATTTGGGGGATGCCAAACATATTCTTGGCATGCGCATTACTCGTGATAGGAGCAAAAGATGCATATACTTGTTTGAAAGTGAGTACATATCCAAAGTACTTCACATGTTCAATATGCAAGGTGGAAAGGCATTGAGTACACCTTTACCCACATATGTGAAATTGACCAATGATGATTGTCCCAAATTAGATGAGGAAAAGGAATTCATGACCAAAATTCCCTATCAATCTGCTGTTGGTAGTCTCACGTATGCTATGGTAGCTACGAGACCAGACATTGCATTTGCAGTGGGAGTTGTGAGCAGATATATGTCTAATCCTAGCAAGAAACATTGGGAAGCAATCAAGATGATTTTAAGATATCTGAGTGGCACTAAGGACAAGTGTCTATGCTTAGGTAGAGGGAAAGCATCCATTATTGGTTACAAAGATTCTGACTATGCTGGTTGTGTAGACAATCGTAAGTCTACATCCGGGTACATTTTTCATTTTGCTGGAGGTGCTATCTCTTGGAGATCTCGTCTTCAAGAATGTACAACTGTTTCTACCATAGAAGCAGAGTATGTTGCAGCAAGTGAGGCATGTAAGGAAGCGTTGTGGCTTTCTCGTCTTGCTTGTGATATGGGTTTACCTCAACATGTACCTCGTTTGCTCAGTGATAGAGTGCCATTGCTTTGGCTAAGAATCCGGTCTATCATGCAAAGACCAAGCACATTGAGGTGAGGTATCAATTCATTCGAGATTGCTTAGCCACTGAGCGCATTATTCTTGAGAAGGTTCACACTCGAGATAATGTTGCAGATGCTTTGACTAAAGCTCTACCGCTGGATAACTTTCGACACTGTTGTCACTTGATGGGGGTTACTTGATTCATGACCTTACACAGTCACTTGTATACTGTGTAACATGCCCATCAAGTGGGAGGTATAGTTTGTATACTTACACTCAAGTATTCTTTATCATTCTTTATTTTTCTCCCATAGTTACTTTGGCCATATTGGCCTTTAGTGGGAGATTGTTACCATTAGTGTCCATGTGAAAGGCCAAATGGCCACTGGACACTTCTTTGTATATGTTCTTTAATAAAACATATATTGGTCTAGTCAGTCACAAACTATAAGTTCAACCGCATTTGTAAGACCTAAGAAGTCTATCTTCGTGCTCCCTGTGTACTATGTTTTTCTGCATATTCTGTAGTCTTTGTGCGGAGTACCGTGTGCGGCCTTAGGAGCTCAATTTTCTACTCCGAGGATATCAACATGGAGATCGCGAGAAGGAGAGCGCACTGTGGTGCATCACCATCGAAATACTTCACTCTCATTGTATCTATATCAAGCTCAAAGGTAGAATTGTTGGCTATGACCTTGGTTTAATTCATGTGAGCAAAACCCAAATTGGATACAATATATGTGGATTGTTTTTCCTCTTTTTATTTACCAAAATCTTTTATATTCTTGTATAAAGAAGTACTTTCATGAATGAAAATGAAGGCAACACTTTTATTCTTATCATCTTTGTGCATGTAGTAATAGAATTTAAGTCTCTCTCTCTCTCTCTGCTCTCACAAATGCTTGGTGGCTATGTCATAAACCTCATTTATAACATATCATACATTTTTGCACCACTAGCTTGTGAAACATGTATACCTCCTACACTCTCAACATCATATGCTAAACCATTAGTGTCACATAATCCTAGCATGGGATGGTTGAACCATACCTTAAGAGAGAGGATTAGGAAGTAATCCTCACCCATGGCTTTTGGGGATAGTGGTTAGCCCATCATACTCCTAGCAAGGAGTTTGTGAGTTCAATTCCCAATAATTAGGCATATCCACATGTCCACCTATTGTGCTCAACCATATGAAAGAACTCTCTCCAAGTAAGCTCCCACAACCCCAAAGAAGTCAATCTCTCAAATATACATAGAATCTCTTCTTCAATAAACGTGTTGAACCTGTAGTTCCAAGAATGGAATGGGTGGACATCCTTGAGGCACAAGCTGGTGCTTATCAATTCCAAATATTGTTCGAGTACATACATAAACATGTATATCTCCTACACCCTCAACATCATATGCTAAACCATTAGTGTCATAATCCTAACAGGGGATGATTGAACCATACCTTAAGAGAGAGGATTAGGAAGTAATTCATGGCTTTTGGGGCTAGTGGTTAGCCCATTATACTCCTAGCTACGAGGTTGTGAGTTCAATTCCCAACAATTAGGCATGTGCACATGTCCACCTATTGTGCTCGAGCATATGAAAGAACTCTCTCCAAGTAAGCTCCCACAACCCCAAAGAAGTCAATCTCTCAAATATACATAGAATCTCTTCTTCAATAAATGTGTTGAACGTGTGGTTCCAAGAATGGAATGGGTGGGCATCCTTGAGGCAAAGGCTGATGCTTAATAGTTCCAAATATTGTTCCAGTATATACATAAACTATGGGCTTTGTGCAAGCGACAAAGGAATTGGTTTGAGATCTTGGGATTTTTGTTGAGTATGATCGCCATCAAGAAGTAATTCTTTGATGTTTATAATTGAAGATTTCTATCACTGCAATTCTTCCTTACTTGCTTTCTCATCCTTTTAGTCTCTAGATACAACTATTGGGACTACTATGAGACCAATTCATTAAGCCTTTTGCCTCGCATAACATTGTTGAAATTCCTTGCAATTCTTCCTTACTTGCTTTCTCATCCTTTTCATCTCTAGATACAACTATTGGGACTACTGTGAGACCAATTCATTAAGCCCTTTGCCTCGCATAACATTGTTGAAATCCCGTTGTGGGATTTAAACAACTCTAACAACCACTGCCAACATGAAATGCATTGCACGAGTTTCTAGGATCCATCACTATTACCAACTTTTTTACCGATTAGAGCCTTTGAAAGGCTACACAGACATGCTTTAGTTGCCTATTCTAGCACGATCCCATTGACTCCACTTCTTGGTGCCCATGATGGGCTATGTAGTGAGAGTACTTCTCCTCCAAGTTAGGTGTTCTTTAGATGGTTCTCTATCCTAGAATCTACATTACATGAGGAAAATTGATGATCGCCTTTGAACTCCCTAGGATGCGCCCATTTGTGTATCTAGCTTGAATTCATTTATGACATATGTTTGGGTGATTTTTTGAGCATGCCCCTAGCATGTTCTTGATATAATTCTCTTTCCATCTTGGATTTCATAATATGCAATCGTTAGGATGCTCCCATGTGTGAATCTAGCTAGATTTCATGTCCATCATAGGACTCAATTGAATCCTACATTCCTCTTCTCACCTTGCATTTCATACGGTGCAATCCAAAGCCAATTAAGATGCATGAAGATGATAAGCCATAATGAAGTTCACATGATCCACTCCCTAATTATGAATGAAGACAATGAAGTGGTAGTGCATTCAAAATGCTTGATTTTGGCCATAGGTAGGCAACAAGAAAGCTTACAAGTCCATGTGTTGTTGGTATATTTTTTCGGCCAAAAAATATCCATGTTTAAAAAAGGGGTAATTACATGATGAGTCCTTCCAAACATGTTATATCTCTTTCATTTGTATGATGCACGTGCATGTTAGAGGTACTTTATGATGCACCTTCATGTTAGAACTTACATGGGAGCTAGAACTTGCTAGAACTTTGTTGAAGTAACATTGAGGTACTAAGCATGGGATACCTCCATGTTAGAACTTAAATAAGAGCCAGAACTTTTTTTGGGGTAACATTGAGGTCTCAACCATGGGACGCCTACACTCTATTCATTTTTTATCCTAAGGATAGATAACCTATCCTTTACGGTGATAGCAGATAGCGAAAAACCTTAAAAAGAGTTTCAACCCCTTCCTTGTTTCAAAAAATGCACCATTCTCCATGTAAAGAAGTTCACATATGACACGATTTTTTTTTTATTTATTATTTATTATTTATTTCAACCCCATGTCATATTCACTTTTACACTCATACGCTTGGTAACACTTTGTCTTTATAGTCACAAAACATGGCACAAAAGCATCAAAATGGTTCCAACCGAGCTCTCTTCCCCCAAAATGTACCATTGTCGATGCAAGCAACTCACACATGACATATCATGTTTATTTTATTGTTATGCAGCGAACCATAGTTTTGATAGCTTGTGTTGTCCCTTGTTACCACTCTCTCTTGCTTACTCAAAAGGATAGAAGAATCAAATACAAAAAAATAAATAACCACACACTTAGTTTTGATGTTTTGTCGATATAGAAATCTCATAGCTCTCTTTGTGAACGCACCCTTCATATCATGATACAGAATTTATGGGATTTGAACTCATGACCTACTGCTTAGAAGGAGTATCATGGGCTAACCACTTGTCTCAAAAGCCATGGTTGAAGATTACTTTCTAATCCTTTTTCTTAAGGTGTGGCTCAACCATCTTCTATCCATCATTTCTTGAGTCTAACACTCTCGTCCCCTTTTAGATATCATTGTCCTCAATGATCGATCCTTGTTCTCCCCTTGAATTGGTATCTTCAACCTTGCGTCGTCTCTTGAACCTTCTTGTTCTCAACCTTGGTCTCTTGAACCTTGCCTTTCCACTTCTTGACCACTTGCCTATGAACTTGCCTTGCTCTCAATCTTGGTCTCTTGAACCTGGTTCTCACCCATGCAAGGTATCTTGGATCCTCAATCTAGTGCTTCCATTGGAATGCTCATTTTGAGAGCTTTGCAATGGTATCTTATATCTCTAAATCCGACGTATGGATTGGGAGATACACTATAATCTTTGATGGGATCATTCTTGAAAGCGACACACATGCCTTCCATCCACTTGCCCAAGCTTACTTCCTAGGCTCTCTTACACGTCTAAATCCGACCTATGGATTGAGAGATACACCCTAATCTTTGATGGGCTCGTCTTTGAAAGTGACGAGTGTGCCTTCCATTCACTTGTCCAAGTTTACTTCCAAGGCTCTGATACCAATTGTAGGATTTGAACTTATGACCTACTCTTTAGGAGTATGATGGGCTAACCACTTGCCCCAAAAGCCATGGTTGAGGATTACTTCCTAATCCTTCCTCTTAGGGTGTGGTTCAACCATCTCCTGCCCGTTATTTCTTGAGTCTAATAGAGTTGAGTTAAAATTTGAAACTTCCATGTCCCTACAATGTTCCCTACATGGCTATGTACTCTAAGTAACCTGCACTGCATGGTGAAACTTAGGAAAACATTATAAGTCTCCGGGGGGAATGCTTTCACATGTGAAACTAGCCTTAATTCATGTCATGACATATGTTTGAGTGAAGCTTTTTGTTGGGGGATCCTTGGACAAGAAGGGAATTGAGTGTTTGTAGGAGAAAAGGGAAAGACAAGAAGAAAGATACACACTGGAAGCCTCTGTCGATTGATTATAATAAGACAACTACAATGGTGATGCACAATACAATACAATGCTTCTATGCAAAATCCCACAGAGTGCGCAATTACAAAATACCAAATACCCAAGGTCTAGTTGGTGTCGACCTCCTCTGCACCAGACCTCCACCTTCTCCAAGCCTGCACTTGTGCACACCTTGCACCAAGCTTCCAATAAGGGGGAGGTATTGGACACCTTCTGTCGGCACACACACACTGCAATGTGACCTTGGGATCCTTGGGGGAATAGCTTAACACTTCTCTGCACACTTCTAAGTCACTCTTCATGCACACCTTGCACTTCACTTCTCTGCATCGCACACTGTGTGTCTCTTGCCTTCTCTCTCTTTCTTGCTTAGACTATGCTCACTCTTGCCTACACTTAGAATTAGTCCAAGAATAGTCCTTGCCTTGATTTGAGTGTCGATTCACGTACGCTCCTAATTGCAAGAGTATCTTGGTGCTCACTTTGATATCCCAAGATTGTCTCCTCAAGTGGTAGCCAACTAATCCCTGTTTTGTATTGTAGTGACTTTAGGCTAAAACAAAAATTTTAATTGGGGGGCCATACTTTCACTTATGCGTACGCTGCTGCTTCACATACCTTCACATTTTCCTTTTAAGCCTTCACTTTTGCGCATAAGAGAGGGTTCACCTGAACCTTCCAAAACACTTTAAAAACACTTTGAACCTTAGGGAAATTAGAGAAATACCTCTGCAACCTGCAACCACTTTCTCCAATTCACCCTTTGTGGATACTTAATTGTGCACTACCTGTGCACTTTGACACCTGCACTCGAACACTTTGACTTTGCCCCTATTGACTTTGACCTTGACTTTGTTGGATTTGACCAATTTGACTTTGACCTTTGACTTTGATTGTGGTTGACTTTGACTGTAGTTGACTTTGACCAATATGACTTTTATGGGCTCAACGGTTGCCCACCACCTAATGTGCTCTCCATCCCGGAGAGCTGCAACCAAAACTCTGAGCATAGAGTACACCATGATTCTTGATTTGAAAAAGCTTGAAAAGGACATCTGAGCAGCTACCAAGTCTACCAGAAGAAGGAGAGAACAAGCACCACAGAAGAACCCAAAATTGGAATTTTTGCATGTAAAAGCAAAGGAGGGCAATGGGAGGGTAGAAAAGAGGGGGAATGGAGGGTTGAGGGGCTAAGATGGTTAGGGGGGAGGGGTAAGGATGCGGCTAGGCAGAAGGGTAAAGGGGGGCTGAGGTAGTAGGATTATGGGGTCTGGAGAGGGCCAAAATGTGTAAGCAGGAGAGCTACAGAGGGTGCATATGCAAAAATTGGAAATAGAAAGTATAGAAAGAGAGAGAGAGAGTTTTTTTTTGGGGGAAAATCCCTCCCTTTTTTTTCTGAAATTTGCGTGGGGGGGCCTTTTTTTTTGAAAATATCCCAAAAAAAGAAAAAAATACCAAAAAAATGCAAAAACATGCAAAAAAATCCAAACAATTCTCAAAAAATTCCCTACAGGTCTAGGCCAGTTTTATCACTCAAAACCACAAAGAGCTTCCTTTGTTTCTCCAATTTGGCAAGAAAATGACATTTGAAATGATAAAAAATACTAGAAAAAATTCTAAAAATGCTTGAAAAATTCCCATAAAAATTCCCAAAAAAATTCCCAAAAAAATTGTAAACATTTTACTTATGTCAAGGACTATGAAAGGGTTGCTAAATTTGCTAAGAACTTAAAGAACAAGCATGAAAAAGGATAAAAACTTCTAAAACTTGAGCAAAAATGAAATGAGAGGGCTATGTACAACTTGGACAAATTTTGCAGGTTCCAGGTGATCCATAATTCTTCAGTTGGCTTCATGATAGGCCTTGAGCCACGATCTTGATATGTTGACTCAGAGAAACTCCTCCATAATCTCCAATTGTACTGCACTTCATTTGTTTTGTCTTTATTTTGGGCATGTTGACGATTTGATAGGGCCACCTTAAATCCTTCAGTAAAATATTATCTCCTCCATACTGCAACTTTTGTATCTTTGTTTCAGTAACTTTATAGCTTAATATGCAAAATTCCATTTTCACTATTCCAGCTTCTTCATCAAATGGAACCCTCTGTTTCCAAAGACTTGCAGGTACTCCTTCCACATCCTTGTAAAGCCCTGCACTCACTATCATAAAAATTGACATAACAGATGATATCCATACCTATATCCCTAAAAAAGTGGCCATTGACATATGATTTGAAGTATCTTCATCACTATTGCACTTAAGGGCTCTTCTTTTCTTCTCTCTTTTATGGCCTTTGACTGAGATTGTCTCACTCGAGCCAGTAACCTGAATGATATCCTCTTTTTCTTCATATGCTTCCTCTCCACTTGAGTTTGGAAAAATTCCATAGCATGAAGAGGGGTCTTCTGCATGGAGCCAAGCCAATGTGTTTTCATCTTCATATAAATTTGCTTCTTCAAATAGATGTTCTTCTGGGTTTTCCAACAATTCTTCTTCCATACAAATACCAATTGTCTGCATCATGCTAGTATGTCTCTGATTGTCTGGTCCTTCTTCTAAAATTATCTGCTGCAACTCTTTTCCCTCTTGCTTTACCCACATTGTGTCCTTGCCCCAATCATACAGCACATTGGCATGCCTTAACCAAGGTCTCCCAATTAACAGAGGGAAACTTCCTTCTACCTGTGGCAGCCTTAAAACAATAAAATCCAAGTTAAAGATGGTACCTTGTATCTTGACTGGGACTCCAGGGACCACTCCCATAGGCTTTACTATGCTTTGGTCTGCCAGTGTGACAGTGAAGTTGGCAAGTCTTGAAGGGTATAGTCCAATCTTTTCCATGGTATATTTAGGCATCAAGTTAATGCCAGAACCACCATCCACAGTAACTCCTTGAAACTCATGACCTTTGATAGAGACTGTTAGCCGAGGGCTCTTGTAATCTGTGAGGGGTGCTTCCCCTACACTTTTATCGTTAGGCATAACAACAGCCTTTGCCACTAAACTTGTTGTGGACATTTCATCAATTATCTGCAAGAGTTCTGACCTGAATTTCCCATCCATCTTTATTAATTCAAAAATACTGACCTCCTTTTTCATGGACTTGAGTAGTCTAGAAGCGTCTGATTCCTTAAGAGCATGGGCTCCATTTGACTTATCAAACTCCTCATGAGCCTTGTTGAATGCGTGTCCAATGGCATCACTGGTACCTATGAAATTTTCTTTTTTTCTTTGTGTCTGCACATGTGGTGGCTTTTTCTTCAGATGCAACTTTGTCTTTGTTCAATCCATTAATCATTGATTCTTGACCTATGTCCACTTGAGCCTTCGCCTTGCTTCTTGTCTGCACTGTAAAAGATTCAATTTCTTCTAACTGCACCACCCTGGTAGATGGTGATGGCACATTGACTTGATCTACCATTTCCTCTTTGCGCACAGAAATCATTTGAATGTTGGGCCCAGATGAACATGCTTGGTTCTCAGGACAACAATTAGTATAGTGGTCTCTAGCCTATGGGCAGTTCCTGCAAGGAGGGGCATTTTCTGGGAGGGTGCACCTACTTTGATAGTGCCCACATTCTACACATCAGAAACAAAAATTGGCCTCCTTGGCCCATTTCCAAAGTTTCCCCTATGTCTAGGGTTATAATTGTTAACTTGATTGGGTGCAGCCGCCATCACATTTGCTGGTGGTAGGGGTCCTCCTTGTGTCCAATATGTTGTTGCAGGCATTCCTCTTGATGTGGCATTCCTGTGCCTCATGGCCAACTTTCCTGCATATTTGGCAAGTCACACTTAATAGAGGACATTCACTTATTATATGACCTTGCTTGCTGCACATGGTACACCAAAGTCCACTCTTGATGCCACCTCCTTTTCTTGCAACTCCTGCCGCAGCTGAGCCAATTCCTCTGCTTGGGCCTCCTCCTCCTTTTGGAGCTTTAATGCCTCAATCTCCCTCCTCAACTGAGTAACATCATTTTCCTCCTCTTTGTGGGGCTTATTCCTTTTTAAGCACTCCAGCTCCTTCCTTAGCTGGATTACTGGATCCTTCATTTATGTAGAATATGGTAGTTGAGAAGAAGTTGCTCCATACTGTTGCCTTATCTGCTCCAGTCGTGTAGCTGTGTTGATGAATTCCTCTATGGAGGCTGTAGGCAACACTAATTCCTTGATTTTACATTGGGTGGTCACTGGAAGTGGCTTAGCTAACCATTTCTTGACAAAAAAATCACGTGGCGGATCTTTTAGCTTAGCCATTAGTGCCTTAGCCCTAGTTACAAACTCTGGAAATTTTTCACCTGGACCTAATATTAAATTTTCTAATTCCTCTATGATGATCTCTGCAGTATTTCCATGCTGAAATTGATTTTTGAATGCATCTTTCATTAAGTCCCAAGTTTTAAAATGGTTCTCAGCAAACTGGCTAAACCATTTATCTGCTAATCCTTCTAATGTAGCAGGGAAGAGTATCAAAAAGGCATCCTCTCTTCCCATTAGGCCTCTAGTTTTGCATAGTGCTAAAAACCTTCTAATATGCTCGTCCGGATCTTCCTGAGCTAGGCCTTTGAAAGAAGGAAATTTTATATTTAATCTTGATAGTAGGGTTTCCAAGTCTACCTGTCCTACCGTGCTCTTTACTGATGAAGTTGAAGAAAGTGGACTGAAAGATCTTCTAACAACCTTCCTTCTTGTTTGCTTGCAGGTGACCCTCAATGTTTGGGACTGTGTTGCGGTCATGAGCTGCTCATAATCCTCTTATAATGAGACAATTGATAAGAATATGTACCTCTTAGCCCAATGGAGTAATACTGTCGGCACTTGAATAGTGCTTCTCCACACTACAAGATGTCTTCTCCTATGCTCAAATCTCCTTGGAGTCCCACCGGGTGTGCCAAATTTTGTTGGGGGATTCTTGGACAAGAAGGGATTTGAGTGTTTGTAGGAGAAAAGGGAAAGACAAGAAGAAAGATACACACTGGAAGCCTCTGTCGATTGATTATAATAAGACAAATACAATGGTGATGCACAATACAATCCAATGCTTCTGTGCAAAATCCCACAGAGTGCGCAATTACAAAATACCAAATACCCAAGGTCTAGTTGTTGTCGACCTCCTCTGCACCAGACCTCCACCTTCTCCAAGCCTGCACTTGTGCACACCTTGCACCAAGCTTCCAATAAGGGGGAGGGATTGGACACCTTCTGTCGGCACGCGCACACTGCAATGTGACCTTGAGATCCTTGGGGGAATAGCTTAACACTTCTCTGCACACTTCTAAGTCACTCTTCATGCACACCTTGCACTTCACTTCTCTGCGTCGCACATTGTGTGTCTCTTGCCTTCTCTCTCTTTCTTGCTTAGACTATGCTCACTCTTGCCTACACTTAGAATTAGTCCAAGAATAGTTGATTTGAGTGTCGATTCACGTACGCTCATAACTGCAAGAGTATCTTGGTGCTCACTTTGATATCCCAAGATTGTCTCCTCAAGTGGTAGCCAACGAATCCCTGTTTTGTCCTGTAGTGACTTTAGGTTAAAACAAAAATTTTAATTGGGGGGCCATCCTTTCACTTCTGCGTACGTTGCTGCTTCACATACCTTCACATTTTCCTTTTAATTCTTCATGTTTGCACATAAGAGAGGGTTCACCTGAACCTTCCAAAACACTTTAAAAACACTTTGAACCTTAGGGAAATTAGATAAATACCTCTGCAACCTGCAACCACTTTCTCCAATTCACCCTTTGTGGATACTTAATTGTGCACTACCTGTGCACTTTGACACCTGCACTCGAACAATTTGACTTTGCCCATGTTGACTTTGACCTTGACCTTGACCTTGTAGAATTTGACCGGGTTGACTTTGACATTTGACTTTGACTACGGTTGACTTTGATGACGGTTGACTTTGACTATAGTTGACTTTGACCGATATGACTTTTATGGGCTCAACACTTTTAGCATGTTCCTAGGATGTCTCTCTACAATTGTCTTCTCATCTTGTATATCATAAGCAATGCATGAAGAAATTTAAGATGGTTTCAAAGGACAACGACATTAGAAGCTCCTTAGGGTGTTCCCATGTGTGAATGTAGCTTGATCTCATGTTTATCATATGCTTGAGTGAAATTTTTGAACCTCCATGTCTCTAAATGTTCTTTGTGTTTCTTATATACCCCTCTTCTCATCTTGTATCTCATACTATGCACTTTCATTAGAAGACTTCACATGGATTGTCAAGCCAATGTGAGCTAATGGTAACACAATGAATAAGGTGGATGGCTAATTTGCATTTAATCTTTGCATGGGTCTCTTGGTCGACCATAAAAGTTGTCTATACCTCTCCTCTTTGGTGAGATATAAAGCAGGCATCTACTTTACAAGGTTGAGGGTTCACATAGGAATGTTACTAGTTCCCTAAGATTCTCCCATGTGTAAATCTAGCTCGGTCCCGTATCAATGCGTGTGAACAAGATGACAAGAACTTCTACATTCGTGTGAACCAAACCTTTTATGAAACTAGATATTTATTGAGGTATAATATTCATCTTTCTCTAGGTTTGGATGAGTTCTAAAACCTAGGTGTTGAGAGTTCCTTTAACCTTACATAGCTCTCTTCCCCAGCTTCTATGGCATAAAGCTGTGTGCCATGCTGGTATGTGGGAAGGAGCCCTTGAGATTCTGCAGATTGATTGGCCAACATTGTAGTCATTTTGCCAACCTGTTCCTTGAGTGTTGCTCCTATGCCTGTTGGGTCCAACTCTATATGTCACCTTTTACAGGTCCTCTTGTGAGATCCTCTCCTCTCTCGTCTTTTCTCTCGGTTTCTCCGCCCTCCTGCTTACACAGTACCCCACCGAGCGCTAAACCACTGCATTGCCGCTACATTGGTCTGTCTACAGAGAGGAGAAAGAAGAACTTCTCTACCCTCCTCATCAGACTCACGCACCATCACAACACGCTCGGGGCAGACGTACGCTTTGTCTCTCTCACGCTTTATTCTATTTTCTGTCTTTCACCTTCTCTATATCTCTTTCTTCTTTTCTTACACCCACAAAGTACAGCAGATAGGAAACGCTCCGACGCCATAACTCCATCAAAGTAAAATACAGAGTGATTTCTTCACAATGAGCCCCTCCTCTGCAGGCACTCAATCTTCCCTGTTCTCTTATGTGCTTTCATCCTCCTTCATACGCTCCATCTGCTCTCTCAGACTTGTGCACTCTGTTTCCTTCCTTCCTTGCTCACCTGTGAATGCTCGCTTCTTCTAGTAGCTCGATCACGTACACACAACACAACATACCCATCTCTTACTACTCCAGAGTATGCGTTCGGCCTCCGTCACATGTACATACTGTCCCTGCCGTCTTGCTCGCATTATGGCTTCTACAGGATTGACCATCTACAGATCACGAGAGTACTCATTGGCCTCTTCAGCCTCCGTAGTTTTCTGAAGGTTCTGCTTCTTCAACGGGGGTTTGCGGCAGCAGAGCAAGTTTAACCACTGTTTCTTGTGCTGGTTGACATGTTCCAAAGCCCATCAGATTCCTTGCTGCCCCAGAACCAGACTATGGGGCTGGGGGATGCAGATATCGAAACCCTACTCGCGGGTGCAGGCTACAATGTGAAGGCGTCGGATCTGGCGCTGGTGGCGCAGCGTCTTGAACTTCTCGACTCGCTCTGCTCGTCACATGATGCAGGGGCTTTGTCATATCTCTCGTCTGAAGCCGTCCATTACAACCCTTCAGACATGGCATCATGGCTGGAGTGCATGATCGGGGAGCTTGCCCCCTCTTCTGCTCCGACGGACATATGCAGCTTTCAGGGAGTCCTTGAAGGGCATTTCTCTCAACAAACATCCGGGCATTACGGGATCGATGACGTTTACGGACCCTTTGGCTGCACCAGGGGAACAGATTATCAATTGAACAAGCCGAACACATTCCTACAAGACTCCTTTCCTAATCCGCAACCAAAGCAGGGGGCGTTACCATCGGTGCTCCTGCAAACACCTGTTGAGTGTGTGACCTCCATTCCTCAGCTTATACGGGACGCCATCGGAAACCAAGGAGGCGCATCTGCAACAGCCGACCGAAATGAGTCCAGAAGCAGCTATCCAGGTGTGACGCTGCCCAAACGAGACGTTGGAGGATTGCATCACTACAAGGAGCTGGAGGATCAAGGGTCCTGTAACCAAGCTAAAGGCTTCTGCGCAGGGAATTCAACCCAGCCATGTCTTATATCACATGTTTCACTTCAAAAGTCTTGCAGCATGCCGAGCCTGCACCAGCTGCAGCAGGCAGGTCATATTTCCGCAACACAGGCGCGTGGAAGCTTCTCTTTTCACACTCAACATCAAACGCAGGGACAATCATTTTCATCGCCTGCAGCTTCACCTGCCACTACATCCTCTCAAAACAGCAACAACAAAGCAACATATCATGAAGCCCCTTCTGTACGTTTCCAGCAACAGCTACACAGAAAAGTGAACCAAGAGGAGGTCAAGATTACGGAACCCGAAGTGACTGCAGACTTATCCCCTTCCAGCTCAAGCCCTATGAGCGTCAGTTATCAAGAGCACTGCAGTCCCCAGGATAAGGACTCCATATATCACATGCGATATGCACCTTCAAAGCATGCTAATAGCCAGACAATGCAGACGTGCCCTTATACTGAGGTAGTTGACTACGAAAATGTGCAGGAATCTGGCATAAAACTTGTTCACTTGCTCATGGCTTGTGCTGAGGCTATACAAAACAATGCGCTTGCCGCTGCGGTTGACATGGTGAGAGAAATCAAGAGGCTTGCCTCGTCCACTAGGGGCACTATGAGCAAGGTAGCCAATTACTTCGTTGAATCCTTGGCCCGGTGTATTTACCCTGGTAATAAGTGCGACTGGGCTTATCTCTGCCAGGCTGATGCATTGTCGGAGTTACTGTATGCAAATTTCTATGAGGCTTTACCTTACTTGAAGTTTGCTCACTTCACAGCAAATCAAGCTATCTTGGAAGCTTTTCAAGGGCACAAATTTGTACATATCATAGATTTCAACTTAATGCAGGGCTCACAATGGCCAGCTCTCATTCAAGCATTGGCTGACAGAGAGGAAGGGCCACCGTACTTGCGGATGACAGGCATTGGTCTTCCACATCAGGACAACAAAGATGTGTTGCAAGAGGTTGGGAAAGAGCTAGCAGAACTTGCTCACTCTGTTAATGTGAAGTTCTCATTCCGGGGAATGGTAGCTACCAAGCTTGAGGATGTAAAACCATGGTATTTTGAAGTTAATCCTGGTGAAGCGATTGCCGTAAATTCCATACTTCAGATGCATCGGCTACTATATGGATGTGTTGGTTCCGATCCTTCCAAGGCCCCCATAGATGAGGTCTTGAGCTTTATTAAGAGCTTGAAACCAAAAGTTGTCACCTTGGTTGAGCAAGAGGCAAACCACAACGGCAGTATATTCCTTGAGAGGTTTGTGGAGGCCTTGCATTATTACTCCACAATGTTTGACTCATTGGAAGCCTCTTCACTGGATCCACAAAGCTCAGAAATGGCATGTGCAGAAGCCTATCTGGCAAGGGAGATCACCAATGTATTAGCATGTGAGGGTGCAGAGAGGGTTGAGAGGCATGAGCCTTTGTCTCAATGGAGGAAAAGGATGTCAAATGCAGGTTTTAAACCATTGCACCTGGGTTCTAATGCATTCAACAAAGTAAGTGTGTTGCTCAAAGTCTTTTCGGGTGAGGGTTATACTGTGGAGGAGAATAAGGGCTGCCTCACCCTTGGCTGGCATAACCGTCCGCTTATTGCATCCTCTGCATGGCAGTGTGGCTAAGTACTTGCAAAGAAGGATGCTTGCACCATGACTGAATGGATCAGAAGTTTATGCTACATACTAAGGAGACATGTAGATATGTGCCTCATGTGAGATACAGAAGGATTATTGGATACCTCGATACATAATCCTTCCTGGTTGTGGTATCCTACTGAACAAGTGGGTTTTTTTGTTCACAGCTGCTATACTTCCAGGCACATGATGTGCTGCTTACTCGCATGTATAGATTAGTAAACTTGTTCTCGTGCTCACTATCGTATGCCAAGATTATCAAGCTGAGACTGGAAAAGAATTGTCTGTTGGGGTAGAGCATATGGAAGGATAGTGTGGCCTATCTATCAGTGTATTCAACAGTTCTGTTGATATCCTAAGTTTTTGGATGATTATGTAAGAATGGCTTTGGTGCTGAGCCAGAAAGACCCATACCTGTCAGAATTTTATACTGGTTCAGAAATTTCCACCTTAATGAATGAGCGTACAAAGTGGATCTCCTTAGTTTTTGGGTTCACTCACCTATGCATTATTTGGGGGATTGAGAACTGAATTTATGTCTTATGTGAGGGTGAGCCCAGATTTTGTGGATATTCTTGCAAAATTAGGAGTTGCGTTCTGTCAAAAGGAGCCAGCCTCTATTTCATGGACCAAATGCCAAAGAAAGTTCAACGACTCTTCTGCCTAAGGTATTTGAGGTTTTGGGGCAAAAATATCAATGCTGGACAGGGGCTCTTTGATACCTAGATTCTGCCTGTAAATGGTGTCAGGAATGCTGTGAACAGTAAATGCTTGCTTGTGGGCTATTCCTGGAGGACAAAGGCATAATCAGATGAAGGAAAAAGGGCGTTGATACCATGCATTAGAGGTTGAGAAAAGCTTGTACAAAGAAGCTTTCTGTCTTTTCAAAAGGTCTGCGGGTCTTCTTAGTAAGGATGGACACTGTTGAGACTAGTTCATCATATATACGTACTACATATGTGTGTATACATATACATATACACCATACTTGATATATAAATGTTGTGTACCTCCATGTCCGTCTATCGCTTTATCTATCCATGTATATTATCTATACTTCTAAGCCTATGTATCTACCTATCTACCTATATAGAACAACAGGATATAAAAAGACTAACAATGGTGGGTTTTTCCTTGCTATTATGGTTTTGTTTTTCCTTGCTATTATGGTTTTGTTTTTCTGTAGGAAGCGTATGATTATACTCTATGGCTGCTTCTATGAAGGAAGCTATCACGCAGTAGTCGAATGAAATTTTGCTGATGAATGTGCTACAAATATGAACTTGGTATTGTCACTGTAGCAAGTGAGCTGCGTTTATTTCTACTTTAAAATACTAGACATGAAGGTTCATTGGCTGCATGGCTGAATTTGCACGCAAAGCATAGAGTAACTACGTGCAGGGCAGGCCCATCTACTTTGAACTGGTTGAAATTTAGTTTTCTTTCTCGAAAGTACTATGGGAACCTTTGCATGTGTGCATGTATGCACTTTAGGCTGGCTGGAGGGCTGTCTGCTATTGCATTGGTAATGTACATCTGATGGATGCCCAACACATGGTTTTTGCTGGTTTTGGGTTGTTTTCACAATGGACCTTTCGCTCTTTTCCCAACATCAGTGTCAAAGTCATTGTCCACAGACCAAGTCTCTCTCTCTCTCTCCCTCTCTCTCTCTCTCTCTCTCTCTCTCTCTCTCTCTCTCTCTCAGAATCTAAGCATGCTTTGGCAAAGCACTTTTCTCGACAGGGACCCCATGGTCGTCCTAGTGGTATGAATAGTTACGAGTCTTCAAGCTTGACATGTTGATTAGACATTAGCACTGCACAGCAGACAGCAATAGTAACCGCATTTGCAAAAGTGTTCCCATACGTCACCTTGGCCACCTTGTTTCACGACGCTTTCATTTAGATTCTTCTCTTTTCACCACCTTACGCCAGGTACCAGAAGCAGTCTTTGGCTAGAAAAGGAGGTTACCAAAGGAGTTGGCACATTAGATTGAATTCACACTGTTCAGGTGGTAGAGCATTGTTTTTTTCCCCCAAACAAGCATAAAATGATCTCAGTCATCACAATATCAATGCTATGGCACATAAGATTGAATTCACACTGTCCAGCCGGTAGAGCATTGTTTTTTTCCCCAAGCATAAAATGATCTCAGCCATCACAATATCAATGCTAAATTTCACAATTGTAGATTCTTGATGTCCTGCCTGTCTCGATTTTGTTCGGAGGGGGTGTAAGTAGGTGGTTCCGGAACGTTTTTAGATTGATGGAAGACAATAGTTTTTTGCGAGATGATTTTGTTCCAAGGGGTTGAAGCCACAGGAGTGGAATGTTTTTAGGTTAATGGAAGCCGATAGTTTCTTGCCACATTTTGTTCCAAGGGGGTGAACCTACAGCAGTAGGTGGAATAGTTTCCTGCCACACTAAGGTTCTTTGTGCTGCTGCTGTGTATGTGGCAGAGACATGCATACTGAAGTTAGCTATTAGGGAGTTTCATGGTCAGACCTGAAAACTAATGTATAAGAGAATAAGTACTTAAGATATAAGATTTGATGAGGCAGGAGCAGTAAGGCCTCAAATAAGCCCTGGCCCAAGATGGGAAAAAACTTGGTTTAGTGGGTCTGATAGGCAGGATCTAGTGGAAACACCTTGGTCCCTTACCCATGATTGTGGGGGTCATGAATTCAAGTCATGGCTGGAAGGAACATAATTTAGTCTTCAGGCTGCAGCTCTTTGGGCCATAAATCAGTTGTCCTTGACTCAGTCAGCCTAAGGGCTGTTGTATGTCCTTGCAATGTGGCTATGTCAGTTCGCCATGGAAAAAGAGAGTAGGCCGATTAATTTAACACCGTAATAGAACAAGTTTAGCGCTAAGTCAGAGAAACAAACCTTATTTTTGAGTGTCTTCTATCTTACTGTCTCTTCCTTGGCCTCCCCCACTTTCTCTTTCAATCTGGGAGAAAAAGAGAAAAACTACGATATCTAAAGGGTTCAAACTATAAGGAAGGGACTCCATCATCACCTAGCACCATAGGGCTTTGTCATTTGAAACTTTTGAGGTCAAAATACTGAAGGGGAATATGTTGGGAATTGAACTCACAACCTTCTAGCTAGGAGTATGATGGGCTAACCACTAGCTCCAAAAGCCATGTATGAGGATTACTTTTAATTCTCTCTCTTAATGTATGGTTCAACCATCCCTTAATAGAATTATGTGGCATTCCTTTCCCCTTAGATTGAGTGTTGCCCTCAATGCTCACTTGTGGACCCTTCTTACTCTCTTGGATCCACTTTCCATGCATGAGCGCTTCCACCAACCTAAAAATCTAGCGCTTGGACCAAATTTGAACCATACCTTAAGAAAGAGGATTAGGAAGTAATCCTCATCCATGGCTTTGGGGCTAATGGTTAGCCCATCATACTCCTAGCTAGGATTATGTGACATTCCTTTCCCCTTAGACTGAGCATTGCCATCAATGCTCACTTGTGGACCCATCTAACTCTCTTGGATGCACTTTCCATGCATGAGCGCTTCCACCAATCTCAAACTTTAGCACTTTGACCAAATTTGGACCTATCCCACCCTCTATGGGTATCCGAATGCCCATGCACCTTCATCTAAAGCCAATTTCACACTTCACCAAGGACAAGCGCTTTTTTTCAAGTGTCCACCAAATGAGGTGCCTTACCTCCATCTAGCCCAAGTTCCTCAACTAGGCTCTAATACCAATGTTGAGAATTCAACTCACAACTTCCTAGCTAGGAGTATGATGGGCTAACCATTAGCCCCAAAAGCCATGGATGAAGATTACTTCCTAATCCTCTCTCTTAAGGCATGGTTCAACCATCCCTTTCTAGGATTATGTGAAATAATAATATGGAGTATCTTGGAGGAATGCATTACCTATGTGATCCAATTTAGTAAAAAAGTGTTGAAGGACTTTATTTTTACATGTGTGGAATGTGGGATGCTTTGTAGCAATTAAGTTTTGGTGGTTCAACATGTCGGAAATGCTTATTTATGCATTGATATTTGTTTCAGATAGTGCCTCCTAATTGCAAACCTTGTTGAAAGTGAGATAGTAATCAAGGAGAGTGTGAGCTAGTAGCAATCACCAACTAAAAGAGAACGAAATAGAAGAGGTCAACTTGTATTAAGCCATACATGATACATACACAAGTTCTTCTTTATATATATATATATATATATATATATATATATATATATATATATATATATATATATATATATATATATATATATATATATATATATATATATATATATATATATATATATATATATATATATATATATATATATATATATATAGAATTTAACGTGACCCTTTTGAAATTAAGGGGTTGGCTTGGAAAAGTCGAGAACAATGCAATTAAAACCAACTAAGCAGGAAGCTCAAACTAGAATAAGACTGGCTCAAATTGGATATTTCTAAAAGAAACAACTGAAAGGCCTTGGTTTACTTAAAGACAATCCCCCAAGCCAACTCCTAAGTCATATTTTACGTTTATGGATACACCATGGAGGCCCCATGATAGATCAAGTTCTCTCCATGCATCTTTAAAGCTAACAACATTGTCTATATCTGGTTTCACATGAATCTCATGAAGGTTTACTCTTAGATATATCCCTGAGGATACATCATATGAGCATTAGGTTCTCACAAGGCTTTGTTAAGGAGCTTCTTGTTTAAGGAAAGAGTACATGGTTCACAATATTCACTTTTTTGTCCATGAACCATCATTGTAGGGTTTCATACCGATAAGATTTCTATTGAAATCTTCTCAGGGAAACATTAGACACTTGAAAGCTTGGATGTAGAGGACATCGTTATATGAAAAAGAGAATGATGTTTTGCCACTTTGGAGAAAAGTGAATATAATGCATTGTTTCCATTTAATCATCCCCCTTTTTTTTATGTTGTTCATTTGCCTAGAGAGCTATTCCTTTGAAACTTTTGAGACAAGTGATTGTTTCTTGAAACAATCCTCATGTTCATGATTCTTTAGTCCATCCTTCTGAAACAATCCTCAGTTCATGGAAGCAATATTTTGAGTTACCATGAAAACATCACCCTATTGCATACATCCATCATTGGTGTCTTTCTTTTCTTCTTCTTGTATGGTGTTGATTACATTTTTCTAATGATGGTGTATGTTTCTCGCCTTCAAGGACGATATAAGGGGGTTTATAAGAGGAAGGGCTTTCAAGAGAATAGTTGTTTTACCATCTTTCTCAGTATGACAATGTAAGTTGAGTGCATATGCTCATTACAAAATTGATGAAAGTGTCATACCTTTTCCAAGTGAGTCTAAGCAATTGCATTCAAGGTAAGTTGAGTGCATATGCTCATTATAAAAGTATTGAAAAGTGTCATACTTCTAAGTGAGTCTAAGCAATTGCATTTTAGTGACACTTGTGAATACTTGTCCTTTTGATCAAACATAGTTTCTAATATTCTCCATGCATTCCTAGTCAATATAGGTTCAGTTGTTTGATGGAAGAAGTCAATATCAAGACTTAAAGAAGGTACACCATAAAAAATTTCATCTCTTTGTGTGAATGTGAACTTTTCTTTGCTTGTTTACTCTTGTATTTCTATGTTCGAATTCTTAACACTCCTTAATTTTATTTTTGTAAGGTACCTTTTAACGTTGCCATGTGCAAAATCTAAATCCATTTAGCCCACCAAGATTATTGTTCCCAATGGAAAAGAATTACCATGCACCTTGGGGAAAGGAATGTAAGGGAGGTTCTAATAAGAGAATTTCTTGGTGATGTTTAGCCCTTCAACATACGGAAATGAAGAAATAAAAAGAGGTTTAAAGTGGATACAAGATAAAATAGAAAGGTATCAAGTGAATACGTGACAATGTCATAATAGAGATTCCACTCTTTAATATATAAAATGATTTAATAGTTTGAAAGTGATGAAAATTGCTAGCTAAAAATAGATGAATTTGGTTTTATGGTAGAGGAAGCCCTTTATTAATCCATTCTTAGCATAAAAATATGTAGTTCAACTTCAATTTTAACAATCTATGCCATCAACACCTCTTATGAGATATCAATTCTTATGCATGCACCATTGTGTATCTTAATTGAAGCATTGCATGACAGCCATATCCACTAAATGTATGATCATCAATAGCATGTGGCCATGAATAATGTGTGGGTGATACTTATCCTAAATTCTAAACATATCTTAAGAGAGTACCTTTGCACTTCAACTCTTTTGAAGTTTTAGGCATTGCCTCAAACTTGATATTCTAGGTTTTGATCCCTTCACACGATCATTTCACGATCTTGTGCTTTCCTTCGGGAACCTGAAAACCTTGAATATCTATTCTTCTTTGCTCAAAATTTCAAATGAAAGCCAATTATATTTCCAAGTACATGAATTTTCCAATTCAAGTCTGATTGGTTATACTTGATTGATTTTGTAACGACAAGATTTGTTTACTTCTTATCTTTAGATTCCTTTCTTATTAAAGCTTTAGGTAGCTACCCTGGCCAGGACTTTACATGAATCTTTCTACTGCTTAAGTCTATGCATCCACTCATGCTCTTGGATTTTACCTTCAAGAAATCCCTTTAAGGATAGGTAGACTTTACATTGTACCTTCCAAAGACTTAATTACCATTGACACGGTTGCAAACTACATACTTGGAATTTTTTACTCTATTCAGACTTGGAACACCTTACTATTTCGATTGCCAATACAGACATCAAAGTAGTTCCAATCGTAAATTCTTGGACAACCATGGTCAAGATTGATCAAGTCTTGTTGATCTTGCGATAAAAATAAAGATTTATTCTTTATCATTAAGATCTTTTGAACTATCAAAAGCTTCTTTGCTTACCTGTGGGATTTTAGAGATCTTTCCCCAACTCAAGTCCAAGCGTGTACTAATGTCTATCAGATTCTAAAGCTAAGAATCTTTGATACACTGCTAGGTGATATCAATCATTGGACTTCAAGTACCACTTCTGGTGGTTTGAGACTTCTAGGGAACTACTTGTTGTCTAATGAGTTTGAAGAATTTCATTCTCACTATGGGAGAAGGTTATTCTTCAAAGACTTGAGATTCATTATAGGGAATCAAATAACATGAGCAAATGATTCATCTTGGAATCTTTTGCAAACTTAAAAGGATATTTGAGACAAATTTTTATATTTTCAAACAATATCCATAAAGTTTACTGTTTCAATTACGTTTAGTTCCCAAATATTAAAATAGAGGATAAATATCACCTTTAGGATATGGTTTCCCATTCCATTATGAAAGTTTGACTTGAATTTTTATTTATGTGATATTGATTCCTGTTCTTGAGTCTGATACAAGATTCATTATTATTGGACAATCTTTAGATGTTATTAGAGTACTTTAAACATATTTCGGCGATCAAAATTATGTTTGAAGTCCAAGCATCTTTTGACGATTAATCCAATAGTAATGCTACTATGGACTCCTCATTGTGATGAGGATGGTTATGACATTTCCATTTTTTTTGATAGAGCTATTAGAGGAAGAACCCATCCTAGAAGAATGCATGAAAGTGATCCAAGAACCGGATCGAGAGAAAACCAAAAAAATCATAGTTATTATAGGAGAAGAAGAAGAAGAAAAATGTACATAAATAGGGCATGATTTGACAAATGAAGAAGAAGAAAAGTTAATTGCCCTATTCGGAGAATATAGAGGTGTGTTCGCTTGGAGTTACAAAGATTTGAAAGGACTAGACCCAGATATATGCTCCCATAGAATCCCCATGACTCCAGAGGCTAAACCGTCCAAGCAAAAACCATACACATATAACGATAACTATGATGCTAAGATCAAAAAATAAATCGATCGCTTAATAGAAACATGATTGATTTACGAAATTGACCATATAGAGTGGGTATCCCCCATTGTGGTCGTGCCCAAGACGAATGGAAACTATCACGTGTGTATTAACCTTAAAAACGTTAATATTGCCATGATTAGAGACAATTATCTTCTTCCTATCACAGAACACTTATTAGAATGAGTCGCAGGCAAGGAATTCTATAGCTTCCTTGATGGATTATCAGGCTATAATCAAGTAGCCATTGCTCTTGAAGATCAACATAAGATGGCTTTTGCCACAAAATGGAGCACATTTGCATTTTGTGTAATGCCATTTGGCTAACAAATGCACCCGCCACCTTTCAATGACTCATGTATCATGTTTTTAAGGAATTCTTACGCAAGAATTTGGAAGTTTATGTGGATGGCTTATGTGCTCATTCCAACATGAGACTTACCCACATCCCTGAATCAAGGCAAATTTTTGACAAATGTCGAGAATATCAGGTTTGCTTAAACCCAGAAAAGTGTGTTTTCATGGTCAGGCAAGGCAAAATTCTAGGACATATTGTGTCAAAGAACGAAATCTCTACGGATGAAGAAAAGGTGAAAGTAATTGCAGACCTACCTAGGCCAAAAAATGTAAAATAAATACAAGATTTCATGGGCCATTGTGGATATTATCGACGATTTATACATGTGTGCTATCATAGCAAAGCCTCTGTACTCTCTTTTGACCAAGTTTGAATGGATGGATGAATGTGAGGAGTCATTCAATGAACTCAAACGATGCTTATGTTCAACACCTATATTAACAATGCCGGATTGGAGTAAGCCATTCCATGTACATGTGGATGCATCTAACTATGCCATAGGATATGTGTTGGCACAACCTACGAACGAAGGCAATATCGATCTCCCTATAGCTTATGCGGGTAGATACTTGAATGCAGCAGAAAGAAACTACACCACTACAGAACGTGAAGGATTAGGAATGATTTACGTAGTAAAGAAATTCAAGCATTACTTGTTGGAGAATAAGTTCAAGTTCTTCACGGATCATCAGGCATTGTTATACTTAGTCAATAAGCCTTGTAACACCGAATGATTGATACGATGGTTTCTATTACTGATGGAGTATGACTTCGAAGTAGTGGTCAGGAAGGGGAAGAACCACCTTAGAGCACACATCTCTCGAGGTTAATTACGGGAGAAGCTCCTCAAGGAATAGCAGATGAACTGCCAGACACATACCTATTTAACCTCAAAATAGTACCAGAATGGGCTAAGCCTATCATCCCTGTTCTCACATTTGGACCCAAGAATCCTAAGATTAGGATAAGAGAAGGAGAGATTACCAAGTCACAAAGATACCAAATAATAGAAGGAAGCATATATAAACAAAATAATCAAAAAATTCTTGCTTGTTGTGTAGACAAATCAGAATACAAGAGTTGGTTGCAACTAGCACATGTAGGTGCATTGAAGCAACATCACTCAAAACATTGTACATTGTAGACTCTGCATAGACTGGGAGTATATTGGCCTTCTATGGAAGCAGATGTCTATAAGCTATGTAAAGAATGTCTTGCCTGTTGTGAAAGGCCACCGGTAGAACATGCCACTTCATATATATGTCTCTCACGCTAAAATGGAGTGAACCACTAGTGACATATTTGAGGACGCAAGCATTCCCTCAAGGAATGACTTTAGCATGACAACAAAGTCTAGAGTAGGAAGCTCAAGACTACTCACTTATTGGTGATAACTTGTACAAACATGGATGGGATACCTAAGACAATGTGTTCATGAGAGTGATTACTTGACCATATTAGAGACTGCACACCAAGGCATTGCACGAGGTCATTTTGGCCCTGACAAGATAATCAAAGCCATACTATTTGTAGGATTATGGTGGCTCACTTTTCACATGGATGCACATACCTATGTTAAGAGATGGGACGTGTGCCAAAGAACTCAGTTTCCTACTCACAGAGATGAAATGCCATTGAAATCCATGATGGGAGGATGTGCATTTTCTAAGTGGGGTATAGACTTTGTCAGACCCATTAACCCCCTTGCAAAAGGTACTCATGCGGAATACATCATAGTTGTGACTGATTATCTTACAAAATGGGTAGAGGTCAAGACCACAAAACAGAATGATGCGCACACAACTACAAAATTCTTAGTTGAAAATGTCTTTATGAAATATGGATTACCTATAGAACTAATGAGCGATCGAGGGACTCACTTTCTAAACCAGGCCCTTGAATATTTTTTATAGGATTTTATGGTGGTTCACAAGAAATCCACACCATATCATCCTCACGCCAATGGTGAAGCATAAAGTACTAACAAGATCCTTTGTAACGTACTGACGAAACTCGTGAACAACAATCAGTCGGATTGGGACAAACAGTTACACCACGCTGTTTGGGCATATCGAGTGGCCTACAAGACTGTACTCAATGCAACTCCCTTTCAGATGGTTTTTGGTCAAAATGTTGTGCTTCCTTTGGACTTTTTGATACCCACCCTTAAGGTTGCACAAGAACAACCATGAATTATCATCAAGGATAATGGACTTGGAAAGATTAGGAGAAACCAGATTGAAAGCAGCAACAGACAATATGCAGCAAAGGAGCAACAAAAATCCTATTTCGATGCACATGTGAAAGACAAAGCTTAAAAGAAGATGACGTAGTCCTAATGTATACACTGAAACAACATGCACGGAAACAAGAAAAGCGAGGTTATGGACCCATGATCGTTAACAAACTTTCGACAAGTGGAGCGGTACAATTCGCCACCCTAGAAGGAGAGATAATGCCTAATAACATTAGTGGTTGTAGAGTCAAGCTATGTTAGGAACCTCTTACTGAGGATATGCTTAGATGAATCATGGTGGCAAAGAAGTGTAAGACAGAAGAAAAGAGAACACGCATAGAAGCTGAGGAAGAAGCTCTAGAATGCATTAAGTGCATGAAGCTAAGAAGACAAGACTAGGGAGAGAACATTATAACCATCTAGAAGAAACACCTAGATACCCCATGTCCATGTGTCAAGCAAAGTCAATTGCTCATCCTAGCATAGTGGATAGGAGACGATTCATTACAGTCATGATAGAACACGACAACACTAGCCACGAGCTTAGGGCTTTAATTGATTCAGCTGCTGTACCTAGTGCCATTAGATGGTCTCATTATATGGACTCAAGAATAGAAATGTGACCAATTGAGGCATACCTCATAGGGCTAGGAGGCATGGAAACCCCTTGCATGGGTGAGGAGGACCTTCCTATCCTCATACACAAAGTGGCCATGATAGTGAACCTCCTAGTGTGCCATGATGATGACCTGATAGAACCCCTAATCCTTGGCCAATATTGGCTATACGATCACTCCATAGATCTAAATCTTAGACAAGGCTCCTTGTGGATTAGGACCTTAGACGAGCAATGAGTGATACCGCTTGACTTCCTAACAACACCCCACCTGAGGTATGTAACCCTAGACCATATGAATGATTGCGGAGGGGGATCGAAAGATTTTTGGACAAATCCATCAGCTAAGAATGCTCCCTCCAAAGTCAACCCATGAGAGCTTGGTGATGGATCATTGCCAGTCAAGAGATCGTCAAGAGATCTTCCCTGGGTCTTCTGTCAGTGGACAAATGGGCACCATCAGCGGTCAGGTGGATTGCATCAATGAACAAATGGGCATAATAGCCTTCGGTGTCCATCCTTCCATACTTACTATGGAATGGCCTAGATCTATGGTAAAAAATGCCTCACTTCTTGATGGGTAGGTCACCTAAGTGCTGGACCTCCCTTCTTTTCCAAAGTAGAGTGTCAACGAGACCTCTCAACCATGACTTCGATGAAGTCAACCATGACTAAGTAACCCAAACCGATGACCATGCCAAAAGACACAGATGGAGATAGTATCAGCATCCCAAAGCAAGTGGCACAAAACAAGTATGGGTGCCAAAGGGCTGAAAGAACCAACAGTTTTCAATATCACCGACAAATACAAGAAGAAGTCCAAGTAGAATCAAAGTAAACATCTACCATCCCTTCGACCTTCTTCTCCATCAATGCAAACTCAATAGATCTGGATTGCCAAGAAGTACTTAACCAACCAAATCACACCCATGCAGATCTAGGCTCCCAAGAATTGTATTATAGCTCAAAATCCAAGCCATGTAACATATACCCCTTTGAAATCACTTTACCCATCGACACCACCAATACTCCATTCAGCTTTTGTACCTCAAGAGAAGAATACCACCCACTCATCAACTCTTAAGAAATGGATGTCGAAACATGTCCAGAAGCCTTCACATGATCTTTTGTCTAGCGTAACACCTATCCTGATGAACCTTCATCCTTGTAATAATTCACTCACAACTAAACCTTGTACAAATTCACCCACACTAACCCACCATCATTTATAATAACATTTCATCAAAAGCAATGTATGCACTATCTAAAGCATGTAGGTGTCTAGAGACCCACATTAGTTTTTGAAAAATCATTCCATAAACCACCTCACAACACTCGGCTACACGGGTTACACATCAGCTATGGAAAGGGATTGCGCTTTCACTTAATTGGGATCAAAATTAATTTCCATACTAATGTGTTATCCTTTTGTAGCAGATCATCGATAGACCCATTCAGATCATCATGCAAACTGAAGGAACTTCCAAAGCTGGCCCCAATGTGCCAGTCATCAACTTTGGTAACCTATTGGCTGAATCTTACCCTATCTCACAACCCCCAAAATTTCAAGGTTTCATGGGACCGATAGCAATCGATGACCCTCTACTGGGATGTACTGAAAAGTTCATAGCAATTCACATTGGTTCCAAGGTTTAGCGTGACCCTTAGTAGACACAAATTTTATATATGATGCCATGCTGTGCTTTGATGGCAACAAGTGGGGCAGATATCAATTTTCCTTAAGAGGATTTGAAGAGCTTCAAAATTCAGAAAAGTTAAGGCACATTTGGGCTCGGGCTGGTTTTACTGAATATTTTAGTGATCCCTTGCCAAAACCTGACTTCTATTGGTGCTATTACTTGGTGAATAGACTTGAAGCCCCTATGAACAAGGAATTGCAAGAAACATTTATTCTTCTATCACTAGTGAATGCTCTTCCTTACAAGAAGTTTTACCATTTGAAAGATCTCATTTGGGTAGCACTTAAGATCTGTGGGACTCACATGCCGAAGAGCCTATGAAATGAGGTGATGTTTTGAAGTGGGCTGATATTTTTGCCATCACACCCGAACTCTAAGCTATTGCACATTTGCATGCAGCATTGCGTGTTCCCCACACAAGATCATTTTACCATTCCTAAAAAACATATCTGGTTTGGCTTATATCTTGCATGCATAGGGCCCCATACCATAGATCTTGCCAGTTGGATTATCGATCAATTGTATTTAGCTCAGTAGAGATGGGAACAAAAACACATCATCCACAATTGTTGTGCCCTTACAGGAATAATCTATATATGTTTGGCCTATGATTTGCCCATCGAACATGCTATGACCAGTGAAGAATTGAAAGGATTCAAGGGAACCACCAAAAAGGCCAGAAAAGCTAGCAAAGGATGGGCAGGAAAGCGCATGAGATGTTCTATCCCATGCTTGCATGTTCGAGAGTCCCCATCACCACAACAATCTCCAATGGAACCCCCCGCACTTGTACCCCCATACACATCCACCTCTCACAACCCATTATCACAGAAGGCACTACGAGTGCAGTGACCCCTCTAAAGGCCACCTCTCAGGCAACCGCTACTAGAACTAGAGAGACTCCCACCACCATTGGTGTGGAAGCTTTTACCTTTCCCATACCGAACTTGGAAGCATAACCCCTTAATACGACTTTTGATTTTGAAATGCATGATGCATTTTCCAATGAGTTCCAATTTTCAAAAGGGTAGTTTTTCTCTCAAGAATATGAACGTCCAAGCTATCCTACTACCCCACCTAACAAACCACAAGAATAGGTAGTGTCTAGCTCAGAGGCAGAAGAACAAACAGAGACTAATGATGATGATAGCGATGACGAAGCCAATCAGGATAGTCAAGACTCTCAAATGGGTGTTTAGAATGCAGAACAAGAGCAGCAAACCGAAGCCCAAGGTGATACGAGTACCCATGAGGACAACAGGTTTGAAGCTGCCACTTATACATTGGCAATCTATAAATTATGTTGAACTACGAAAGCAGTCTGGGTGCGTAGACAGCTATCCGAAGCAGAAAGTCAAGAAATTCTAGAGCAAGAACTCGCTAGTGGCAATCTTTCATTCAAGGTTTCAAGGAACTTGTTAAGTCTGTGGGAACCGCGGAAGCACTCCATTATTTGAAGAGGAAGCCACTACCAAAGTTTGACCCTCGATGCATCCGTTTAATGTCAAAGACAGGTCAGTACATCTGCATGCCTACAGAGGCACAATCTTCACATCATGCCAAAGAAGCTCAACTCATCCCTGAAACCACAACACAAACCCAAGTAGAAGAAGGGACCATCATCATCGACTCCTTGCCTCACCCTTCAATTGTAATATCCACAACCATCGTCAAAATCCCCATCACATCATCTGCTTCTCCTTCACCTCCCGTACATCTAGTTTCCCCAGTACACCCCACCTCACCTTGCGCGTCCACATTCATAGCCAGTACTGTTGCAGAAGCCATAGTCTCCACAACCCCCAAACTCTTCCTGAAACCATTCCACCTAACCTTCCCCCTATAGACACCACCATTCCAATCAACCCATTCCTCATTCCATCCTTTCCTTCATTTCCCATCCCTCCAAGGCCTATGTTCCCATTTCCACCCCCAATGACCTTCTCATTAGTGTCACCTCCCTGACCAACTATATGCCCTTTACCCTCCCCTACCCACCAAGCAATCCACAAGATGCACTGTGTAATTTATTCGTCCGCTTTTGTAAATCCCATGTTCACACCCACTCATGCACCCACTATCACACCACTCTTCATCATCACTGCACTAGATGCCACGTCCAGTGACATGGACATTTCACTACCCACTACACCACCACTCACCTCATCTATTTCCCCACCACATCTAGGCATATCACACTTCTCCACGATTACCACTACATCCATCTTCCCATCCCCCTTTACCCTTCCCACTGCATCAACACCCACACTCACATCATCTTCACTCATTGCACCATAGATATTGTCACCCACGATTGACACTGCATTCCAACAAATGTTTTCTTGTATGACCCAAGTTAGAGATGAATTTGCATCTCTCGAAAGGAGCTACCAAGCATTGCAACACACCACTACACAGATGCAGGTGCAGTTGAATTCTTTAACCATTTCTCAATGTGGGACATCAGGAGTTACGAGAAGCATACCACTCCCTTGAGCTAGAAAACAAACAAGAGACTAAAGAAGCACTCACAGGTATCGAGAATCTTTTACAGTCTCAGAGAATACGAAATGCCACGGTCACATGCAATATGGGACTATTAAGATGCCATCTCATAGCTGCTAAAGAGGAGAATTAGAGACTCTAGGAATAGAATCACGAAAACCTAGAAGTAGCTTTGGATCGACCTGATGAAACCCTCAGTCCCAATAGATTTAAAGCCGTACCCTTCGAATCCATGTAGATCTTGCTAGAAGATCATGCATGAATACTAGAGGATTACGATAAAATCAATGAAGAATATCAAAAGCTCTAGAACGATCATACACTTCTACTATTATGGACACCTGCTCAACAACCACAACCCATTCATGAAGTCACCCCCCTAGGGATTCTCGATGAACTCAGTACTTTACGAGCACATGTACTTGATCTTCAAGCACATATTGCAGCTCACTCGGAGCCTCCTAGGCCAGATTCCCCACCAAAAATTCTGGCTGAAGAAGAAACTGTTTCTATATCGGTGGAGGAAGCATACGAAGAGGCCTATGAACCACAACCAATACCAGGCAGACATGTCATGGCAGAGGGCCAAGACACTTTTGAACTTCCTACACCCGCATGGCTTAAGTCAATGGAAGAACTTGGTAAAACCCACTCCGCACGTGTCGAAGCACAGCTACATGCCATGGCCATGATCGAGAAACGAATATTACAATCACCGTATTTCGCTTAGCTAGCCCCTCGAAGGTTCATCTCCATTAATGAGATTCAATATAAACCATACTTCAGGTTGATGGTAGAATATCACTTGGAAATTGAAAAAGAGATGGGAAAGAAACCAACCCATGCAACTGAGTTCGAGTCCAACAACCTGCCACTGGACGCAAAGAAAGGTAAAATTTCTCAACCAAATTGGTGCAAGGAGCTGCTATAAGAATATCGAGAGATGATACAGACGTGGGTCAAGGCACCATTGCACTTAAAGTACAATCCGTTTGGGGGTCCTATGCCATGATGCCTCTCCTAGAAGGCATTCACCATCAAGGTTCAGAATAATAAGCAGTGCCAAGAGTGGCTCAATTATCCTTACTTCACTCCACCTCGCGAGCCCCCTACAATTGGATATATGATGGCCACGATTTGCCACTAGCTCCCCCGATTACACCGCATGGAAGACATTGTGGCACACATGACTATCAAGATATCTGATATGATGCGGACTGTTTTTAAGATCTTTCACTGCATCAAAGCACCACCTGTCAACACCCCGGGCTTTGAGCATGGCAACCAAGTCTTGGCATACAATATGAGCACTACACCATCGATCCAGGTGTGTTATGCTTGGCACTACCACATAAAGTACTTACCTGCATGTTATAAGATGAATTTTGAAGAGATGTTCATGACGGGCTTCTAGGAGTACCACTTCAAAGTTTTTATAAGTAGGCCTAGTCATCTACTTCAATTATTCGTTTGTGAGCAATTTGTGTATTCCACATACTATCGGCTTCCACTTCCCGATGAATCTCAAGCCATCGATTGGGAAAAACTAGAAATTGATCTCGCATGAGGAATTCGCATCATGGAGCACACCCTCACACACGACCTCTTGCAAAAGTCTATCACGTAGACCCCGCAATAAGGATCTGTCGAGGATGACAGATGCAAGAGGGAGGGGGTGTTGGTAGCAGTCAAAGGCATAGGTGGAAAGGAAGCATGTAAAGGTGGACTACAAAGAGTTGTGGGGAGCCATGCATTTTTCCACTAAAACATATTTGATGTTACTCTTTCAAGATCCCAAATAGTGATTTTTATCACTTTTGTAACATATGTATCATAGAAACACCGAGTTTTGTATTTATTAACTCCATTTTGTACAAGCCGAGGAGTCCTCGATCTTGAGGAGCTTAAGTAGAACAAGCATACCAATTTTGGCTATTTTTAGATCTCATTTAGACCTCCAAATAGCATCGAGAACCTATTTTTTAACTATACAGGACACTAGATGTGAAATCGGTCAAAACTAGTCTAGAATCTATAAAAAGAGCTAGAGAGGCTCATTTTTTAGGTTAGCAAGTTGGAGATTAGAGCTATTTTTGAGCTTGTAATAGTGTTATTGAGCAATAGAGTCTACTTTCAACCTTCTATTGTGTCTTGTTGTCTCTTTCTTGTGTGTGTGTGTATGTGTGTGTGTGCATCTCCATGCTTCTCACTTTCACTCTCACTACATCTTGCATTCACGATCTTCATATCATTCCTATCTCTTCTAAGGATTGACATTAAAGAGGTGAAGCTTCTTAACGTGGTGCTTACCATTGTGCTAGAGCATCAGGAAGACTCAGAGGAGATCTAACCTATGAATGAACTTGAGATTAGGACGTGTCTTAGGGAGCCAAAGGAGTGTAATCTCCTCAACAAAGAGTGTGACACAGAGAAGCATACAATCCACCTATTTAGACACTTTGAGTGAGTCAAATAGCAAGTGAATGATGAATTTAGAAGACATGCACACTTTTGTCTTCTCGACTAAAGGCATGTCCTTGATAGAAGGGGGATATAGAACTTCCCTACAATTTGTGTTGACTAATCTACATGGAGTTCCTATATACCTAGATGGAATTCAATAGATCTATGGCTAGAATAAGAGACTCAAGAACTGCTGAAGTCATTCAAAGACAAGGAATAAAATTTGAAGGTGGATTCTATGTGGATAAATGAAGCAATTTATACCTAGTAACCAACAACCAAAGAGAATCAATGAGATTGGGGAGATTGAAGAATCTAGTGACCCAACCAACCCTAGAGAGAAATCAATAGTATTGAACATCTTGAGAGGGGATAGAATTCCTCAAGATGATGAACTGATGGATTTCTATCTAATTGTGGGTACTCATGAATTGATGCTCAAAACTATGCCCATAACTGGAAAAAACATTAACCCTACTATGATATATGAGTTGCAAGATCCAAAAGACTCCTCAAGACTCATATATTTGTATCAGGATAAGAAAAGATATCGGGAAGTAATAGATGTAGAGAGGTCTAGAATCCAATATATGGGTTTGCCAGTGTTCCCTCCTAGGGAACATGCAACTTCTTCTCATAACCTACAAGGCAAAAAACAAAGCAATCTGGGGCAAATTAATTGTCAAAAAATTCCTTAAAGACCTCATGTACACTTTGCAATGCCAGACAATAGCACTACACCTAACCCTGAAATGGGAGATGAGATGATGAATAGAACACCTTTCCTCTGAGACCTCCACAAGGATAAGTCCCAAGTGTGCGTCCAATAGTTCAGCTTATCCTTAGACCACCAAATGTGGGTAGAAGATTGAGACCTTCTCAAGTGGCCAAGTGCATGAAGAATCACTATGAGGGTTTAGGAGATCCCCATGATCGCATGGGCGAGTTCAAATGAGTGTTGCGAACTAAGTAGGTAGATGAATTCTTTGTTCAATACAAAGATTTTGGACCCACATGGCTTGGAACAACTTTGACATGGTTTCAACCTTTGGACTTCAATCAATTTGCTAATATTTAACAATTATTATATGATTTCTTTGGTGACTTTGCAGAGATAGGAATCAAACATAATACCTCATCTTTGATTCATAGCTTCAAGCAAGCTAATAAGTCGATGAGGCTAGCAACCATAAGATTTAAACAATATGTTGAACAATGTCCAACAGATGAAATGCCACCCCAACCAATTTTTTTTCCATTATTTTTGGATGAATTAACTAATGGAGGCTTGAGAGACTATGTACATCAAATAGCTAAACACTTTGGATGTCTCTCTTAAAGAATGCATAGATTTGGAGGAGAATTTAACTAATGATTTAAAAATCCCTCTCACTCCATCTAAGTCTAAAGATGCATCTAGTAGTGTATATATTCACTCCAATAATGTGAAGGAATTGGCTGAATTCATAGCCAAAATGCTTGGAGTACAAAATCAACAAGGGTCAAAACCCTATCAAGCTCAACCCTTGAGAATGAGAATGTTGAGAAGATGTATTCATTGTGGGGGTGACCATCCATTTCATGCTTTTTCAAGAGGAGGAGATGTCCCATCACAATAGTATCCCTATGGAAGAACACCCCTCCAGGCACCAAGATTTTACTACCACATTGAACAAAAGTAAAACAATCATAATACTGAGAATTGTCCATACAACATACAACCTAGACAAACTCAACCTCAAAAATATAGGCCATATGATTACCCCCCTAGAGACCATGCTAGGGAGGCACCACATAATTCTCCATATCAAGGAACCCCTAATGGTTCAATGCTCATATGCATACCATGGATACAACCAACCTTAATTGGTGTTAGGACAACAATCACCCCACCCTCAGAATGTAGTACCAGTGAAATACACAGAACCCAAAGAAAATGTGGAAAGAGTTATAGTATCTATAATGCCATTGACCTACAATAAATAGTACTATGAATATGATGGCTATGGAGACTCTTATGGGTCAAAATAGTGCAATGTGATGTATATTTCCCCTCAAGGTGAAGCTCTAGTAAGACAAACAATAAGACCACCTACACCAAGAGGACCTTGTTATAGATGTGAGGAGATCATTTCATTAGGAAGTGTACAATGTTCCACCACCCACCTTCTCAAAGAACTTGGGAAGGATACTGTAATGATTGTGGGAAAGAACACCTTTTTTGAGATTTTCCCAACAATCCTTCGAGAACATCATCAACTACCTAGACCAATGTGATTGAATTAATTGAGTTATCAAGTAGTGATAAGGAGCATATGGTACCGTTGAAGGCTATCACAAGAGCCAAACCCAAAGAAATAATAGAAACCCTTAGTCATAATAAGTCTAAAATCTCAACGATCGAAAAGAGAGAAGAATCATCACTCTTATTGGTAGAAGATTCAAAAGAATTTTTAGAAAGCTCTATGAAGAGAAAAGACCAAAAATGGAAAACTAGAAGAGAAAAGATTAAAAGAAAATGGATGAAGAAATTGGTTGAAGAAAAGAAAAATTCCATGAGAGCAAAATATTCTATGCAAGTAAACTATTCTAAACAAGGTCATGTTGTGGTAAAGAAAGAACAATCTTAGGACCAAGCAAGATCAATTCTAGCTGACCCTATGCTTGAAGACTTACATATGTTGTTGAAAGCTTATTAGTCTAGAATAGAGGAAGGACCTAGTCTAAAGCAACATGACTGATGTTACCCTAGAGGAGATCTAGAAAAGAAGAGAACAAAATTATGCAAGAAGCTCATTGAAGGTACTTATATTAAACTAGAAAAACAAATTCAAAACATTCAAGAAACAAGGATTCCAGAGAAGAAATTCCAAGAATGCCTAGGAAGTTTTAACTCAAACTAGACAATACAAGAACCACCCAAGATGGTTGAAAGGGAATTAGGGTTAGAAACCATTGGCATTGACTCCTTGAGGTATAAGCACATTGACCACAAGAACTATGGGCCAAAGTCCAAGAAAATAGATGGAAGAAGATTGAAGGAGAGATTGAATGGAATTTAATCCCTTAGATTTTCACACTAGAAGTGAAATGAACCCAATACCTAGGTCCCTTCATACACCTTTTCTGCTACCCTGCAAAAAAACTCTGATTCACCTACCTTACACTAATCCAAATCACATAAGCTTTTAGCCACACTTAGTAAAGTTCATAAGCTTTCAAATAAACTATAGAAAACCTCAAATGGAGTTTTTTAGTTTAGTTAGAAAATCTGTACAAAATAGAATAGGCAAAGATGTAGGATATGCAAAAAGTAGGGTTATAGAGACACACCAATTTCTCTACTCCTAAAATTGATTTCAAGAATCCCTCTTAGAAAAGTAAGGCACATATATAAGCTATAGAATACACTTTAAATCTCTTGAATTGGATATGTACACAAAGTGTTACAATCATTATAAGCAAACTATGTCTATACCTACAAGAGACTAGAGGGGATGTGGGCTTGATACCTCCTCCTTGCTCCTCCTTTGTGCATGTAATGCCCTCCTCATCATTTTTCCTAGCTTGGATAGCTGCACTTTAGTTCCTTGAGCCTTGGATGACTCTCTCCTTGAGCCTCCTTGAATATATGTCTCTTGGTCTTCAATGACCTACAAGACTTCCATGCATTTGATGACTCATCACCTTCTTTTATAGCTTTTGTGTGCTTCTCTTGACTTTTTTCCACCTTAGGACTACCTTGCCCGACCTTGGCCGACCATTAGACTACCCTAAGTGATCTAAGTCATGAATTTTGCCCACATTAAGGTCTTTTGACCCCTTGTCCACATAAAGCTTGTATACATTACACTTTCAACACTCCCCTTCAAGCTTAAGGTGGTAGTGTCCATATCAAGTAAGCTCATAGCCTTTGAAAACTTTGTTAACTTGGTCACATCCAAGCTTTTGGTGAAGATATCTGCAACTTGGTCCTTTGTACCTACAAAATTATTGGGTGTGTGTAGGAGTGCAAGAGACACACAAGAAACACACACAAGGAGCACAAACATAGCAAGACACATAGAGAAGCCGGATGGCTAGAATAGCTCTCTCTATTGACAATGAACTGAACTGAAGTAAGAGTTGAAAAATATCCCTAAGTACAAAGTACTGCCACATATGAGTGTAGCAAGTATGTGGTAACATGGGGAAAAAAATTCTGGCGAACACTAGAGTAAAAAGTGCCTATGTATAGGGAAAAGGTTCACATCAAAGCTACCCAAGGAACACATAAGTGTAACAAACCCCCCTAGAGCGAATGATGTGAACACATAGAGGGGGTGATAGATTAGCCCCCACAAGTAATAAGCCTAAGGCTTTGCGAAAAGCTTCAAACTTTTCCCATGGAAGAGCTTTCCTGAATATGTCTGTCACATTATTTTGTGTAGGCACATATAGAAAATCAATATCTCTTGCATGAAGGCGCTCTCTCACATAGTGATAATGCACCTCAATATGTTTGGTCCATCCATGAAACACTGGGTTTTGTGCAATAGCCAATGCACTATGACTATCAATGAGAATATTCGTAGGAGCATCAATCTCCATGCAAAGATCCATCAATAGGTGTGTTAGCCATATACACTCCACTGTAGCTATGAAAACGTTCGTGTACTTAGCTTCACAACTCAATGTCACCACTCTAGGTTGCTTCTTAATCAACCAAGATATGCATAAGTTTCCAAGGAAAAAGCAATTACCATTAGTGGACACGAGAGTGTCATAACAACTAGCCCAATCACTATCTATAAAAGCATGCAAGCATGGCTGAATATCTCTTCCATAAAAAAGACCTAAGCTCAAAGTGCCTTTGAGATATTTGAACACATGTTTCGTCGCTTGCCAATGCTTAGTGCTAGGGCTATGCATGAATCGACTCAACAAGGAAATCACATACTGTATATCTGGCCTTCTGTTGCATGCATATATAAGACATCCCACAACTTGTTGATAAAGAGAAGTGTCAAATTCATCACTGGAATCCTCGATTGAGAACCTAAATCCTGTCTCAACTAGCCAAAAGCAATCAAGTGCTTACAGATTTTGTCATACCATGCACGTGGAGCTTGCTTGAGACCATACAAGGATTTATGCAAGCACCCATGTGATCTTTCCCTTTCATGGAGAATCTAGGAGGTTGCTTCACATAGACCTCTTCTTGCAAATCACCATTCAAGAAAGCTGTTTTTATGTACAACTGATGTACTTTCCAACCTTGATGGGCATCCAATTCAACCACGGTATGAATGGTAGTCATGAGTGAAGTAGGTGCAAAAGTTTCCTCATAGTCAATGCCATATTATTGCACATATCCTTTGGCAACCAATCTAGCTTTGTAGGGATCAATGCTACCATCATACTTTCTCTTAATCTTGTAAACCCACTTTGTACCAATGGCATTTTTTCCTTTTGGCAATTCACATAACTCCCAAGTACCATTCCTAAGTATGGAATATCCATTTTTGAGTGCATAGTGCTCATCGAATGTGGATCGTCACATGCATCTTCAAAAGTAAGTGGCTCTTCATTACATGCTATTGCAATAAGAGAATAATCCACAAAAATACTTGATGCATGGTGAGAGCTTGATCTTGTTCTACCAAGTAAAGGTGCAGTCAATTTGCTATCCTAAAAAGTTTGTTTCAGCCACTTTGGCATAGTTTGTGCACTCTTGATAGACATGGGTTCATTATGTAATACATCATCAACATGTATATCATGTGTGGGCTAAATCCCATGGTCATTTTCAACCATATTTTGATGCAAATGTTCAACCATGTAGCTAGAAATTTCCAACAGTTCTGATAATTTTTGGTTGGAAAATTTCATCCATGTTTGATTGGAAATTCTTTGCATTTTCAGCTCTATTTTGCTAGAATTTTTCAACCGTTTGAGCCTCACTTCATTGTGCTACATGGCCATAGCCAACACACCATTTCGGAACAAAGACATGAGTGTATCGAACACATCCTGTTAGCTATTTGTTGGCTGTTTTTTGCATTCAAGTAGAGGGAAAACTGAATTTTCAACAAATACCACATCTCGACTCACAATAACTGTGTTTGTCAAAGGATAGTACAAACGATAACCCTTACTTTTAGCACGATAACCAACAAATATACAGTTTTTTTGCCTTTTCATCAAGTTTGTGATGTTGTTGTGATGGCACAAAAGCATATGCCAAACAACCAAACACGCACATATGACTAACAATAGGCTTATGTCCATTCCAAGCCTCATAAGGAGTGATGAATCTCAATGCCTTTGTAGGGCAACGATTCACCACATAGTTTGCACACATGATCGCTTCCATCCAAAACTTATCAGGAAGGTGCTTTTCTTTCACCATACATCATGCCATTTCAAGGAGAGTTCTATTTTTACGCTTGGCAACACCATTTTGCTGAGGTGTATATGCCATCATACATTGGTCTGAAATACCTCTTTCACAAAGATAACCATTAAACTCATGTGACATGTATTCACCACCATGATCCATGCATAGAGTCAAAAGATTTTGTGAAGAAAAATTTTCAGCCATAGCTAAAAAATCTTTGAAGCAAGGAAATACCTCATTCTTTGCTTTCATAAGATACACCTATGTATGGCGAGTAGCATCATCAATGAAGGTAACAAAATATACATGCTTCCCAAAATATGGAGTCTTGACGGGACCACATACATCAGTATGAACGAGCTATAATTTTGTTGTAATGTGTGTATGTGTCACTCTAGCACAATGGCAACTACCAACATGAGGAGATTCACCTCATAAATGTCAATCCATGGAGATGTGAGGACTGGTATGAAGACCGCGAGCAAGTGATGGCAAAAGTGCGTGAGTGAAAGCACACAAGCATGCACACACATACACACACATGCGCACAAGGTAAGAGAAAAGAGTGGAACAATGGAAGATCTTCGATTACAAAAGAACTCTCTTACAAAGCTCAAATCTACAACAAGCTAACCTCAAAAATGAGCTCTAGCCCTTTTTATAGTTTTTTTTAGTGGTTTTGGCCTTGTCAAGACCTAGTGTCTGGCCTAGTTAAAAAATAGGTTCCAAGGCTTATTTGGGGGCTCAAATGGAGTCTAAAAATTATGAAAATTGGTAGGATGATAGTTCTAATACTCCTCAAGCTCAAGGACTCCTCGGCTTGAAAAAAATGGAGTTGTAAAAATGGAAAATGGTATTTACAATGGTTTTTAGTGATGAAAATCACTATTTTTATAGGGATTTCTTTTGAAAATTTGACATGTGCTTCGTGGAGTTCCGTACATGCTCCTTCTTCTTGTGTGTCCACTTCCTTGGTGTGCTTCCATGATTTGTCCTTAACCTTGAGTGTCAACTCTCCCCCCCCTCTAGATTCTGTCATCCCTGACAGACTCTTGTTGTAGTGGTTGTTCCATGTTGAGAGGTAGTGTCCCTCTTGTATCAACAAGAGTAGTCCATCTTCCAACTGTAGCATGGTCAATTGTCTGGTTCTTCATTTTGCCACTGCTAGCTCTTGCAGGTTGTAGTCCCTTTGTATGTACGCCTTCCTTGTATCCCAGCTTGATGGTGCATTTGTGAGCTTTCCAAAACTGCTAGCTTCTCAAAGGAGGTGGTCAATGTTGATTATGAGCAACTCTCGGTGGTGGATTGCTTCCTTGCTCTTGTTGTTGTCACCTTGATGTCCTCTAGTTCTTCCAAAGATGGCTTTTATAGTTTTCATGCCAAGTACTTGTAACCCATAATGGATGATGGGTAAGTGCATTAGTGCATGGGTTGAACAAAATATGTGCCTTGTGCATGGCCTTGTAATGTGGCCCTATGCATGCATACTTGGGAAATGCATGGAAAGAAGTATGGTGCAAGAGATTGGGTCTTGAGCGAAGTGCTCAAGGGTACACTAACGAAGAGGTTTGCTACTCTATCATGGTTATAGTGTTGTTGAAGCATACACGTCTTACCAAGGTGAAAGGTCCGTCGATCTTCACCTCTTCGTGTTGTACTTCCATCAGAGTGTTTGACCATTGGCTTGTCATTTTTTTTTATGGATGTCCTTGCTGATGGTTCACTGATGAGCTTCTTCAAGCACATAGTCTTGTTCCTTTCTCTCTCTCTCTCTCTCTCTCTCCCCCCTTTTTTTGGAACAATGGCAAAAAACAAGAAGAAAGAGGTTAGTATCAAGAAAATATTTTACATGTGGAAATTTTGTCTCATGTGCCTGGGGTTCTCAATTGTGTCTATGCATGGCCGTGTAATGTGGCCCTATATTGATGCATACTTTGGAAATGCATGACCTGGATGGTGCAAAAGACAAGGTTATGCCAAAGGCACATGGTTGCTGCACGTTGAGGCTTTCAATGCTGTTGGTGGACATTGATGCATTCTTTGTTGGAGGTAGCCAGTGGATCTTGAAGGGACGTGATAAGTTGATGGTTAAATGAAAGTTGACCATTCCTCCCTTTAGGGATCCATTTGAAAACAGTGTTGGTCTGTATAGAGATGAGCTTGGGCTTCTTCATCTTTGGATGTTTACTTGAATTTTTTATCCCTTGTGGTTGGCTCTTTGGTTTGGGGGGTGCTACTGATGGTTTTGGCTTCCGAACCCATATCCTTGTTGCTTGTCTTCTTACTATTGCTGGAGAGTCAAGTTTATCTTCTTGCGGTCTTTGTGCTTGGTTCTTATCCTTTTCTCTTCTTGGCTTCTTTGGTGAGACCTTTTGCATGGTGGAGAGCATAGGCCTTTGCGTGTATAAGAGTGCCTTGGGCAACCACATATGTGATTGTCCTTGTTGAACTGCAACTAATTTCTTAGGCACCCAAATTTGTCGGAGGCCTTCTCCTTGAGCTGGTTGTGGTTGCTTGGTTGTTGTCTTCGCATGGTTGGCTTGCCTGGGTGGGAATTGTGTTTGCAAGGTAGGTGGTTGCTCTCCTTTTTGTACCCAGATTTGCTTTTTGCCTAGAACTTCTTTCTTCTTGAAATCTCTTTGTCTATTTGATATAGTGGTTGTCATGTATTCTTTCGCTTGCCTTTTTGGTCAAGTTGTGGTGATGGCATTAGTCCTTTCACAAGAGGAGGAGTCTGCTTGTCTTTGATCCTATTCTTCCATGAGTGAGTTCTTCTCGATCATCGAGCTTTTGACACATTCAACATCTTGTTCATGAAGATGAGGCTTAGAGGAACTAAGAGTGTGTGGTGCCATGATCTGTGAGCATGTAGTTATCTAATTCTAATGTAATACATTGTTCATGTACCCAAACTTGAAGAAGTTGACTTTTTAGGCTCAAGTTGACTGCAGGGTCATAAATCCAATCTTGACCCAAGAAAAGTGGCTCTATAAGGTCCTCATCATGACACACTAGCATTTTGACTTTCATTGGAACATCTTGAAGGTAGATGGGAAGTTCCACCTCGCCCAAACAAGGGGTTTCCACACCTCCTAATCCTATGAGATATGCTTCTATGGGCTTGATGTCCAATTGCAGGTCTTGGCAGTATGAAATTCTAACTGCACTAGGTGCTGCACCTGAGTCAACTAGTGCTCTCACAGTCCTTACACCTTTCCTTGTCCTACCTCTATGGTCACAAAGGGGCGTCGGTCGGTGATTCGAGAAGCAATTGTGCTCGATTTTTGGCACATGTCCATGTGATATTTTGGGGCTTTCGGGTTGATATCTAGGCCTAGTCATCTTAACTTATTTCTTCTGACGCGCTCTCTAGCCTCTGCTTGTGCTTCTTCTCTAACCCTTAACTCCTCTTCTTTTCCCTTTTTAGCAGTGTTGAGTCTCATGATCATATCCTCTGTAAGAGGTTCTTGATATAACTTGACTCGACAACCACTTATATAGTTCGGCAAGATATCACCTTCTAAAGTGGCCAATTGAATTGCACCACTAGTGGAGATTCTATTAATAACCATGGGTCCATACCCTTGTTTCTCCCATTTTCGGGCATGCTTCTTTAGCGTATAAACCAGCACTATGTCTCCCTCTTTCAATCCTTTATCTTTGATGTGTGCATCAAAGTATGCCTTTTATCTTTTCTTTGCAGAATAGATGCCTACTGCAGCTTGTAGCCTCATCTCACCTAAGCGTTCTAGATCAAAGATCCTAGAGGACAATTCATGTCCATTCCACTCATGCTCTTGTGCTACTTTTAAGGCTGGGATTAGGAAGTCCAATGGTAGCACAACATTCTATCCGAAGGCCATCTGAAATGGGGTGGCATTGAGTACCATTTTGTAGGCAACTTGGTGCACCTAAACAACATGATGAAGCTATTTGTCCCAATCACAACGTTTCTTATTTACCAGTTTTGTCAATACGTTGCATAGGATCTTATTTGTGCTCTCGGCTTGTTTGTTAACTTGTGGATGATAAGGGGCAGACTTCTTATGTATCACCATGAATTCTTGAAGGATATTTTCAATGAGCTCGTTCAAGAAGTGCGTACCTCTATCACTGACCAACTCTATTGGTAGTCCATATCTCGTGAACATGTTCTCATATAAGAACTTTGCCGTCATTTGAAAATCATTCTTTGTTGTGGCTTTTACTTCCACCCACTTTGTAAGGTAGTCTGTGGCTACAATAATGTATTCTGCATGGGAGTTTCTAGCGGGGGGGGGGGGGGGTAATAGGACCTACAAAGTCTATACCCCACTTTGAGAATGCACGTCCTCCCATCATTGGCCTTAAAGGCATCTCATCTTTTCACATCGGATATTGTGCATGTTGGCATGTGTCACATTTCTTCACATAGGTATGTGCATCCATATGAAGAGTGGGCCACCAAAGTCGTGAGAATAGAATGCTCTTGATTACTCTGTCAGGCCCAAAGTGTCCACCTGCAACCCCACTATGTGCAGTTTCTAAGACTTCTAAATAATCTGATTCATGAATGCACACTCTTAGGTAACCATATTTTCCTCTTCGGTATAGCTTTTCTCCAACTAAGGCATAGTCCTGAGCCTCTTGCTCCATGCTTCGTGGTCTTGCTAGACTAGCCTCATTCGGTAGTGTTCCTGATTTCATAAATTCTACCAGAGGAGCACTCCAATCTGGGATTAATGATACGTGATAAAGAGTCACATGCTCCACTGGGGGTCTCTCATGTTCTCAGGAAGGATGTTTCCTAACTCATCTGTCCTATCTGGTAGGCTGCTAACCACATACATGGTTCCTTCCTTATCAATGTATGCACCCTCTTCGACCTTGACCACTGGGTGTTCAAGTCTAAAGGATTGATCGATATTTTTGAGTTGGACCACTGATCGCCTCATACCATCTTCATAGATGCGTGCTCCTAATTGGTTGGTCGTGATATACTCCAATTGTGTCTTATAAGGACCTTTTGGTGTCTGTAAATAGGTAGTACCTGAGGTATGTGTGGGTCTTTCCATGCCAAAAGACATTTCTGAGCCACTTATTTCAGAACTTAATGTGTAGGGATAACCAATAAGTTGTTGAGCCCAAGACTTGGCTATATGGTTGACACTAGCCTCAAATGATCTAATGCTTTGTCTATCCTTACCTAGGTGTCTGCTAGATCTCAGGTTCATAAGCCTTGTCTTCTGGTCCCAAGGTTATCTTGTATTGCTCAAAATCCTTTTGGACTCCTTGGTTTCCTAGTCCCACGTGAGCGTCCCCACGAGCTTTCCAACGAACCCAAAATCACTGCAAATGGATCTCGTATGAGAAATTTATGCCCGTTCAAGTTTCTAGGGATTAAAACAGGGAAACAGGATCCCTCTGGGAGTACCTCACAGGCGATACGATACCTCTTTTTCCACGATATGCGATACCACTGCAGACGATACCACCTTAGACAATATGATACCACCAAGACGATACCAACCTCATGATACAATACCAAAATAGCTAACGATACGATACTTGATTGGCTCATGATACGATACCACTTGACTGACGATATGATACCACTGAACCGACATGATACGATACCTCCAATTGGGAGATACGATATCGCAAGGTACGTGATACGATACCAGAAATCAGACGATACGATATTGAAGTAACTCACGATATGATAGTGACGCTTTGAGCAATACGATACCAAAGGATCAAACGATACGATACCAAAATAGGAGGCGATACGATATTGAGTTGGCGATACGATACCAACTTGCCAACGATACGATGCTGCTCGGTCGACGATATGATACTGTGATTGACATGATACGATACCACCGGGGCAACTGCAATCGTGATACGAGCACTTGACGATATGGTACCAGAATGGTATTGCAATACCTCAAGTGGGTGTGCATGATACGATACCTCAACAAGTATCGCGATACACGGGAGTTCTGGTATTGTGATACCAAAACTCGACTGGACACGATACTTGGAGTTTTTGAGGTCCAAATTCAGATTTTTTTGCAAATATGTGTACCTTAGGTTCTCCTTGTCACTCCTACATGTAGATGCAAAGTCACCCTCCAAACTTGCGATATGACACTCGTGATACCAGACGTAGGTCTTCTCATGCCACAATACTGTGAATCAAATTTTTTATGTTTTGAGAGTGTTTCAAGAGGATTTCTTTAGCGTTTCAGCTCTGAACTCCCTCTAAGCTTCTTTCTCACAGCCCCAGTGAAAAAAGAGATGAAGGTATAGTCGAAAATGGAAAAAATCAGAGAATATGAAGATGGGAGAAGATGGTGATGATGATGATGATGGAGATGAAGGAAAACTCAAAAACTGATTTGAAAATGGTGATTTTTTTACCTTCCAACGTCGTGTCTCTATGTCTTACTATCACCCGCTCGTCCTCCAAGCTCTCTCCGTGACAAAAATGCCAAATTTGGTGTCACTCTAGCACAATGGCAAGTACCAATGTGAGGAGATTCACCTCATAAATGTCAATCTGTAGAGACGTGAGGACTGGTATGAAGACCGCAAGCAAGTGATGGCACAAGTGCTTGAGTGAAAGCACACAAGCATGCACACACATACACACACACACGCACAAGGTAGAGCAAGGAGTGGAACAATGGAAGATCTTCGATTACAAAAGAACTCTCTTACAAAGCTCAAATCTACAACAAGCTAACCTCAAAAATGAGCTCTCCAACCCTTTTTATAGTTTTTTGAGTGGTTTTGGCCCTATCCAGACCTAGTGTCTGGCCTAGTTAAAAAATAGGTTCCAAGGCTTATTTGGGGGCTCAAACGGAGTCTAAAAATTATGAAAATTGGTAGGATGATAGTTCCAATACTCCTCAAGCTGAGGGACTCCTTGGCTTGAACAAAATGGAGTTGCAAAAATGGAAAATGGTATTTACAATGGGTTTTAGTGATGAAAATAACTATTTCTATAGGGATTTCTTCTGAAAATTTGACATGTGCTTCTTGGATCTCCCTACATTCTCCTTCTTCTTGTGTGTCCACTTCCTTGGTGTGCTTCCATGCTTTGTCCTTAACCTTGAGTGTCAACAGTATGACTATCTTTTGGAAAAGAAGCACGATGCATTTTTCCAAGAATGCAACCTTCATATGCATGCTTTTCAATGGACTCAAGTGTTGGAAAACCAATAACAATGTCCTTGCTTTGCAAGTAAAGCAAACTATTGAAGTTCAAGTGATCAAAGTGAGCATTCCAAAGCTCCATTTCAGCCATGGAAGAAGTATGAGCAACCAAGGCATTCAAGCTAAGACAAACTCTTTACTTCCTTGTACCTGCCTTCGAGGAACCTAGGTTGAGAATAGCTTGATGAAGCAAAGGAATTTGAGCAAGTTTAAGCTTCATGTAAGCACTTTCTATTAGTTTTAGGACTCTTACATTTGGAAATCCTATTGGAGAAAAAGAAAGAAAAAAACTGCGGTCATTTGTGCATGTTCGCGAGCTTAGGGTGAGAAAGTGTGCCCAAATATAGAAATCTAAGTCATTTAGTTGTGGGAAATATCTTTTCTTGCATATAAACCCACCAATGACCAGGGAAAAAGATATGCCATTCGGTATGGAGCTAAGGTGTTAAATGCTTGCCAAAGATGCTATCCTCAAATCAAATGAGAACTCTAGGGAATAGTGAATGCATTAGATAACGATAAAGAGTACTTTATTGGAGTGAATGTAGTACTAGAAACAGATGGTTTGCCATTGTTAGGGATGATCGTTAATTGTTCCATTGTAGACATCACTATGCTAAGATGGATAACATATATTTAAGTCACTAAGCCGTGAGTTTGTCCATATAGCTACAAGAAATAATGTAGGGGCTGATATGTTGTCACAAGCAATATATGAAGATGAAGACTTGATGACTTCAAATGATGAAGATATAGGCTTGGACTTTTATGCTTCACATGTACATACCTCTAGTCTTGATGAAGCATGTGAAAGATCAAATAAATATGAGTTTACCTATCATTTTAAGTGAAAAGCTAACATCAAATCTTTGAAAAGAAGGAGACAAAAGAATTTAAGAAGTAGAAAAGAAAATAAAAAGAGAAATGAGAATATTTATGAAATTCAGATGGGAATAACAGAGAGATTTAATGAGAGTGAATATAAAAGTGAATGGAAAGAGATCAAAAAATATTTAAATACCATGTCTCCTGATCCAAAGTAGAATAAAGAAATGTTCAGGAATGTTCGAAGGAAATCAGATAATTATTTTTTGAAATACAATTTTCTCTAGAGACATAAACTTGGAATGAACAAAATTCCTAGTGGTTTGTAGGTTGTAATAGAGAGAAATATAAAATTATGAGTGAGATGCATAGTTCATTATGGGGCTGGGCAAAAAGGTTTTTAAGGAACATATGAGAAGATAAAAGAAACATATTGGTGGCCTAGAATGTATGTAGATGTTTAGAATTATATGGCCACATGTAAGATTTTTCAGGTGCTCTCGAATGTAAAGCATAGGGATGAATTGCATCCAACATATGCTTTAAACATCCATTATAAATGGGTTGTTGATTTGGTCACTATGCCTTTAGGAATACAATAGATGTGATACATTATACTCATAGGAGAAAATTTGAAAAATCATGTTGAAAGAAGATATCTGAGAATGAAAACTACAAGTAGTGTATGTGAATTTCTATTAGAAGATGTATTTAGCAGGTTTGGATATGTTGAAAAGATAGTTGTTGATAGAGGTGAGCTTGACACTCATGAAACAAAGGATTTCTTTGCAAAATATGTTATTAGGCTATCACTCACCACAACATATAATCCAAAAGCCAATGGAAAAATTGAACGTGGACATCCTCCAGTCATTAAAGCCTTGGCAAAAGTCTAAGATAAGAAAATCAAGAATTGACCAAAGTATCTTCCTTTTGCCTCGTGGGTAGATAGGATGATGTGCACAAGGACTACTGGGTATATGCCAGTGAAACCTACATTACCAATGGAGTCACATGCTATAGCATGGGCCTCATTGCCGTGGCAAGATGAAATGACAAGAGAATATTTTCTAACACTACAAATCCTTCAATTAAAAAGAGGGAGGAACTTGATAGAAGAAGTAGCAATCAAAATCAGAGCATCAAGAGAAAAGAATAAGATAGAATTTGACAAATCCCATAGATTAAGGCCCAAGGAGATAAATGAAGGTGATTGGATCGATGTGAAGTACCTAAAAATGTTCTTTGATTTTTTAGAAGAAAACAAGAAATCCATATTAGCAAGTGAGGAACAATAATTTAGAATGAATAAAATGAAGATGAACAAGACTGTCAAATTAGAGGAGCTTGTGATGCTACATAGGCAATATGCTTTTGTCTTCTTTCATATATGTATATACGTATACATGAAGATTGCATGCTACAAGTATGTGATGTACAAAGAAAGGTATAAATATTAAGGGAATTAAGTAGATTTAGAATCTCATACATCTATTATGGTTATGTGTGATACATAAAAGACCTCAGATTATATGAGTAGAATTGGTTAGCAGACTAGAGATTTCGGGAGCAAAGACTTGGGAAAGTGAAGGCAAGACTTAAAATGAGTCCCTGTATATGCTAGTATACATGAACACCTGATGAGTGAGACTCTTTGATTTTTGCTTTTGATCCCTCACCTAAACCTACTTCTAGATAGATTATGATTTAGATAAGCCTTCATATATCGGCAAACTATATATGTATGTGTATGTGTTGCTAGTGTACTAGAATGGGCTAGTAGGTGGGTGGAGCTATCTTGCTTGGGTGTTTCACTGTATGGCCTGATCTGTATGTTGACATGCACCTATATGTGTCGATAGGTAGGTGGAGTCACTCTAACCAGATGGTCAAAGCCATAAGCTGATGTCGATTTTGTATGGGGCTGGCGTTGTACATTGTGTGCTATGTAAGGTCAACTGACAAGTGGTGTAAACCTGACTGGGTGGACAGGTCCATGAGTCACACTCAATTTTGGCATAGGCCGACTTGTGTAAATAAAAGAATAAATAAATAAAAATAAAAGAATAAATAAATAAAAATAAAAGAATAAATAAATAAAAATAAAAGCAAAAAGGCTGAGATGGGATGAAGTGCAAAGAAAAAGAAAAATAAAGTAAAAATAAAAGAAGAATTAAAAGATTTGTTGGGGGTGTGGATGGTAAGAGATCAACAAGGGAAATGAATTGTAGTTTTGCAAACCAAGTTAGTAGGGATTATCATATATGAGTGCTTGGAATAAGCTTCTAGACCTGAATATGATGAGTGAATGAAAGACCTATGAAGCTTACGATTTATTCATATGATTTCTAGTCTGACTGTATTGGATGTACCATAATAGATTGAGTGTGAAACTTGTATCTACTTTGTTCTCTAAGTTTGTACAAAGTTCAATAATTTGTCTGAAATAAGCATGTTCTTGCTCTCTTTTTTAAAGTTGATTTATATCCACCCATGACTAGTTGACGCTTGTTTGTGTTTGTTGTTATGTATGCAGGTTGGTGCATCTGAGGAATGCACAGGTTCAGAGGGGGTGGATGTGGTCAAGATATTGAACCCAATCCCACAAGCCAATTAAATGTATGTAAAAGTCCAATTGAGGTTAAGAATAATACAATTGAATCAAATGAATGTGTCACTATTGCAAGTACAATGAGAAATCATCAGACAAATGCTATATACGATATCAATTTGTTTATGCTTGATGATCTCAATCCATAAAAGAGTTCACTATTGCATATTGATGTGTGATTGAATTGAAAAAAAAGGAAAGAAGTATAAAGAATAGAGAGAATGACTTCGAGCAACATTTGAGAAAGATGAACGGTACTGAACTGAACATATCTCTTATTGCACATTGAAAGGTATTTTCATATTCAGTGATTATCATTTATTTGTTTGCTTGCGTCAAGATTCATGTTCCTACAAAGAATGTTAAAAATGTAAATATGAATGTAATCATATGTACGCATATCTGAGTGGTTTCATGTGTGTGTGAATGCATGTGCAAATGTTAGCATATGTATGTATGTGTATTATATGATTTGTGTATGTGCGTTGCATATGTTTGTGCATATGAACATGCATTATGTGCACATGTGAATATATGTATGTGTATGCATGTCTGATGTTTGTGCATGTGTGTTTAATGTATATGCACATGTTTTTGTGTGTATTGCATTGTGTTATATGATTATGCTAATTTGTTGTGTACATATGCATGTGTATATAAATATATGTATGCACCTATGTTATTTTGAAGAGCTGATGATCCACCCGTGAAGTTTTGCAAAAGACTAGAGTGCCTTCTAGATGACAACCTTCCTGAATGTCATGAAAAGTTTATCTCCTATAAGCGTTTTGAGCAAGCTCTATCCCATTGAGTCTTGGTTGAGGGGTTCGCTCTGATAATGCTAGAGCATAGTAGATATGGTGGAAGCTTCTATAAATTCAAGTCAAGTTGAAGTGATTACGGATAGCGGGGTGGCAATCATGCTGATTCGAGCTTTGTGTTGCTATATCCATTGAAAGTGTTTTTCGCTATCAGATGAATTTCTCCACTCTAACTTACATTCGAAAAAATTAAAATCTTCTTAAAGATTGGTGATCTCTAAACCTCTCAAATTGTGACTTTTTGATTTGAATGATATTTTTCTTTAGTACTTGCAAGCAAAGAAAAAGAGGAAGATGTGCTATAAACAGAACATAAAGGGATGATAAGTAATGATTCTAATTGTGTACATGGATTAAGGGTATCATGTATATGAGTTTATGTAATGAACGTGTTTATGATGTGAGAAGTAGACCATAGATGTTAGACATGTATATGTGAAGATGAAGTCCATGTACATGATCATATAAACCCGCCATGATCATGTATGCTATCAAATGTGGATTGACATAGAAGACAATTTGGATGAGGAGTTAGAATTGTCCAAAATCTATAAGGATTCAGACAGTTCTACTAGTTATGCTTCCAGAATCTCCACTACGATAGATGAGATAGCTGAGCAGGTTGCCAAGAAGCTAGGATTTCAAAATAAACAAACACCATGGGTCACCTCATTTAAGCGATGTTATACTTGCAGAAGAGACAACATAGCTAACGTATGCCCATTGCAAAACCAAAACATGAGAGAACTCAATGCTCCATATTGCACTAATGAGAGAAGATACACCAATCATACAGCTCAACATTGTCCCTACAATAGGTAGGATATCAAACAAACCTATCAACAACCTTACCAATAGGGTAGGTATCAGAACCAATACCAGCAATTATCATATTACAGGCCACAACAACAATATCAACCTCAATACCAACAACAATATCAAGTACCATATAGGCCACAAGTAGTCCTAGGAAACCAACCACCACCTCTTGCAAATGTGATTCCAGTTAAGTATGCAGTGGCAGAGGAGAACCCTAACAGAGCATTAGTGCCAATGACCCCTTTGGTCTCACAAAATGACCCTCATGCTCAGAGTTTAGACTACACCCATGAAGTTAGTCCACAAGCTTATTACACAGAGTCACTTGAGCATAGTGAGACTTATCCCTATCAATATGAGACACTACCTATGGAATCAAATTGGGAGTCAGAATACTCTAACGTCATGTATGCAAATTCTAACCCTAGGCCCCAATTGAGACAAATGAGATGACAAGCCCCTAGAGGACCATGTTTCAGATGTCATGAGGACCATTTCATTCATGAATGTCCCCACCCATCGACTCTTGGACAAGGACATAATATCACAATACAAGGCTTTTGTCCTGAGTACGGTAAAGAACATCTCCTGAAGGGTTGTCCAAGGAACCCCTCTACTATGCCCAAGGTTACACCAATTAATTTGGTAGGCTTAGTGGTGGATTCAAGCTCAAGTAGCCTTAATGTGGCTTCTATACAAGAAATCACTAGGGCACAAGCCTTATAACATGCTAATCGAGCTGAGCAATCAGAGTTAAGTGAATTAGGAGAGCCTAGCAAGAGGTAAACAAGATCATGGAAGGATACCAGGGAGAAGGCCATTTCTAAGTGGGCTAGAAAACTATTGGAATTAGAAGAAAGCCTACGAGATGCAAAAATAAAAATTGCAGACATTGCATCTCAAAACCCCTCGCATGTCGAAAGTCCATCCACTCCACTTCATCTAACCCCACTACTCATTGTAAATAGACCACAACTAGGTTTTTCATAGATTCAACCCTAGAAGGCTTGGACATTATGTTAAAGGCCTACCAGGCTCAACTTCAAGAAGGGCCAGCAGTTGCAAACCTAGACAAGAGTTACCCTAGAGCACATTTAGACATTGAATGGACAAAAATGTGCATGAAAATGGTAGCACTAAGAAACACTAGAGTAGCTGGTAAACAAGCTGCATGTTTCTTTACCTCCATAGGCTCAACCAATTGTAGAAAGAGAAAGCTCAACACCAACTAAAGTTTAAGTTTTTGATTCCATAGATGATGGAGCACCTCTTTCAATTGAACAGTACTCTCAAGAGTTCTTGTGGGAAATACAAGAAGAGAAATGGGCCAAGGAGAAGGGAAATCTCCCTCCTATTCTTGAAATTGATGATCTTCATGATCAATTTCCCCAAGACATTCCATCTATTTATGAAGATCAAGCAGAGCAACAAGAAAAAGAAAGATTATATCTTGGATCTAAATCTCTTACAAGAGTTGCCACAATTCACATGCCCATGCGAATTTGAATCTCTTCAGATAAGAGCTCCCACAATATTGATACGAAGACTCAATGGCTCCAAGAAATAATAAAGTCATGAAGAACACTAAGGTGCAATGTCATCTCACCTTAGAAGCATTGCTCAAGGTAAAACCTAAGCTGTGGAATCATGTGGTGAATGAGGTTCCAGAACTTGGTTCCAATATGTCAAAAGTAGGCTCTAAGCAGAAAGTCCTAGAGATTCCTCTAGACAAAATAGGAGACATGAGTGAAGGTGAAGAAGGTAATACTTATCTTCTAATCACCTACCAAGGTTACACAACCAAAACTATCATAGATTCAGGTGCTGGTGTTGCGATTGCGACCACCTCCTTGTGGAAGCAATGGGGCAAACCTGCATAAAGGAACTAGAATGAAGCTTCAAACGGATCACGACTATATTGAAATCTCAAGGAATGCTAAAAGGGATAACTCTAACCACTTGTGGTGTAGATTTTGAAAACAACTTTGCTGTATGTGACTTTGGCAAGAATAATGTCTATGAAATGATCCTAGGAAGACCATTCCTATGGCAATTGAAAATAGTACAAGATTGGGGAACCAACTCCTTGTACTTGCAACACTTAGGGATCAGGAGCAAGGTCAATTTGAAGGATTATACCTTCAGAGATGTAGCACCCCTACAGTGGAATCCTATCCACAAGGTGAAAGAAGACTCAATCTCTGTTCACTCTGTAAACTCTTTCGATCCATCATGGATGCATAAAGGTACTCAGTTGTGGTTGTGCAAGCTTGTAGAGGAAGAGGAAAGACACATAAAAGCAAGAGAAGAAGTAATAAGGAGCCAGACTAGTTAGAGACCCAACCTACACATCGATGATCTTTCTAGATGAGAATTTTGAGCCTCATGGTTGGGCAAAAATATTAGCCACCATGGACATTGCATCAATGAAGAACAACGGATGCCTCATTGTGATGAAGAGGGTTATGATATCTCTTTGTTCACGTGTGAACCCTTGCTAGAGGAATGTGACTCTAATGAGGTCATAGAAGAAGAGGAGGATGGCGATGATGTAGAGTCCAATACAATGGATAATTGCTTTGACTCTGTTAGCTCATGAACTGGTCGATTTTGATGCACTAACCTGCCCATTTTGGAAAGTATTTGTTTGAACATAGGTGTTTGGCAATAAGAATAGATGGCCGGTGTTTTGCTTCAGTGGCTGTATTGAAAGCTAGTGCAAGACTTAAATGCATTGACGGTGGGCAGGAGCTGTATGCAGAAATTGTGAAAATGAGATGCAATGATGATTCGTATGCATGCAACTTGAAGGGGGTAACTCCAAATGCAGTGACATTCACATTGTTAATAAGAGCTTGCGGAAGCATAGGAGCAGTTGACAAGGGGGAGCAAACTCACAATAAGATTGCAAAAGAAGGTTTACATAGGAGTGATATTGCAGTCGGCAATGCTTTGGTTGATAAGATATGCTCAACATAGCCACGGTCAAGTCCAGTGTCGCAAAGCGAAGCGTGGCCTCCAAGACAAATTTACTGTCTACTCCCACCTTGGTGTGCCGGTTATCCACTTGGAATCTCCATTTCATCACTTGGACAGATAATTATCATATTTTCGTTTATTTCCATGGAAACGAGTCAAGCCATGTCGGATTTGTTCCGCTATGCTTTGAGTGCTGCCCTCAGCTGTATCGTGCTCATTGTGGGAATCCGCCATTTGGATCCTAATAGAGCCATTGAGAAGAAGGCTGCTAAGCATAAGAAGGAGATTGCAAAGCGACTTGGTCGCCCGCTTTTGCAGACTAATACCTATGAGGATATAATCGCATGCGATGTTGTCAATCCCGATCACATTGATGCCACCTTTGAATCGATTGGTGGTCTTGATGGTGTCAAACAATCTTTGCATGAATTAGTGATTCTTCCATTGCAACGGCCAGATCTATTTGCTCATGGGAAGCTGCTAGGACCCTAGAAGGGCGTTTTACTCTATGGACCTCCAGGAACTGGAAAGACTTTACTGGCCAAAGCTATTGCAAAAGAGTCTGGTGCTTTGTTTATAAACGTGAAAATATCGACACTAATGAGCAAATGGTTCGGTGATGCACAGAAGCTAGTCACAGCTGTTTTCACATTAGCATACAAGCTCCAGCCAGCAATTATTTTTGTGGATGAAGTAGACAGCTTTTTGGGTCAGCGAAGGGCGACAGAACATGAAGCTGTTACAAATATGAAAACAAAATTCATGGCTTTGTGGGATGGTTTTACCACAGATCAAGATGCACGTGTTATGGTTCTAGCTGCAACAAACAGGCCATGGGAACTGGATGAAGCCATTCTTCGCAGGCTGCCTCGTGCATTTGAAGTTGGAATGCCAAATGAGAAGGAACGAGCCCACATATTACGGGTCATATTGAAAGATGAGAATGTGGACCTTGATCTCGATTATGATAAATTGGCTGCTCTGTGTGATAATTATAGTGGATCAGACTTGAAAGAAATTTGCTGGCAGGCCGTTTTTTTTGCAGTTCTGACGGGAAGGTCATTTTTGTCAGGAGACTCCCCCCCCCTCCTTTCCGTTTTTTTTGCCAGAAAAGGGGATGAGGGCAGGCGTTTTTGCTCTCTCTCTCTAGATTATCTTCATTCATTCTTTTGTCTATCTGGGCGTCGACATCCGCCATTCTTCTTCGTTTTTTGGAGAGATCGCATAGCGGGGGGTATGTGGGGTGCGGCGTGGGAGGCGTCCTGGATTGCTGACAGCAGATCGGGAGCCTTTATCTACAGCACTTGTGGCAGAGGCTATCTCTGCTATTTCATGCTGGTATGAAGACAAGACAGAGTGGGGTCAGAGTGTTGGCTGGATCTATGGATCTGTTACAGAAGATGTGGTCACAGGGTATCGCATGCATAATCGTGGTTGGCATTCAGTCTATTGCATCACCAAGTGTGATGCGTTCCGGGGAACAACTCCCATAAATCTTACAGACCGACTGCATCAGGTCCTCCGGTGGGCAACTGGTTCAGTTGATTTTTTTTTTCACGGAACAATGGCTTGTTGAGCAGTCCTCATATGAAATTTTTGCAGAGAATAGCCTACCTGAATGCGGGCATTTATCCATTTACTTCAGTCTTTTTGCTCATATATTGTTTCTTGCCAGCACTTTCACTTTTCAGCAATCAGTTTATAGTGCAAATGCTTAACATTGTATTTCTCATATACCTGCGGGTGATTACAATTACACTCTGCCGACTTGCTGTTTTGGAGGTGAAGTGGTCAGGCATAACATTGGAGGAATGGTGGCGAAATGAGCAGTTTTGGCTTATAGGTGGAACCAGTGCACACTTAGCAGCTGTGATGCAAGGCCTTCTGAAGGTGGTGGCTGGCATTGACATTTCTTTCACTCTTACTTCCAAATCTGCAGCAGAGGATGAGACTGATGAGTTTGCAGACCTTTATGTATTTAAATGGACATCTCTTATGATTCCACCTCTTACTATCATGATGGTGAACCTCATTGCCATAGTGGTTGCATTTGCACGTACTATCTATAGTTCCAGCCCAGAGTGGAGTAAATTGCTTGGGGGCGGCCTGTGTTTTCTTCGGGCTGTCCATGCGGGTGTGTAAGGGAGTTCTTTGTCTTACTGTGCATACAAGTGTTCGGGGGGGCAGACAGTGGTGGTCATTTTTGCTGGTGTTCCTGGAAAAAGAAGGGGGACCTTGGTTGACGCTTCGTCACCAAGGGGGGAGGCCATTGTTGGGGTTTTTGGGGGGCTGTTGGTGGGTGTGCAGGTAACGAGGGAGGGGTAACAGAAGAGGGGAGAGGTGCGGGTGTGTGGGAAGAAAGGGGATCGAGAAGGAAGAACGGGGGGCATCATTTTGGAGGGCACGACAGCAGCTAACAAGGGAATGTTTGGGGGCAGAGATGTTATTCTTGAAGGTGTATAGGTGCGCGGAAGGGGAGCTTAGAAGGGATACAGAGCGAAGTCAGACCCACTAGGGTTTCTCCACAAACACATGCTCCCATACCGCAAGTCTGGTATTGCTGAAGAGGACATCAGCATCGTTGTCAGGTGGTGAGCTGGCCTTTGTATGAAGAATAGAAAGTCAACTAAGCAATTTAGGGGCTGTGCTGGTGGAAGGAAATGAGAGCTTCCCGGTGTGGATGAAGATGAGGATTATGGCGCCATTGAGATCGAAGATGAGGAGGGCGATTCCGTCCACATTTTCACTCATCACTCAGGTAGTTTGACCGAATGCTAGATATTTAGTTCAAAAATTTGTTGTTGCCTATTGCCATATTGCATTGTAATCTTTCAACCTCAAAGCTTCGAAATCATTGCATGAATGTGCTTTACTTATTCACTTTTGAGTTATGAATGCTGATTGAGCATGTGCTTTATGTTAAACAGTGCAATGTAACTCCATTTGATCCTTTTCAATGTTATTGATGATGTATTCCTGGAGCTTTTGTTATGTATGAATTTATGCACAACTGAATTAAATTTAATCTATGTACTTAAAATTTGAAGTGTGAGATGTAGACTAGAGAATACTGGGTGGCCTTTAAGATTGACCGTTGCCTTATGTCATTGATAAGTTTGATTACGCCCCGCATTGTTCTGTAATTTGAAATGAGGGGTTGGGCATTGTTATGTATGTTTTGTACATGACTCTCAAAGAGGTGTCTTGCGAGGCATGTGACTTGTGGACCTTCCACATCTAATAGGAAACGGTACATGCCGAGGACCGCTAGGTGTGTGGGTGTTGAGTATAATATCTGTGGGTGGATTTGTTTTTTGGGCGAGATTACTATAGTAATGCTTGGTTGAGTGGTCAGCATGAAGGCACAATAACCTTAAGGCTTTTTGGTTGTCTCCTTGGGTCATAGTTCACTCTATGCTTGCTATGCTGTGTAAGAATAATGCACTGGTTTGTTTTATGGAGCATCGATTGAGTACATAATACATTGGGGATGTTATTTATAACATACGGCCATGCATCACTACTGAGTAATAGCACCATTTGCATGCTTGGTATCTCTATAGGCTCAATAAAGACACTACATCATGGGGTTATCCATTCCTTTTGATGTGAAAACATTAAACATCTTCCCCTAAATCAGGTAGGGTTAATGAGGATGCTGATACAGGGTATGACGGTTTGGGTGATTATGGCTGGCTAGGATTATGGTATTTGCGGATGGTAGAATAAAATTAATGGAATGAACACATATACTTTGATTTGTGGGAGTTAATGTGTGTGAGTGTGATTGAGGTTTTTTTGGTAGGTGTGTGAGGGAAAGAAAGAAAGGGAGCGAGAAAGAAAGAGTGAAAAAAAAAAAAAAAGAGAGAAGGGGAGTGGGAAAGAGTGAGAAAAGGAGTGTATGAATGTGTGTATTTGAGTGTATACATGAAACTGTGTGTGAGTGAAGGAGGGTTGTGGGAAGGTGATTGTGTAAGAGGGGGTGCATGAGAGAAAAAGGACTCGAGAGAACGATAGTGTGTACGTACAAGTGTGTGTTAGACAGTGAAATTGAAGGTACATTAGGGGCTCAAGCAATGCAAGTCAATTAGTTTGAGATGATTTGAGCACACCATAAGCATTTGTGGGCATCTTTTCCTTGGGCTTAGAAACCCATCAGACTCAGAGGAGCACTATTTAGAAAAATGTAGGATTACTTACCTAAAAAGAAAGAGAACATCTCACAAGCATTAAAACTATAAATTCAAGGAAGGAAAGTGAAGGTAGTCAAAAGAAAAAGAAAAGAAAAGCAGTGAAACAAGCACAGGAGGAATCACTGTTTGAAGTACTAGAAAATTTCAAGAAATATGAAGTTGAAGACCAAAAAATTTTGGTGCAATTGCCTAAGAGAGAGGCTATCATAGGAGGTGTATGATAATAAAGAAAAGACCAAAAAATTTTTAGTGAACATTGAAGAGAATGAAGAGAGATGTACGTACATAAGGGAAGACCTAAGTGAAGAAGAAGAATAAGAGCTTGTATCCATATGAAGGGAATATAGGGACATGTTTGTGGGGACTATAGAGACATGAAGGGGGTAGATCCAAAAATAAGCTCTCATATGATCCCCATGACGGCTGACGCCAAGCCCACCAAACAAAATCCTTATACATATAATGACACTTATGCAGCTAAAATAAAAGAGGAAATTGGCAGATTGATTGTAGTTGGATTTATCTATGAGATTGAGCATACTGAATGGGTGTCCCCCATTGTAGGGGTGCCCAAGAAGAACAAAAAGATGTGGGTGTATATTAACCTTAAAAAAGTTAATGCCGCTATTATTAGAGATAGCTATCCATTTCCAATCACTGAACATTTATTGGAGTGTGTTGCAAGCAAGGAAGTTTATAGCTTCCTTGATGGATTTTTAAGCTACAACCAAGTAGCCATTGCCCCATAAGATCAACACAAAACAACCTTCACCATAGAGTGGGGAATCTTTGCATTTCATGTGATGCCATTTGGGCTCACCAATGCACCTACAACATTCGAAAGGTTGATGGTTCATGTCTTCAAAGAGTTCTTGCAAAAGAGCTTAGAAGTATATGTTGACGATTTATGTGCTCATTCCCAAGAAAGAAGACACCACATCCCTGAGCTCAGATAGATTTTCAACGTGTAAAGAATTTCAAGTTTGTTTGAACCCAAAAAATTATGTGTTCATGGTACGTCAAGGTAAGTTCTTAGGTCATATTAGTTCTAAGAATGGAATATCAAGTGATGAGGACAAAGTAAGAGCCACAGTGAAGTTGTCAAGGGCAAGGAATGTTAAAGAGGTACAAGCCTTTATGGGCCACATTTCAAGGTGTTTGGTTGTTTAGCTTATGTTCATGTACCATCACAAATAAGAGGTAAGCTAGATGAAAGGGCAACAAAAGCAATGTTTTTTGGGTATGACTCAACTCAGATGGTTTACAAGCTCTATGGTCCTTCAACCAAGCAACTACAGGTAGGGATGTTGTGTTTGAAGAACACATGTCTTGGTATGATGAAGATAAACAAAAGGTAACTCTACCATATGATCGTGCTTCTGAATCTCATCAATTAGGAAGCAAGCATGATACACAGGTCCAAGATCCAAGAAGTGATACAAATGATGAACAAGATGAAAGGGAAAAGGATTAAAAACTATGGAAGTCAAGAGGCAAAGCAAAGATGCAAGAGTGTGGAGAATGCTTCAAGCAAGCCCCTAGAAAATCAACAAGGGAGAAGAAACAACTAGAAAGGTATGGATACGATTCCACATTTGTTACAAAGCATTCAACCTACTCGAAAAAATACTCAATTTCAAAAGAACCCTCAACCTATGAGGGGGCAAAGGGAATATCTAATTGGTAAAAAAACCATGAAAGAAGAAATAGATGCATTGAAGGAGAAAGACACTTGGGATTTGGTTCCAATATCACCCAATCAAAAGATAACTAGTTGCAAATGGGTATATAAAATTGAAAGAAATTTAGACGGATCATTTTGTAGGTATAAGGCAAGACTAGTACGTTGCCAAAGGATGCTCACAAATGCATGGTATAGACTATGAGGAAACATTCTCACCAGTTCCAAAGATGACTACAATTAGAACATTGATAAGTGTAGCTGCTGCAAGAAATTGGAGACTCCTCCAACTTGATGTAAAAAATGCATTTCTAAATGGTTGGATAAGTGAAGAGGTATACATGTCACAACCTCCAGGTTTCAAAAAACCTAATTATGCATCTTATGTTTGCAAACTTAAGAAAGCATTGTTTGGATTCAAACAAGCTCCTAGAGCTTGGAATTACAGGTTGGTTACACACCTTCAAGATCAAGGGTTCATACATAGCAACTCAAATCCTTCTCTATTCATAAAAAAGGATCACAATGACATTATCTATCTATGTGTATATGTAAATGACATAACTATGACAGATGATGATATGAATGGCATTCAAAGGATCAAGAGATACATGCAAGAGCAGTTCAAAATTAGTGATTTAGGTGAGCTCACATTCTTTCTAGGTATGCGGTTCATATACATAGATGAAGGAATGTACTTGACTCAGAGGAGATACATTTAGGATCTACTTCTTAAGTTCAAAGTGGAGAACACAAAATGTGTAGGTACACATTTGGAGATGAATCATAAACTTAGTGTTTATGAAGGTGAGAAAATTGAAGCCATGCCTTCTTCAACCTGCACACTTTGTTTTCATGCCCTTTCTGCAAAAATCCATGGGGATGAAAAACATACACTTTGTCATGCAAATCACCATTCATAAATGCAATTTTAATGTACAATTGATGTACATTCCAAACATGATGAGCTGCAAGTGCACAGATGCTACAAATAGTAGTCATTTGGCATGTAGAGCAAAGGTCACATCATCTTGTATACCCACTTAATGCCAATGGCCTTCTTGCCAGGAGGCCAGTCACATAAAGACCATGTACCATTTTTCATGATAGCGTGATATTCTTATTGCATAGCATCCATCCAATTTTTACAATTTTGTGCTTCATCAAATGAAACATGCTCATTCTCATCACAGAGACTAGAGGCAGCCATAGCATAGCAATTTTCTGCAAATGAAGCAATATGAGAGCTACAATGAGTATGATATGACAGATGTGCATCTAATTTGCTATCACACAAAGTTTGCACCAACCATTTTGGCATAATTTTTGCCTCCTCAATATCATCTCTCTCATCAAGAAGTGCATCATGTAAATCTACATAAAAAATGGAATGAAGTTGCCTCATAAGGACTAGCACTAGAATATCCACCTATAAGAAGAGGCAGCAAAATATCATACATGTCTTTGGAGCTAACTGATGTCTCCTTAGTACATGAAAGTAATGGCTGAATAGAATCTTCCACAAAAACAACATCACGGCTAACCAACATGCATTTAGTCTGTGGATGATATAGATGATAGCCTTTGATTTCATAATTGTACCCAACCAAAATATATTTCACTGCTTTATCATCCAATTTTTTGCATTGATGCTGCACACATAACAACCTCAAGCCAAAAACTATCTGGTAAAGCCTGAGTCGTGACCATACACCTCGCCATCTCCATGAGTGACCTATTCTTTTGTTCAACAACTCCATTTTGTTGAGGTGTATACGGCACTGTACACTGATGTTTTATCCCATGTTTAGCCAAAAATGCATTAAAATCAGAAGATACATATTCTCGCCCTCGATCAAAATGGAGGGTGCCCATCTTACATGCTGAAAGACTTTTAGCCAAAACCAAAAATTGTTTGAAGCACATAAACACCTTGGACTATGATTTCAATGGATATACCCATGCATGCCTAGAAAAATCATCAATGAAAATCACGAAGTAAAGATAGTTTCTAAAAGAGTGTGTCTCCACCACAAACATCATTGTGAACAAGCTGCAATTTTTAGTAGCTCGAACTGAAACATCTTTTGGAAAATAGGAACACTACATTTTGCCCAAAATATGTCCTTTAGAGACATGTTTAACAGGTGCTTCAAGTTTGGGCAGAGAGGACACCATTTCATATTTCTGTAGGCATAGCAAACTAGAAAAATTCAGATGATCAAAGCATGCATGCCAAAGCTTTGCATGTGAAAAATCCTGATAATCATGTATTGCACATGGTGAATCATTCATAGATTTTTTATAGTCTATGAGCTTATACAACCCATGACATAAAATGCCAGAAGCAATAATGACATCACCATTTGACAGATCATGAACTGTACATCTGTCATCAACAAATTTCACAACCAAGCCAATCTTGGCTAAAGCTAAAATTGTTGAAGGTAATGCAGATGACATTGAAGATGACAATATTCTTCATGTTCCTATTCATGCTCCGGTCCCTGGTGCACCTGCTATAGAGCAAATTTGTTGGGATAGCAGAGATGCTCAAGCATATGCATTGATAGCCTTGTCTATCAAACATGCCATTATTCCTCACATTCGCTCTTTTAGAATAGCTAAGGATGCTTGGATACACTTACCACTTTATACCAGATAAGGAATGAGGCTCGTGTTGCTTAACTCCAAAAATAGTTGGAGAGAAAGCACATGAATGAAGGAGATTCCATGGATAGTTTTCTAACAAAGATCAAAGATTTGAAGGAACAATTGATTTCTGCTGATGAAGTCTTCCTTGAGAGTTCACTTGTGCGGACTGTTCTGAATGGTCTTCCCAATTCATATTAGAGTTTTGCTTCTACTCTTTGTTTGATGATGAAAGGCAATCCAAATGCCTTAACATTTGAGGAGTTAGTCTCTATTCTATTGCAGGAAGATCAGTCTAGGAAGCACACATCCATTATGTGTGTTGCATATCAAGCTTTCCTGACTAGTCACAAGGGCAAAGGTATGTGGAGCTCTTTTACTAGTAAGCAAAAATATGCTAATTCTACACAATCAAAGAAGGAAAATAGAGACGAGAAGAAAACTGAAAAGTAGAAATTATTTTTCAAATATTGTAAAGAAAATGATCATGTCATCAAGAGCTATCCAAAGCTGTCTGCTAAAGAGGCAAGGAAGAAAGAGGCTGGAATGGTCATTGTAGAGGCCTCTACACCGAGGACAGAGTTTGCTAATCTTCTGTAGAATGAAGAATGGGCATTTACCACTGTTTGCAGTTATGACCCATCTTCTCATGAACAGTGCATGTCTATAGTAGAATCAGATGTTTGGTACTTTGATAGTGGGGCAACCAAACATATTACCTCACAACACATTTTCTTCACTTTACTCGAGCCTGCCCCTATAGGGAATATTGTCACATGCACCAAAAACTCCTCTTATCCTATTATGGGAGTTGGTAAGATCATTCTGACTACTGCTGATGGTAGTTCTTTTACATCCTTAGATGCTTTATTTGTGCCAGGGATCAAGAAGAATGTGATGAGCATCATCATGTTCTCCAATTGGGTGAACTAATTTTGACATATTAATATTAGTCACAAGAGGTTCTACAGGGGATTGCAAATACCTAATCACTATGCAATATACATTAATGACATTGAGAGAGAGAAAATCTTGGTTGGCCTTCAAGATGCTTATCCTCATCTTCTATGAGTTCATCTATTAAATTATTAGGCTTGGAAAATACAAAGTCTCCCATTGTTTGCATTTATGGGTTTTTTCAAAGGTGATTATATACTTGAGATTCACCTACAAGAGACTAGACGATTACTAGACTAGTCTTTCACTAGTTTTGATTATTTGAGCTATGAGTACCGAATAAGCCCATTATAATCAATTCTAGTACTATGAGGTCCAGAATCACAAAAGTTAATTCAAACGTAGCTCCATCCATAGTAATTGTGATATCTCTAATAATACCTAAGATTGCACTCTCGATTGGTCTTCCATGCAAAGAAATAAAGGTGTTGGTTTCATGTTCTTCCACTCAAGCTGATTATAGATTATGAGAGAGATGATATTAAATTGGAGTCTCCATTAATAAGAACTTCTTTATTATCTTTTTTTGATACCAAACTTCGATAAGTGGAACTTTGTGATCAATGAAACCAATCTCTATCTACATGATATTGTTTACATGTACCATAGAATGCTTGAGGAGTTCACGGCTAAAGCTTTACCACAAAGAAAGGTGTTCTCCTAAAGGAATCTAAATAGGTACCTGGAGTGCAGTACTCATCAATTTTAAAACCAATTCTAGTTCAACTTGGGATCGATCATTGTAGTCTATAAAAACATGTGGGGCCAGACTTTGGTGTTCTTGGGACACATTAAGAGGGGTCTTCAACAGAGTACAAAACAACACTTTGAAGCACTTCAAGTTGTCTCACACAAATTTTAGGATTAGTCTTAGGTTGTTTGGTGTAGAATTTGGGGTTACTCTAGGGTTGTTTAGGGTATTGGGGATTGTTTCTTAGTGGCTTTTCTATCTTTGTTAAAAGTTTTATTCTCATCTATTATTCAAGGAGTAAATTATGGAGGTACATTTTGCAACCATTTGGCCACTTTTTCTCTAATATTTCTTGCTGTTGTAGTTTGTTCGTAATTGGTGCTCTTTAGGTTAAATAGTTGTATATGATCAAGTTTGAACTATGGTGATTTCATGTTCCAGATAAGTTAGTTTTGCCTACCATTGGATTTGTTGATCAAATTGCATGAGGGAAATTAGCTCAAACATTACCTTCGTCTACAAAAGTTGCATTGTGAATCCCTTACGCATTCTTTCTGTAGATTAGATGGATCTTCTCTATATCAAAAATCTTGACTACATGGATTATGGTATAGAAAATCAGGGAAATCAAGCTTTTGTGCTTAAGGTGGTTTTTAGCCCCTGTGATTGTGAGTCGAACTGTTAAGCTGCATATTATGGGGGAGGATAATGTTCTTGAATGGGTGGATATGTATGTTCTAGCAATGATTAGGCATATGGTTCATTGTGATTAGGTGGTTAAGGACATTACTAGAAAGTATTATGAGGATATTGGGGTGCAAGAGGGTGGTTGGGTTTTGGAAAAGGGGTAATGGGTAGATAAGGAGTGTAGTAATTTTTGTTCACCTCATGTGTTGCTGAGTTCTGAGTTTGAAGTCTATCATTGTGAACACTGTTTGATGAAGTATGATCAGTAACATCACAAATTGTATAACACATTTAGTTTGAAGCATAGAAGTTAGTAGTGTGTCCTACATTTGTATAGCATGTAGTAAAACTACTTTAAGGGTTCAAAAGACTCTCTAAGATGAGCAAGTTTCCTTTCTATATGATCCAAATACTTTTTTAGTTCACTAGTTTTTGCCTTCATTGTAGTTATTCCTAATTTTCTCTCGAATTTCAAAACATTTGGAATGACATACTCTAGAGAGATTTTTTAAAAAAAATATTTCTCTTATTACATTGCTAGATGCCCCAACTTGGATATGCACAAAAGAAAAAAAAATCTAGTTTTATTCTCCTTTTGTTTCTAGGAAAGGTGGCGTTAAAATGATTCTTTGTAATGTATCAATATATTTTGTTTGAAACAAACTATTCCTCCATCAATATATTGATTCATAATTGTTTCTAATGTATCAATATATTTTGTTTCAAACAAAGCTATTCCTCCATCAACTTGCATAAATTGAATGCCCAAATAATGTTGCAAATTTCACAAATTCTACATCTCAAAAGAGGCATGCAAAACAGCCTTAAATTCAACAATATGCTTCTCATTAGGACTAGTGAGTACCATATCATCAAGATATACAAAAATTATCAGAAGTACATCATTTGCACACTTAAGATATAAGGTGCTCTTAGTTGAACTATTCTCAAAATCATGTACAATCAAGTAGGCATGTATCTTTTCATAACAAGCACATGGTGCTTGCTTCAAACCATATAAGGACTTTTTCAAAATGCACACTTTGTTTTATGCCCTTTCTACACAAAACCACAAGGCTAAACTACATACATTTCTTCATGTAAGTCACCATTCAAAAATGTAGTTTTAATGTCCATATGATATACATTGCAAACGTCATTAGGTACAAGTGTAGAAATGCTACAAACAGCGGTCATTTGGCATGTCGCATTAACAAATGTTCTCATCAAAATAAATGCCTCTCTCTTGAGCAAAACATTTGGTGATAAGTGTAGCCTTATACATGTCGACTGTTCCATCAAGCTTACGTTTGAACTTGTATACTCATTTAGTGCCAATGGCTATTTTTCATGGAGTCAAATCCCATAAAAAACTAGTATGATTCTTTATAATAACATCATATTTTGATTGTATAAAAACCATCCAATTTTTTAAATTTTATGCTTCATCAAGAGAAACAATCTCATTCTCATAACAAAGACTACAGACATTCATTGCATAGCAACTTGATGCGAATAAAACCTTATGAGAGCTTGAAGGGGTATGGTATGACAAAGATGCATCTAATTTGCTATCTCTCAAAGTCTACAGTAGCCATTTAGGCATAATTTTAGCATCTTCTATGTCAGCCCTCTCATCAACAAGTGCATCATGTAAATCTGCATCATAAATGGAATGAGACGCATCATCATGTGGAGCCTATAAAGATTGAGAAATTGCCTCACTTGGAGAAGCACTTAAGTCCACCTGTAAAAAGAGGTAGCAAAGTTGCATACAAGTCTTTAGAGCTAATAGAAGCCTCCTTGGTACGTGAAAGTGATGGTTGAATAGAAACTTCCACAAAAAAAACCCTCATGGCTAACCAAAATGTTTTTAGCCTATGGATTATATAGATGATAGACTTTCATAACTATACTCGATAGAAATACATTTCACTACTCTATCATCCAATTTCCTACATTGTTGTTAGACATTAAAGGATGTTCGACACATTTTTGTGATTGCACCTGCATCGCACGTCATTGATATTCAATATGAGAATATTGCCACTTAGATGTACCTTTGTGGACTCTATGCAGATGTGAGTTCTTGTGGTAGTTGGCTTCAAGAAATTGCAACATCTTTCACAGAAAGGATAAATCCATTGGCATTTTCCTTAGGATCAAGACAATGACTTAGAAATGTATGAAGATGGTTACTGATGTTCTTGACAAGGATTTTTTCTATGAGGCTTTCGTATGCCATAGTTAGAACATTAAATGGAGAGATACTCTCCTTTCTTTGTAGTATCCCCAAGCAACTCATCATGTATTCCTCAATGTTTGAATTATAATGCCCTTTCTACTGGTTTCCATAACTATTTGTTTTTGGCATCCTTGGTTTCTATATCCGTTAACTTGGGGCAACGGAGCCTATACCAGTGACCATTTGTAACCTTCCTTCTCTTCATTTAATTTAGTAATCTTCTTTAAAAGGAACAATTTAGTACATTGTGAATATCCAAAGGCAACCGCAAAACATCGTTCAACGCATCATACAATAGATGTGAGGGGAAAATAACATCTTGAAGTGTGGTTTACATATAAATGCACTTGTATCTATAAGAGCTGGTCATAATTCAAGTATCAATTCTTATAAGAAGTTGACAAGCACGAAAAAAGTTGTGGGAATTCAATTGTTAAATTTTACGTTTAAATAATAATAATAATAATAATACATTGAATCTCATCTGCACTCTTTAGTTAGCTTAGTTGGTTGGGCCCTTTGGGGGTGTGACAGTTCAATCCTTTCTAGTTCGGGCTCTAATAAAATAACAATACAATGGAATAGATCAGTAGATATAGTTGAGAGAAAAATGTAGACAATGATAGATACAGATTGAGAGATGGAGAGCTCGAATTCTCAAATGGTCAACAATAATGCAGCTACAACAATGGTGTCGTCCACTTGTACACTCCCAGTATGAAGCTTAGATAGTGATCTAGAAAGACTCTAGATGAAGGGCTTACTAGTGCGTAATGCTATGTAAAGTTCAACATGGGCCATGCTTATATTGCTTTTATAAGGGGAGTCGGTATATATAAATATAGTCAATGGATACAAAATGGTCGTCAAAATATAGAATCTAACAATATCTTCATGACCAAAATTCCTACCATCTCGGCCCTACAGGCTAGGGGGATAGGCTCTTTGGACCCCTCATAAGGGGGCAAGACCCCCTTTGCACCCCTCTCATTAAGGGTCTATGGACAAACCATGCCATGCCACAAGTCCTTTATTTTCACCTTGAATAGAAAGCCAATGACCCAAAAGTTTATCCTTACCTAACCTAATGGATAGGCTCACAAAGATCATCTATTGCCATCAAGAGTCACACATAGAACTTATCTAACTTGGAAGTTAAAGTTTTGCAAATGTCTGGTCTCTCACAATGGTGGTCTCTCACAATGGCTTCTCCTCATAACAGGGGCCTTACAACTTAGAGCACCATGGACCATTTGTGTTCACTTGAGGATGGAGTATATCTAAAAGGAGCTAGATACTTATCACCACTTGTAGGGTGGCAAATTCGCAAACCAGCCCCTTTGGGGGATTGTTGGGTTTTTGAGCTATCCGATTCAAATTAGTCATCCCGTTAGCCTTTAAGACCATCCCTTCCTTGTGTATACCTTAATAATTGTTAAGGCTTTCTATCCTAGTAGTTCTTATATGTCTAACCCTTGCTAGAGATTCCCTTGGATGCTATGCTCATCTTTCATTGTATTTTCATTGTATTATCAATTGATTCAAACTAAACCTACAGAGAACATCTCAATGATCAAATTTCTTATGAAAAAATACAATACATTGAATCTTATTTTTGTAAGTATATGAAGATCACATGCATGAATGATCGTACATACATCCTTCTATTCCATCCAAACAACACATATCTTGCTATTCAATACAAAAGAAAAATGGCACCATACAAAATTAGGCCACTCTAACACTCCTCATTAATATTACTTAACACTCTTCATTAATATTACTTTCTTTTCTTTGTGTAAAAAAAAAGACACTATGACACAAATCGTCGTGCATTGATATCCATTCATGAAGTGACTCGAAGGAATTAGAGGACCTTCGCACATTTTTTTAAAGAGGATGTCTAGTGGAAGCTTATTCCCCTTTGATTGAGAGTACAATTGTAGTATTGAATTTCCTTTTGTTTAAATTGATTGAAAGAACAATTGTACAAGTGAAAATGTATATTGGTGTTCACGTCTCATAGGTGGGTTGGTTAAACACTAAGCTCTTGAGGTGGAAGGCTTGTGTTCAACCCCCAGGGTAAACATGTAATGGCTTTGACGAGTCTAAACCAATTGCAACCAATTGTGACTTTGTCTAACCTCTCCTTTATGAGATATAGAGAGTTCCATGGTATTATTGCCCATTCATCTGTCCAGTTATTCTTTCAAAGTTAAAGCTCAGAAAAATAGACGCTTACCAAATCTCCATTTAAAAAATATATATAGTATCTGCCAAACCCCCTTATTCCAGAAAGCAAGGGATATAATCATGATGGTCCCAAGGTGATAAGGATACTAGGTTTGGATTCGTGTAAGACCCAAACAATAGCTCAAACCAACTATACTAAACGCGCACCTCACCTCGCACAATTGATAGGTGCCTCATCGCAATCCACTACAGACGTCAACTGGACATTACGAGCCTCGTCGAGTCATCTGGTCGGCGGCACGTATTTCCTTGCAAAGCTTGAGAAACAGAGGCAAGTGGTGTAGCGGATAGCATCGAATGCCGTGGAGCTGATTGCCTGGGTTCGATTCCTGCCCAGCTGGACATTTCAATTCCTTGTCATTTCAACTTTCCTTGTACCCTCAAAAAAAAAAAAAATAGAGGCAAGTGGTGCCTGCCATGGCGAGAGTCCAGACCCACAGCCGCCCGTCACACCTTGACGGTTGCCCCGTCATAAGTGAGCGAAACCCAGCAGCACGTCACTCGCAGGTAAAGCGGCCGTATATCATGAGCGTCATCAGGAGTCAGCACCATATCTCCAAAGACAGAGAAAAAGAGTACGCATCTGAAACTCCGCCATACTTTTTTTTTTTTTTTTTACACGTGAATGGGACTAGTGCCCATGGGACCCCCCAAATCCCACAAAGCAGGGGACGAGTTCGGTAAGCTAGAGGGCCTTACAAATGAGGCGTACAAAACTATCATCTCCTTCATGGGGGACCCATTTGGGTTTCAAATTGTTATCTACGAGGAGATAAATACAGTGGTGCCTAAACGGAGGAGATCTCTTGTCTCGAGAGATTCTTTTACCTAGAAGAAACAAGGATTTCTCAATCGACCATTCCTTTGGGGTTTGGCCAAAGTTGACAGCACATCGCTCCCTCCAAATTTTCCAAAGAGTCTCGCCTCTGATGGCATTCCACAGCCTAGAAGAGCAGCCAACCACCTCACTCCAGCGCTTGTTGCCAAATGATTTGGTTCGAGAGACACAGAATCCATGTCACGTGGTGCCAGATAACACGAGACTTGGGGCAATCGAAGAAGAGGTGAACAAGGTCTTCGATGCATCGATGGCACCGCTTGCACCATGGAGGCACACCACAGATTTTGTTGGCCCTTGCGTTGTACCAGATACCTTTATGCAAGATTTGCCACATGAGAACGGATTTCTTGATCTCAATAAGGGGGTGCCAAATCGACATGAACTTAAGTTCCCATCGAAGTTTGGTCCAAGAAAGGCACCACACCTTGTTAAGAGTGTGATGAACATCTAAGTTTTCTTTGAAGTTGGGAATTCTGGATAGTTTCTTACCATTGCTCCATTTGAGGCCCTCTAAGCAAGGAAGATCCTGTCCGCAGAGAAGGCGGGTAGTTGAGTGGTCCCATGCTGAACACCTGTTTTGAAGAAGAGTCCATTCTTCGAGAGAAGTTCTATGTCTAGGGTCTTAGTCTTCAAACCTAATCCACTCGCCGGTCTCTTGTTTCCAGAGCTGTTTCCACTGTTTGTACCCCTTGTTCCATAGCCGCTTAGCCGTTTGGAGGTTCGAAGACTGCACCTCCCTTAAGCCGCTAATTGAGAACCAAATAGAGTCATTTTTTCTTAACAATTTCATTATTGATGATTGCCCTCTTTGAGGGGAGGGACATGATCTTTTTTCTTCTTGTGATCTTCTTTTTCCCTCCCGACTTCTTGACTTAGGATCCTGCTCTTCAGGGGGCTCTTCCAAGGCATGCCCCATGGTTGTTTTTCTTTAAGTTTTGACTTTTGTTGCAGTAATCTTGGAATGCAAACCGGAAGGGTTGGACCAAGGAAGGAGCTTTCACTGTTTGGGTGGTCTTCATTGCTAGTAGTGAAGCCTTCCTCTTTACTCGTGGTGTAACCTTCTTGGTTGTCTTCTTTGCTGGTAGAGCACCCATGGGTATTATCAGTTGGGTCTTCTTTCTAATGATTGTCCCCTGGGAAGTCGACCTCATTAAACTCCTTTTCTAGGTTACAATACATGTTATTCAAAGGAGCAATTGCCGTAGTGTTCCTTGTTGTTGGTCTTCGAGGGCTAACTTTCCTCCTGCATCTTACTTCACTGAATCCTTCTGAATCCGTCTCAACAACGCGAGTTCCCTCTTCTTCCTCCATCGGAGGGGGATGACCCTGAGTGTCCACTTGAGGGAAAGGATCAGGGTCCCATCTAGTTTAATCTTGTTTTTATTCGTACTTTTCTTCAAGGGGAAATCTTTGATCCTATGACCTTGAAGCCCACAACGGAAGCACGCGTTTGGCAAATTCTTGTAGGTAACCTCCTGTGTCCAAGTCTTACCATCTCCACAGTTTATGGAGATTTTCGAGGGAAGGACTTGGTTTAGGTCTGTTTCAATGCAGATCTGAGGGTGCCATCTTGCATTGAAACAATGTTGAGCGATGAAGCCAAATCCTCACACTTTCTAGAGGGGGCCTAGAGCCAAAAACTTGACCAATGAGACAAGTTTTCATAAGTTCTTCTTGCTTTGCCACCACAGATTCTTTACACAAAGATACCACCGGAGGGTCGGTGTCCGATAAGGCAGAATCCATCCAGAGGGGGCACTGGGACTCTGGTGGGGCCATGTTGCTCAAGACCAGCGAGGGAATAAAGGTTGACATTAGCGAGGTAATAGTTTTTAAAAAATTAAGCTTGCTTTAGTAAGGAGAAAACTCTCTAAATGAAACGTACGTGCGCTATGAAAAGACTCTTCTCCAACCAATTCTCTCGAAGTAGGATCAAGAGAGCAAAATCTCTTTCCTTTGTCTGTCGTCCTCCATTTTTGAAATAAAAGGCTTCTCCTTTAAAACATCCCTTGAAAGAGAAAACACCCAACAGGCCCACGAAGAGACCAAAGGGTCAGTTACGCAAAAGTTGGAATTCAACCATGGATCCCGGGTTTTTGGTGAAAAGAGGAAACCAAGAAGCGTGATAGATGGTTTGAAAGTAAATTACGCTTGCGATATCCCGTTTTGTAGCACACACGATAGACGGTTTCTGTTGGAGCAAGTCTATGACAAGCCTAAGTATTGGCTTGAGTCCCACAAAGTCATGAAAAAAGCTTTAAAATGAAGACTATGTAAAGTTCACTTGTGAACTACCTCTTGTAACTTTTGAAGAGTTTACTTAATGTAAAAGTGAAAGAATCTTAAGTGGTTGAGTCCACTTGATCAAGAATGGAAAGAGGAGCCACGAATTTGTGATTTGTGGTAGGTAGAGAATCAAATCAATCATTGATTGATTGGAGAGTGATTGAGGGAAGTTAGCCTCCCAAACTCAACTATAAATAGATGGCAGTTTTAGTCGTGGTTAGAGAGACCTATGTAAAGACCTCCAAGAGCTGAGATTTATGCCATATCAAGGTGTGATTACAAGGCACACATATGTATCAATAAGTCCATTGTATTGTACAAGCAATATACTTTCATTTTCATGATCATTTGGGTTCATATTTCCATGTTCTTGTGAAGTGTACTACTCACTACCATTACTCTTAGTTTTCTCAGTCAGATTGCAGAGATGGTGTCTCTGAGCTTGGTGCATCATTTTCAGTAATTTAACTTGGTAAAGTTAGGTCTATAAGTCTACTATATGATCACAAATTTTCATGTCATTTGGATGTTGCAATCTTCAGTTATGTTCATTTGAAGTCAACAGGGTCTGTTCATCTTCACTTCTCTGTCAGGTACCCGATTTTTTCACTCACCTTGTCAGAGCCATTTCTCAGTGGTTACTTATCAAAATTCAGTGATTTAAAGCTTGTTGAATTCAGCTTACTGTCTAGTATAACCATACAAATGTTCATAATCATTGAAGTCCTAAATTTTGAGTTATGTTCATTTTTCTACTCACTGGTCTCAAACTGTAGTAGCCCGTGAAAATCGGGATGATGTCATCACTTGTTAAAACTCATTCTCAGTGTGTGGTTTATTATTTTTGACGAGATTACTCTTGAAATTTTGCTCTTTAAGCTACCTAGACTTCCCCAAGAGGAATTAAGCTAATTGCTGCTGTGCTCAGAGAATTATGTAAAACACTAGACATGTGTATGAACCAAGAATAGCAAGTTTTCACCTCTGAGCTAACTCCAACTTATCTGTTTTGATCTATCTTTTTGAGAGTGATCTTCCAAGGTACATAGGGTGTCTAATACATCCATTGGAAAGCTAAAACGGCCCACCATATACTCCTGGAGTTCATTTGGCTGGTGTAGATCAAGGATTTTACAACACCTCTTCATCTTCAAGCACATACCTATCCATCTCTTCACAGTGGTATCAGAGCAAGGATGGCAAATGGATTTCCTTCATCAATTGAAAAATTGGATAGAGGTAATTACTCAGCTTGGTCATTAAGGATGGAAGCTTATCTCCAAGGTAGAATTTTATATGGTTATGTGGCTGGAGATGAAGTTATGCCAAGTTTTAGGAACAAAAGTCAACCAACACAAGAAAAGCAAGAAAGATTGAGCACATGGTGCTCCAAGGATGCACTTGCAAGGTCTTATCTCCTCAACTCTATCTCAGATTTTTTGTTGCCTCACATTAGAAGTTGTAAGACATCTCAGGAAGTGTGGGATGCACTTGAAGCCTTCTTCTCTTCAAGTACCAAAGCTAGGAAGCATCAACTATGGCTGGATTTCACAACTCTCAAGAAAGCTCCCAAACAAAATGTGACTGATTTTGTCACAAAGCTAAAGGACATAGGGGATCAGTTGGGAAGCATTGGAGAGGTAATAGATGAAAAGAAAATTGTAAGGCAGGTCATCAATGGCTTGAAGGCAGATGACAAGTGGGAAGCATTCACCACAGCTATGGATTTGTACATGGACATGCATGTACCTCATTTCAATACACTGATTGGACTACTACTTACTCAAGAGGCAAAGCTTATCAAAAATGGAGAAAGCTCTAAAGGTAATCAATCTTCATCTTTATACACTGATAAAAGCAAGTCCAAAGATAACAAAGGAAAGGCAAAGAAAGTGGATGATGAAGCAGGAACATATCAAGCTAACTATGCAGGTAGAGGAAGACATGGCACAGGTAGAGGAAGACATGGCAGAGGTAGAGGAAGACATGGCAGAGGTAGAGGAAGAGTGTTTAGCTTCTAAGTCCAAGGAAAAGTGCCTTTACACAATGATGTTTTACCCAACTCTCCTGAAACTAGGTCAATTTTGGTTTCCCCTAAGTCCACAAGTTCACTCCAGAGTTTTGATGGAGGAGGTGAGAAAACGCGCACGATTGGATATCCACCTCCAGTGGTCACTTCCTGTAACCTCCCTTTCTTCACTCAACCCCCTCCTTTCACGTCGGGTTCACTAGATTTGTCGCAGAGTTTCTAGGAAAGGAGGGAGACAAATAAAAGCGAGTTTGAATTCGGATGATTGTATGTTCATTCGTAGGATTCTCTATTGTGTTCACGGTGCATAGTTTTCAAACTAAGGTTTTTTAAGAATGATCATCTGTTGGACATTTAAAACGAAAAATCGAAAGACGACAAATGATGATCCTTGAACATGCGTTAAAATCAAACAAAAGTATGTATGGTCGTTAGTATTCTCATGGTTAGAGAAGAAGGACTCTGAGAGAGTTCCTCTTCTGAGTCGGACAGCACCGTAAGATGATTTGCTGGAGGCGAGTCTTCGTGAGTTGATAGACAGCACTCTCCGTGAAATAGTCTTTCTTCCCAGAAGTGTATATGCAACATAGGCCTTCCTGCTTCACGCTCATTCTTCTTTTTTGTCAGATCAAATAATGTCGTGCTTCCCTATTCTTCCCTTCGTGATGTCCTTTTTCTACTAATAAAAAACTCTCAATTTTTTCAATACGCAAATGAATTTAGATATGATAAATCTTCCAACCCTCTCCATCTCAAAAATGGAATAAGAATTAATATGAATTTCAGATAAAGAGCAGTACAGGACCGGAATTAAGCATGACTATTCTCTTCATTTGCGATTCGTTGCGCAAAGGTTCACAGACAATAAATGAAACACCATAATCTAATTTTATGTAAATATATACACATAAGCTTGAATGACAGGCCACGATTCTGAGTTTAACTGAAAAAGAAAGGGACAACGAAGTTGAAAATCAGAAGAAGGTCAAGTCGTGTGAGGCTGAAGAACAAAGAAACTGAGGATGAGTAGACATATCTGGGTTAATTGTTCATAGTCAATCAAGTAATAGCATCGATGAGTATAGGTGAGGAATATCTCTGCGCATATGAATTTGACTGTGGAAACACATGAAAATCAATAGCATGACAACTCAGCGCAACAAATAGAGATGGCTGAATAGCACTATCAATATGAATACATCCAATCAACACGTATTCAGTGCATCTACGCGATGGAGAATCTTCGTAAAGGAGATCTAAAGCAATGTAACGAATTCATAGTGTAAGTGAAAAAAAAACGCAGAATCGCATCATCATGAAAGAAAACCTTTGGTTTTCTTTCATATAATTCTAATTACATTCATTGTGACATTTCGGAGTAGCGATATGATCAAAACAGTACATAGACAAATTCCAACTCAGTCCTGGTTGTTCGTCGCATAAAATAAATACCTACCTGATGATGAGCAAAAAAATTATCGCTCCTTTCTGCTGTATCTGCGCTTTTTCTTTCCCTTCTCTGTGATGAGCAAGCCCCGTTGTCCTCATCATTTTTAAATGATCAGTTTTCTTCCATCCACTCTCCTTCTCCGATTAGCATGCCTTGAGCTCTGTAGCAAAGCCCGAGAAGTTGAAATCTTTTTCCTCCCTTTGAATCTCTCCTGCTGCTGCATATATCTGTCTCGGGAAAAGAGAATGTCCCTCTGTCTCCCTGCCGAGCCTGTCCAGAAGTTGCCTTTCCTTCTAATATCCCCCCCTTATCTGTTCGTGGAAAAAAACGAGAGGGAGAGAGCACCTTGAGCATTCCAGAACAAGCCCGCTCCCCGTTGCTCTCCGAGAACTCTCCTCAAATTGAATAGCCCTCCAAAGATGTCCAGGAGGAGACAAAAACGAGCCCCCCCCTTTTCTGTTTCTCCCCCCAGAATAGCGACAAGCATCGAACAGAATTCTTATGAGTAGTGCTCCTCTCGTCTTTTTCTGCAGACGCACACCATTCTTTTCTCACAGCCTTCCAAAAAAACCGTTTTTGTTTTCTCCTTCTGACTCCGCCAAAGTCCGTTGCTGCAGCCGCTTGAGATAAAATCTTCCCAACTTCAGTGGAGCCCGGCCTCGTACAAAAGCTTGCCAGCTAGACAAATCTAGCAACCAGGTCACAATCTACCAGAATATGATCAACGAGTAACTTTCTATTGCTGTCAATGCATGATACAATGATGTTCCCCACATGATGATGTAGCGCGTTATTGAAAGGGTAGTCAAAAAATAATTTAACGATTTGTTTAATGGCACCTATCCTAACCAATTCTTGCCTGACTGTCTCACTATTTGCCCGAATCAACACAGAAAGGAACTCTATTATCTTTAAACGATGAGTCCCTAATGGGGGATGCAGCTCCCCATAAGTAGTAGGAAATGACTTTTCATCCACCCCTACATCAAGTAGCTGTAGCAAGTCCCCCAGCTTTTGCAGCATACCATCGATGGTCTGGAGATTTGCAGTCACCTGGGAATCCGCAGCTTGTTATAGTCGACCCATTTCGCCCATCACATATTTCTTGGGTTCCAAAATTGACATGCATACGCTTAAACAATGAACCAAAGCAGATTGAGAACGTGGTTCTTCTGATGCCTAATGAAACCACTTTGCGATGACACTGGAACTAGCAAGTTTTGTAGCAATCTTTGATTGGGACAACCCAGAAATAATGGTAAGAGTACTAGCAGCATTTGCATGTTCTTCCGAGCCATTATGAGGGCTTAGCTTATCCATTATTAATTCAAGAATGTCTCCATAATAGATGTTATTGAGATCACATCCACAAATTTTTTTCAGCATTGTTTTGCGTTCCTTAAGATACCGCATGACACCTTTAGGCTTTCTTCCAAGAAGAGTAATGACCACCTTACTAAAATATCCAGCCAATAAGACCCCATGTGAACGATCTGGTTCTAGGAAGCAATGCTTTGGACTTCGAGTTTGTAAAAAACACTCTGCAATATGAACATCCTCTCTGACCAAGAAGTCGTCGGGTAGCCCCAAATACTTCCCATCAATCATCGAATCACTCTTCAAGTGCCTGAAATCAAACATATATTCTACACAACAAAAGCATATTAGTGCATAAAAATCAACCAGCTCATGAGCTAACATACTCCCCTCTTCTTATTTGCGAAGTCATCCTCGATGAGCCATTATTGCTGCAATAAAATCCAAACAACCATGAATATGTCAATTTATAACTTGGTTGCATACCTTTTCATCAAGCCGTCACTTCCACTGAACCTGCACTCATCGAAGCTATTAGTGCTAAAAAAATCACTCATGAATACATACAAATCAGTCACTTCCAAAATGATCCAAAAACATGCACATATATGCAATTCCATTTCAGCCATGCATCAATTTGCTCATACATTCCATTATGGAAAATGGTCTCAACCAAAATAACACATGCATACCTTTCCATGTTTTACACATGCACTGTCATTGCGAAAAACAGAAACGGAAATACTGAAATAACAACAACAACTGAAATGAATCCAACAGGACATGCAACATACCCAAAATGCATACCCCATTATTGCACCTACTATTCGCTATGTACACATAGTCCATGACTAGACGTTCCCAAAGAATCCCCATCGTCGTCCTACAGAAACCATCGAGACTCGAGTACAAGTCAAGACCTACATAAAAAACCTGGGGTGTCCCACACACTAGAAAAACCCTCAGATAGAGCACACAAGTTATAAAGCAAGACCGTTGCATTACCTCGCTAAAGCCTCATCCATAAGTACATATAGAATATCTGTGCCTTCAAGAATGTTGATTCAAAGCGAGCTGATGTGTCGCAACCCATCACATACCAATCACACAAGCAAATAACGTTCCCTTCCAGGCGATCATCGCCCTCTCCTCTCTCTCTCCCCCTCAGGAGTGGGGAATAACTCCATATGAAAAAATTTTATTTATTTTCACACGTTGGACCTGACCACCCGATCAGGTTGATTCCACCCATCTACCAACACAATGCAGCGCACAACACACAAACACACAATGATAACACATAACATATATCAGCTAGCCCATAACGAAGCTGGATGCGGCTCATGGTCGTGACTACCTAGCCACGATGGCTCCACCTACCTACCAACCCGTTATGGCGCGTAGCTAAGACACAAACATATACCTCCCAAGCCTATGGCGAAACTAGCTGCGGCTCGTGGTCCTAACCACCCGGCGAGGATAAATCCACCCACCTACTAGCCCACCATAGCGCATTGGTACGATCACAGCAACACAATATTTTTTTTCTTTCTTTTCTTTCTCTTCGTTTTTTTTTCATAGTTAATTAGTTCACCCAAGTCCTGAGAATTAGGGAGAGGAAGAAAGGGACTTTCCCACTTTTCCCACACATGCATGCAAACATATACACACTAGCCTTTGACAGATCAACCACCTCTTCACTCCATTCTTTCAATTACAGACACTACATATGTATTCATCGAGTTGACTTTTCACTAGGTAACTACAACCAGCTATGCCTTAGTCCCTCCTGTACCTATCCTTAGACGATCTAGAATGTGGGTCTCTGGGATGTCTCATGTAGCCTCACATCGTACTCGCATCCCGACAACTTCCCTAAGGTGAGTCAGGCTCAACTTTAGGAGCTCCGTCATCACTCCCTATCGTTAGCACATCTGCCCAAGCCCACGTGATATCGTTTTCCTCGTTAGGCATTTCCCTCGAAGGATCGAAATAGTAATATCGATCTCCCGCCCATCCTACATGTCGAGTCAGGTATTCCTCAAAACACTCAATGTAAAATGCAACACCCAAACCCTGGTTTATAAAGCATACCAGCCAATGCGCTTCCTCAACATCGTATTCCGTCTCAAAGTCGTCGACATCTATGTCCATGCGGGCGAATGTTTGGTCCGAGAAATATATCCTTAGCTCGTACAAGTAGAGTTGCGTTATTTGATCTGCCATTTCGTTACTTAGCTCCTAACAGTCTCTGAGACACAAAAAATAATTAGAAGTCTAAAATTCTTGAGCTAGCAAGGAAGAATATTTATGACACACAAATCATAGCTTACATATGCGCATATATATATAATACTATACATGTATGTACAAGGATTCTACTTCGTCCTTCTGCTTGGATCTCGTCTAGCTTCTCCCGTCTTAATATCACTTGAAATATGGTTTAACTCGAAGCGCGTTAACCTTCACGGGAGCATATTCTTCTCCTAAATCTTGAATTTGCATGGAACCATTGGAATTGAGTTCCACCACCTTAAACGGTCCTGCCCATCTTGTTTGTAACTTCCCTGGGAATTTATAATATTTACTATCATAGACTAGTACCAAATCCCCCTCTTGAATCGCATAGGTCCTGAGATTCTTGTCATGCCTCTCTTTACGTCTTCTCTGAATAGCTTCCAGACTTTGCTGTGCAATGAGTCTCTTTTCTTCTAGCTTGACCAGTTGTATGTACCTCTCCTTCAATGACTCTTCTTCTCCCATCCTGGCCTCAATGGCCACTCTTAGTGTCGGCACTTCTTTTTCGATGGGAAAGATGGCTTCCTCGCCATATACTAGGGAGAACGGAGTGCTCTTTGTCGTCACTCGGTAGGATGTTCGATACGCCCACAAAGCTTCCAAAAGTCTCTCATCCCAGTCTCGCCTATGCACAGCTACTGTCTTTGTTAGAATATGTTCCAGCACCTTGTTGGTAACCTCCACTTGTCCATTTGCCCTCGGGTAATATGGAGTGCTTTTTCTATGTTTGATCTTATATAATTCCATTAATTCTTCGATCAGTTTGTTGACAAAATGTGTTCCTCTATCACTCACTATTTCCAACGGGCATCCGAATTGAGTGATAATTTGTTCATACAAAAATTTAGCTACATCAACAGCTCGGTCAGTCTTTAGAGCTTTGGCTTCCACCCACTTGGTAATATAGTCAGTACAGACCAAGATATACCTATTGGATCTTCGTCGTGAGGGAGGATCAATAGGCCCCACAAAATCAATTTCCCATTTCTCAAACGGCTTAAGAGCCAACACCGGCGTAAGAGGAGCAGCATGTGCTAATGTGGGTTTGCCCATTCGTTGGCATTTGTCACATTTCTTACAGTATGTGTGCGAGTCTTTGAACAGCGTTGGCCACCAATACCCTGCCAATAAAATCTTTCTTGCCGTCAATTCACCAGCAAAATGTCCACCGCAGGGTTCGTCATGCAAAGCCCTCAACACTAGGTTTGCTTCTTCTTCCTCGAGACACCTCCGATAAATGCTCTCATGAACAAAATATCGATAGAGTTGCCCCCCAATGATGCTATGGTGCTTCGCCAATGCTAACAGTTTTTGCATCTCTCTCTTGCTTGCTCCTGGCGGATATTGAGTGGTGCATAAGAAGTTCACCAAGTCGGCATACCAAGGTATTTTAGCATCAACCTGGAATAGATGCCCATTAGGAGCATCATCGGGCACACCAGAGATTGGATCCTCATTAACAATTCGAGATAAATGGTCAGCCAATATATGCGCTTTGCCTGGTTTGGTTACCACTGTGAACTGAAATTCTTGGAGAAGTAGCATCCACCTCATCAATCGCCCTGATAACTCTGGTTTATTAATGATATACTTAAGGGCTTCATGATCCACATAAAAAGTGAAATGCTTTCCCATCAAGTAATGCCGATGCTTGTTCACCGCAAAGATCATCGAGAGGCATTCCTTCTCCGTAGTCGTATAGTTCCTCTCAGTGCTATTCAAATTGCGACTTGCGTAATAAATAGGGTGGTCCAACTTCTTTTCATCGGCTTGGCATAGTACTGCTCCAACCGCAGTATGAGAAGCGTCGGTATGCACATGGAATTCTTTCGTCCAGTTGGGTGCTACCAAAATCGGTGCATTTATCAATCTCTCCTTGATCGAGTCAAATGCAACTTGACACTCTTCAGTCCATTGGTATTGTTGGTCCTTCCTCAAAAGATTCGTCAGTGGTGCCGCTAAGGATGCAAAATTTAATATAAATTGTCGATAATAATTCGCATGGCCCAAGAATCCTCTGAGTTGTCGCAAGTTTTGCGGAGGTGGAAGTTGTCCGATATTTTCCACTTTATCCTCGTCAACCGCAATCCCTTTTTCGGAAATAACATGTCCCAAAAGCAATCCTCTTCGCACTCCAAATGTGCACTTTTCAGGATTCAATGCGATGCCTTTTTCAATGCTTCTTCTTAAAATCGCTTCGATCCTCTCCATCATGTTTTCATCGTCGCCTCTGATCGCAAAGTCATCGAGAAATATCTCCATCCAATCGTGCAAGTAGTCTTGATATGCAGCTATCATTGCTCTCTGGAATGTGGCCGGTGCATTGCATAATCCAAATGGCATCACACGATATGCATACGTACCCCATTCCGTGGTGAAAGTAGTTTTTGATTGATCCTCTTCATGGATTTGGATCTGGTTGTATCCACTGAAACCATCCAAAAATGAGTACAATTTATGGCCAGCCACTCTGTCCAAGATTTGATCAGTAAACGGCAATGGGAAATGATCCTTCTTCGTGCGCTCGTTCAACTTTCGATAATCTATGCAAATACGGATTTTCTTATTTTTCTTCGGAACCACTACAATTGGTGATACCCATTCGCTGGATGCAATGGGATATATAAATCCTGCCTCCAATAATTTAGTCAATTCCAACTTGATCAATTCCGAGTAGACTGGATTTGTCCGCCTAAGTCGCTGACATATTGGTCGTGTGCCTTCTTCCAAGTCTATATAATGTTGACAGATTTGGGGATCAATTCCTCTCAAATCACTGTATGACCATGCAAAGGCCTTGCCGAAATTTTTGAGTGTCATTTTAATACAATCTCGTACTCCATCCGGTAGCTCTGACCCCACGCTCAAGAACTTTTCTGGAAAAACTTCCCATTTTTCCAATTGAGATTCTCGCGAATAGTCCTTATTCCTCGATGACACTGTGATTGGAACGTGCTCTCCGATCACGCGTGCATGGTTGGCCAGTAAACCATTGTTTTGTTCTCTTTCGATTGAACCTAATTTCTTTAGTTCAGCTTTTGCAATGGCTTCCGACACTTTAGTTTTACTCTTCGCTTCTTTTTCCGATTCTCGACTTCTCTTTAGAATCTCTGCTTCTAGCATTCTAACTCTTTCTCTCAACTCTTGCACTTCCATTGCCGGAGCTAACTCCAGCTTCAACTCATCTTTTGAAGTTCCCTTCTCCAGGGATTGGGTAGCTTTATTCTCCTTTGCGTCTATACTCAACATGTAACAATCAAATTCACTTGTATGTGTCAACCATCCTAGCAACTCCTGATCGGAATCGTCATTATAGAGCAATGGATTTTGATATTCTCCCATCTTCATGTCTTGATTCTTAAAGAGCTGCAAGTTGAACCCGTCTTGAAGCAGATTCTTGTAGGTGTCCGTGTTCAAGGAAAACCTAGCTCGTGCAATCTCGTGGCTTGCTTTCTCCTTCTCTTTCTTTTCCATCTCATCGACTATTATTGTCTTCTTCTTGTTGCTTGAAGGTGGGGATACTTGTATTTGAATCCGATCAGACTTTGGCCCTATTGAAATAAAACCTGTGCGCCAGTCATGCACACATTCGGCTTGCACCAGCCATGGCCGTCCAAGTAGGATCGAGAAGGTAGCCTCTGAGGTCCTTGGTCTTACTATCAGATAATCAACTTTAAACTCTAGACCGCCCACAACTGTACTTACATTCTTCAAAAGGCCCGCAAGCTTCACTTGTGTTTGATCCGCCATTCTCAAAGACATCGGCGTCTCTTCCATGTGGTTGAGGCCCAAAGCTTTCATCATGAACTCGGTCATAAGGTTGACTGCGGCTCCACTATCTAACTGAGCACCAGGGACTGCATACCCTTTAATCTCGACTGTCACAGCTAGAGCATTCGAGTCGATTTGCGTCGTAATACTTTGAATGATCCCTTGGACATCCTTATCTTGTCTCTTTTTATCTCGAGCTTTCCTCGGCTTCTTAATATATTCGTTGTAGAATTGTTTCCTATAGGCGGGTGAACATTTCAGCAATGTGCCCATGTCTAACGTGACTTCTGTGTCAGCGAGCAACTTTACAATATCCACTTCCTCCAAACTTTGTCTTTCCTTCCTACACCTTGGAGCTTTCAATTTTTCAGGGAATGGTGCTATGCCCGGCACAAACTCCTTGGTCACTGGTGGAAGAATCTCTATCTCTTCCCCATCCTCAAACTCTTGCTACTCAGCAAATCCTCCAACTTGGTTTTCTACCTCTTCACGCTTAGCGATCTTCTCTTGACTCCCTTCTTCACCTTCACCTCCTGGATTCTTCTTCGAATACTCTTGAGTCCTTGTGACTACTGCCACAGTTGGATCTTTGTGTGGTTTCTTGGCCTCGTAAGCATCCACAAAGTGCATTGACGAGCTAGAGCCTTCTTGAGGGTTCGGTGTCTTGAACACTACTCCGATTGTAGGAACATGCTCTTGAGCTCTCGATGTGGAATGCATCTGCGTATCAACATAGTTCGAGGATCCTACTGGTCCTTTTTCCTTGCCGGCGGCAGCTCTTTGTTTTGGAAAATCTTCATCAAAGTGGCCCTCTCCACTACAGTACCTACATAGTGGGGTATAGTCAATTGGTTTCTTTTTGTTTGGACATCTAGATTGAGTATGGCCAAAGCCATGACATCTCCAGCACTGGATTGGACCATCTCTTCTTTGATCACGCGCGGCTCTTCTTGGATAGTCTCCTCCTCGACCTTGAGCACCATATCCATAAGTCGGTCTGTTTTCCCAACGAGATGTAGGTGGGACACTTTGAGCGGGCAATCCCGTGCAAGGTCTTTCTCTTGTATCTCCTGATTTCATGGTCCTCTCTTCATAGGCTCTCTTGTTGTAACATCGGTCCTCTGTGTGATTTGTTCTTCCGCTAATTCCTGGGCCTCCCATTGGCTCGTATAAGAGTTCCATCTTCCTTTGTTGGCATAATTGTACTTCCTCCCAAAGCCTTGCTTGTTCCTTAGCATCCATTAAAGTTGCAGGTCTTGTCAGACTGATATGCTGTTGTGCCGTAGGATCTCTCAATCCCGAAATGAATCTTCTTTTCAATGTCTCATCATTTGGGGCATTCGCGCCCATCTTTCTTACCAACGTTTCCATTCTCTGAATGTAGTTATCGATGCTCTCATTGACTCCCTGTCGCAAGTAATCCATCTGTTGGGCCAATCTATCTTGGAAGCCTTGTCGTCGAAACTTTGCCAAGAAGGCTTCCTTGAGCATTTGATAAGTTCCACGCTCTTGTGGTGTCAGATTCCCATACCAATTGGCTGCCTCATCACGGAGAATAGCCGGAAAAATTCTCAACCTTTGATCCTGGTCAACTACGTCATTGGCCTCACAAGTAACCTCAAACAGCTGGATAAAACTATCCGGATCTTCGTCCCAAGTACCTGAAAACTTGGTGAAGTCCCCCAAGGGAACCGAAATCCGCTGAGCCATTTCGAACAGAGATGTGATATCAATATCACTTCGATCCCAAAAATTTAGTGCCCGTGGCCTGAGGATCCCTCCTTCAAACTTCCGCACTTGATTCGCGACTCTCCTACGGGAGTACACGTTTTTGGCTGATTTCTTCGAGCCAATCGAGGTCCACTCACCTGGCGGTTCCCACCTTCTCCTTTCTCTTTCAAGGGCTCTTCTCTGAGCGCGTTCCTCTCTTTGAGTTTGTGTTTCTCCTGACGATGAGCTCCCCTCGCTCATGTACTAGATCTTGGGGTCTGCAAGCTCGGCCAACATGTGGCGTTAGGCGAACCTATGGCACTCTCTTATAGAGACGTACCAAGCAAATTCCCGGCAGACGCACCAAAATGTTTAGCTTCTAAGTCCAAGGAAAAGTGCCTTTACACAATGATGTTTTACCCAACTCTCCTGAAACTAGGTCAATTTTGGTTTCCCCTAAGTCCACAAGTTCAGTCCAGAGTTTTGATGGAGGAGGTGAGAAAACGCGCACGATTGGATATCCACCTCCAGTGGTCACTTCCTGTAACCTCCCTTTCTTCACTCAACCCCCTCCTTTCACGTCGGGTTCACTAGATTTGTCGCAGAGTTTCTAGGAAAGGAGGGAGACAAATAAAAGCGAGTTTGAATTCGGATGATTGTATGTTCATTCGTAGGATTCTCTATTGTGTTCACGGTGCATAGTTTTCAAACTAAGGTTTTTTAAGAATGATCATCTGTTGGACATTTAAAACGAAAAATCGAAAGACGACAAATGATGAACCTTGAAAATGCGTTAAAATCAAACAAAAGTATGTATGGTCGTTAGTATTCTCATGGTTAGAGAAGAAGGACTCTGAGAGAGTTCCTCTTCAGAGTCGGACAGCACCGTAAGATGATTTGCTGGAGGCGAGTCTTCGTGAGTTGATAGACAGCACTCTCCGTGAAATAGTCTTTCTTCCCAGAAGTGTATATGCAACATAGGCCTTCCTGCTTCACGCTCGTTCTTCTTTTTTGTCAGATCAAATCATGTCATGCTTCCCTATTCTTCCCTTCGTGATGTCCTTTTTCTACTAATAAAAAACTCTCAATTTTTTCAATACGCAAATGAATTTAGATATGATAAATCTTCCAACCCTCTCCATCTCAAAAATGGAATAAGAATTAATATGAATTTCAGATAAAGAGCAGTACAGGACCGGAATTAAGCATGACTATTCTCTTCATTTGCGATTCGTCACGCAAAGGTTCACAGACAATAAATGAAACAACATAATCTAATTTTATGTAAATATATACACATAAGCTTGAATGACAGGCCACGATTCTGAGTTTAACTGAAAAAGAAAGGGACAACGAAGTTGAAAATCAGAAGAAGGTCAAGTCGTGTGAGGCTGAAGAACAAAGAAATTGAGGATGAGTAGACATATCTGGGTTAATTGTTCATAGTGAATCAAGTAATAGCATCGATGAGTATAGGTGAGGAATATCTCTGTGCATATGAATTTGACTGTGGAAACACATGAAAATCAACAGCATGACAACTCAGCGCAGCAAATAGAGATGGCTGAATAGCACTATCAATATGAATACATCCAATCAACACATATTCAGTGCATCTACGCGATGGAGAATCTTCGTAAAGGAGATCTAAAGCAATGTAACGAATTCATAGTGTAAGTGAAAAAAAAAACGCAGAATCGCATCATCATGAAAGAAAACCTTTGGTTTTCTTTCATATAATTCTAATTACATTCATTGCGACATTTCGGAGTAGCGATATGATCAAAACAGTACATAGACAAATTCCAACTCAGTCCTGGTTGTTCGTCGCATAAAATAAATAGCTACCTGATGATGAGCAAAAAAATTATCGCTCCTTTCTGCTGTATCTGCGCTTTTTCTTTCCCTTCTCTGTGATGAGCCAGCCCCGTTGTCCTCATCATTTTTAAATGATCAGTTTTCTTCCATCCACTCTCCTTCTCCGATTAGCGTGCCTTGAGCTCTGTAGCAAAGCCCGAGAAGTTGAAATCTTTTTCCTCCCTCTGAATCTCTCCTGCTGCTGCATATATCTGTCTCGGGAAAAGAGAATGTCCCTTTGTCTCCCTACCGAGCTTGTCCAGAAGTTGCCTTTCCTTCTAATATCCCCCCCTTATCTGTTCGTGGAAAAAAACGAGAGGGAGAGAGCACCTTGAGCATTCCAGAACAAGCCCGCCCCCCGTTGCTCTCCGAGAACTCTCCTCAAATTGAATAGCCCTCCAAAGATGTCCAGGAGGAGACAAAAACGAGCCCCCCCCTTTTCTGTTTCTCCCCCTAGAATAGCGACAAGCATCGAACAGAATTCTTATGAGTAGTGCTCCTCTCGTCTTTTTCTGCAGACGCACACCATTCTTTTCTCACAGCCTTCCAAAAAAACCGTTTTTGTTTTCTCCTTCTCACTCCGCCAAAGTCCGTTGCTGCACCCGCTTGAGATAAAATCTTCCCAACTTCAGTGGAGCCCGGCCTCGTACAAAAGCTTGCCAGCTAGACAAGTCTAGCAACCAGGTCACAGTCTACCAGAATATGATCGACGAGTAACTTTCTATTGCTGTCAATGCATGATACAATGATGTTCCCCACATGATGATGTAGCACGTTATTGAAAGGGTAGTCAAAAAATAATTTAACGATTTGTTGAATGGCACCTATCCTAACCAATTCTTGCCTGACTGTCTCACTATTTGCCCGAATCAACACAGAAAGGAACTCTATTATCTTTAAACGATGAGTCCCTAATGGGGGATGCAGCTCCCCATAAGTAGTAGGAAATGACTTTTCATCCACCCCTACATCAAGTAGCTGTAGCAAGTCCCCCAGCTTTTGAAGCATACCATCGATGGTCTGGAGATTTGCAGTCACCTGGGAATCCGCAGCTTGTTATAGTCGACCCATTTCGCCCATCACATATTTCTTGGGTTCCAAAATTGAGATGCATACGCTTAAACAATGAACCAAAGCAGATTGAGAACGTGGTTCTTCCGATGCCTAATGAAACCGCTTTGCGATGACACTGGAACTAGCAAGTTTTGCAGCAATCTTTGATTGGGACAGCCCATAAATAATGGTAAGAGTACTAGCAGCATTTGCATGTTCTTCCGAGCCATTATGAGGGCTTAGCTTATCCATTATTAATTCAAGAATGTCTCCATAATAGATGTTATTGAGATCACATCCACAATTTTTTTCAACATTGTTTTGCGTTCCTTAAGATACCGCATGACACCTTTAGGCTTTCTTCCAAGAAGAGTAATGACCACCTTACTAAAATATCCAGCCAATAAGACCCCATGTGAACGATCTGGTTCTAGGAAGCAATGCTTTGGACTTCGAGTTTGTCAAAAACACTCTGCAATATGAACATCCTCTCTGACCAAGAAGTCGTCGGGTAGCCCCAAATACTTCCCATCAATCATCGAATCACTCTTCAAGTGCCTGAAATCAAACATATATTCTACACAACAAAAAGCATATTAGTGCATAAAAATCCACCAGCTCATGAGCTAACAAAGAGGAGGTAGACAAGGCAGGGGGAGATCCCAAGACTCCAACTCATGTTCTATTTGTGGATTAACTAATCATACAACTGCAAATTGCTTTAGGAATTCCAGGAATCAAAGAGGTAGAGGATACAATAAAGGAAGTTATGGCTACTCAAGAGGAAGGTTCAACAATTACCATGGCAATTACAACAACTACAATCATTCAAACTATCAAGGAGGCTACAAAGGAAGGAGAGACTACAATAACTACACAGAAGACTCAAACAAAGAGGATTCATTATTGATCATGAACATGGCTATGCCACAAGGTAAATCTGATGAGCATGTTTTCTACATAGATTCAGGTTGTTCAAATCATGTGGCAGGAAATGTGGCACTCCTATCAGATTTAGAAGATCCAAGGAATAAGCATGAGGTACAAACAAGAGATGATACAAAACATCCTGTGGAGAAAATAGGCAATGTCAAAGCACCTGATGGAAACATCAACCTACTCAGTAAGGTACTCTATATCCCTACCATTACAAAGAATTTGATAAGTGTTGGGCAGATAGTAGAGAAAGGGTTGCAAGTCAGGTTCACAAAAGCAGGAACATTTGTTGAAGATCCAAGTCAAGGATTCAGAAAAATTGCACAAGGTGAAAAGACAGGTAGATTGTTCACATTTGAATTACAGGACACTAGAAACATTGCTCTCTTTAATTATGGTAGTCAGACACTCACAGAATTGGAAGTATGGCACAAAAGGTTAGCACATATTGGTGAAAGGTCATTAAAGTAGATTTGCAGGGACCAAAGTGTACTTGGACTCCCTAATTTGTCAAAACAACATATGATTTATAAGTGTAGTGCATGTCAATTTGGAAAGTCTCACACGTTACCATTCATGAAGAAAGGTTATATGCATGGAGATCTCTTGGAGTTGGTTCATACAGATGTATGGGGACCTAGCAAGGAAGCTTCAATATCTGGATCAAGGTATTATGTCTCCTTTATTGATGATTGCAGCAGATGGACTATCCTATTCTTTATGAAACACAAAGATGAAGTTTTTTCATGTTTCAAAAGATATTTGGCTCTTGTGGAGAATCAAACAGGTAAATCACTAAAAAGGCTAAGGTCAGATGGAGGGGGAGAATACTTCTCCCATGATTTTGATTCTTTTCTTCAAGAAAGAGGAATCAAAAGAGAGGTAACTACAAGGTACACTCCTGAGCAAAATGGAGTGGTAGAAAGGAGGAATAGGACAATTGTTGAAGCTGTAAGGTCTATGTTAAATGAAAAGCATTTACCAAATTACTTATGGGCTGAGGCTGTATCTACAGCCACTTACTTGATTAACAGGTTGCCTTCAAAGTCCCTTGATGGGATGACTCCATATGAGGCTTGGAATGGAAGAAAACCAAGCTTAGATCATTGTAAAATTTTTGGATGTATTGCTTTTGCTCATGTTCCTTCACAGGTTAGAGGCAAGATGGATCCAAAGGCAGAAAGGTGTGTATTTATTGGATATGACAACAATCAAAAGGGCTACAGGTTATACAACCCTACCAACAAAGGATTCTTGGTAAGCAGAGATGTAGTTTTTGATGAAAACAATTCATGGTATGAAGATTCATGCAGGAAGGTCAATTTACCATATGATCTTGAAGAATATTTTCCAAATCTTGGTAGAGAACAACTGAAGATTGAAGAACAAGACACCTCAGAGGATGATGAAGAATCTCAGATGCAAAAGATCAAAGTATGGAAGTCTAAAGGTAAAGCAAAATTGCAGGAACTTGGACATGAGGCAGAATTATCACATCATGGCCTAAGAAGATCTATGAGGGAAAAGAAAAAACCAGAAAGGTATGGGTTTGACACCTCCTTAGTAACTAAACATTCTATCTACATAGCACAGGACATAAACCAAGAGGAGCCATCATCCTTTGAAGAGGCCAAAGAAAAATCAGAATGGAAGCATGCAATGAAGGAAGAGATTGAAGCACTTGATGGAAACAACACTTGGGATTTGGTGCCCAAGACTTCATCCATGAAGGTAATAGGCTCAAGATGGGTCTATAAACTCAAGAAGAATTCTGATAGTTCCATTAACAGGTATAAGGCAAGGCTTGTAGCAAAAGGCTTTGCACAAACTCAGGGAATTGATTATGAGGAGACTTTCTCTCCTGTGGCAAAGATGCCTACTATTAGGGTTTTGCTTAGTATTGCCTCTTCCAAGAATTGGAAGATACTTCAACTAGATGTAAAGAATGCATTCTTGAATGGTTGGATAACAGAAGAGGTATATATGGCACAACCACGTGGTTTTGAGAATCAAGTTTATCCTGATTATGTGTGTAAACTTAACAAAGCATTGTATGGTCTCAAGCAAGCTCCAAGAGCTTGGAATTTCAGGCTTGTTTCATTCTTGCAGGATAAAGGCTTTCAACCAAGCAAGGCAGATCCTTCACTCTTTATTAAAAAGAGTAACTCTGAGGTCATCTACCTATGTGTATATGTAGATGATATTATATTGACAGGAAATGATGCAGATGGTATGAAGAAGATCAAAGATCAGATGAGAGAAGAGTTCAAGATAAGTGATTTGGGTTCACTTACCTACTTCCTAGGTTTGGAAGTTGTCTACAAAGATCATGGTTTGTTTCTCACTCAAAGAAAGTACATTAAGGACATGTTGGCAAAATTCAAGATGCAAGATTGTAAGATTGCAGGTACTCCAATGGAGGTCAATCACAAATTGAGCTCACATGAAGGTGAACTCATAGAGGACATCACATCATATCAAAGTCTAGTGGGTAGTCTCAACTATGCCACATTGACAAGAGTAGATATATGTTACAGTGTGAGTGTGCTAAGTCAATTTATGCACACACCAAGGAAACCACATATGGATGCTGCCAAAAGGATTCTCAAGTATCTCAAAGGAACCATAAATGAAGGACTTTATTATCCTTATGTATCTGATTTAGGTTTGAAGCTATTTTCTGATGCAGATTGGGCTGGCTCGAAAGAAGATAGAAGGAGCACTTCAGGTTATCTTACCTTTGCAGGTTCAAAGCTTATTTCATGGTCATCCAAGAAGCAACCCACAGTTGCTCTCTCTTCTACTGAAGCTGAATATAGAGGTCTCACCATAGCTACACAAGAAGCTATGTGGATGAAGACATTATTCAAAGATCTTGGATTGGAGTTTGGAACTCCAACTATTTTTGGTGACAATATGAGTTCTATTCACTTGGCTGCTAATCCTATTTTTCATGCAAGGACTAAACATATTGAAGTCCATTATCACTATGTACGAGAGAAGGTTCTAAGCAAAGAGATTCAAATATCATGTGTCCACTCATCAACAATGTGCAGATATTCTAACCAAAGCATTGGATGGTACAAAGCTTTTCAAATTCAAGGCTATGATAGGTTTGCAGGTAATCTTGGAAGATTCAAGACCTCAAGCATATTTGGCTTGAGGGGGAGCTATTGGAGCAAGTCTATGACAAGCCTAAGTATTGGCTTGAGTCCCACAAAGTCATGAAAAAAAAATTAAAATGAAGACTATGTAAAGTTCACTTGTGAACTACCTCTTGTAACTTTTGAAGAGTTTACTTAATGTAAAAGTGAAAGAATCTTAAGTGGTTGAGTCCACTTGATCAAGAATGGAAAGAGGAGCCACGAATTCGTGATTTGTGGTAGGTAGAGAATCAAATCAATCATTGATTGATTGGAGAGTGATTGAGGGAAGTTAGCCTCCCAAACTCAACTATAAATAGATGGCAGTTTTAGTCGTGGTTAGAGAGACCTACGTAAAGACCTCCAAGAGCTGAGATTTATGCCATATCAAGGTGTGATTACAAGGCACACATATGTATCAGTAAGTCCATTGTATTGTAAAAGCAATATACTTTCATTTTCATGATCATTTGGGTTCATATTTCCATGTTCTTGTGAAGTGTACTACTCACTGCCATTACTCTTAGTTTTCTCAGTCAGATTGCAGAGATGGTGTCTCTGAGCTTGGTGCATCATTTTCAGTACTTCCCCAAGAGGAATTAAGCTAATTGCTGCTGTGCTCAGAGAATTATGTAAAACACTGGACAGGTGTATGAACCAAGAATCGCAAGTTTTCACCCTTGAGCTAACTCCAACTTATCTGTTTTGATCTATCTTTTTGAGAGTGATCTTCCAAGGTACATAGGGTGTATAATACATCCATTGGCAAGCTAAAAGGGCCCACCATATACTCCTGGAGTTCATTTTGCTGGTGTAGATCAAGGATTTTGCAACACCTCTTCATCTTCAAGCACATACCTATCCATCTCTTCACAGTTTTGACGCCAGATTTGAAGCACGATAAACGGTTTTCAACTTCTTCGTGCGAACCGGATTTGAAGCACGATAAACGGTTATCAAGTTCTTCGTGCGATAGACTGATTTGAATCACGACAGACGGATTTGGATGATCTGCGACAGACGAGTTGACACCTCGTGGTCGCACGACAGGTGCTCCTTGGTGTATCACTGTTGTTGTTGTGTGTCTATCGCGGTCGCGTGACAGATGCTGATTGAATGTGTCTATAGACTACGAAAGCAAGAGATGCTGACGGAGGTTCAATTGCAGCCGGATATTTGAGCATGTCGATAGCCATGACATTCCCCCGTGTTTTCTGCACGCAAGCTCTTAAAAGGGAGTAGCAGGAGCATCTTCGATCGCCCTCCCCTCCTTGCTGTATCACTGTTGTTGTTGTGTGTCTATCGCGGTCGCGCGAGAGATGCTCCTTCGCCCACGGTCTCCTTGCAAGTAAAGCTGTTAAGGCTTGCATAGCTAATGGCCTTTATGCCAGGTACAAACAGATTGAAGATTTGGTTCACTTTTTCTTTTGAAACAAAAAGGAAAGATAGTTAAATTAATGAAAGGGTATTACATGAGGTGCATGGAAGGATCCCAACGCATAACAAAAGGGACCAAGTTCCAACACGGAGGTTACAAAAGGGACCAAGTTCCAACACGGAGGTTACAAAAGGGACCAAGTTCCAACACGGAGGTTACAGGAGAAGATCATCAAGAACCTCTCTTTACTATAGAGTTTCACGAGAGACTTTCTCCATTTCATATAATGGGTGTCATATAGGTGAGAGAGGTGTTCTCACTAGGGACATCCTTTATAGCCTTTAGACATATGACACCACACTTATACAAAGCTTTTTAAAGGGAGTACATAAGGTCCTTCTTCACAAAGTTGTAGTACAACAAATTTCTATTGATCTAGATGTGCCAAAGAATATTTCCTCTCCAAATGTGCCATAGAACAACATCCATATGTTTGCAGGTGCCAAGGATCATCTCTAGTTGACCAAGATTTCCCATATTATGTTTAAAAAGAAAGAATTGAACTAGTTGCCAGAACCTCTTGGCATATTGAGATTCATAAAAAAGGTGAGTTAAATCCTCTTGCTTGCCACAATATGAACAAATCCCTTCACTAATGTTGACCATCTTGACCTTGTTGCCTATCCACAATCCATTATGGAGAATCACACGCCCATTGAAGAAATGAGTGTTTGATGCTGAAGGGGAAAAGCCCACATACTCATGAATCTATATCTCAAATGCACAATGGACCAGTTGATATTCCACCTATGATTGATTCTTTCAACAATTTGGGCTATAGATCCTATATTCCTCTTGAAGATGCTCCACATATCTTCAACAATAATCTCCAACTTGATATCCTTTTTGCAACAAACTTCCAATCTCCTTGCCAATATCTTCTTATGGAAACGTTAGAGAGAGAACTAAAAAAAAGAATCAACCTTCTAAACTCCTTCATCCATGAAGTCTTCCCAATACTTAAACCCTCCTTTGAAACACTTGTGTTCCTTGATGGGTAGGTAGTTCCCATTCCAAAGAGATAGCCACCCATACCAAGGGGACTTCGCTAGAAAAAACTCATTGTTGTTGACTATATTGCCTTTGGGAGAGTACAATTGTCTAACTTGCATCCACATATTCTAGAATCTACAAGACAAAGATCTTCCAACAGACACAAAGATTTGAGGAGAGACAACTATATCCCAGAGAGAGTTATTTTGGCAAGCTTTATAACCTTTCACATGACTCAAACATGAATATTCTTGAACAAAAGGGAAGTCCGTAAATCAAAGTTAGTCAAAGACTTTAAAATCCATTTAGCAAACAAATTAGTAGACATTTTCACAGGACATATTACTCCAAGGGCCCCCTCAAACTTGGGCAGGCAGAAGGTAGACCAAGGCACCTTGGGAACCTTTTTCATTTGGGAGTACCCCCTCCCAAACGAGCCTCCTAGATAGGGCAATGATATAGTTTAGTTGCTTTTTGGAAGATTGCCAGCAAACTAAAAAATAAGTTATGGTAGGAAGCACAAAATGATTCAATGGGAAGGTTCTATGAGCCAATGAGGATTGAGAATGATATCAAACAGACAATTTCTTTTTAAACCTATCAAGAATTGAGTCCTACCTTTATTGAAAGGAAACATTAAATCCCATGGGGATTGCTAACAACTTGAAGAAACCATATTGAATGAGGTCAAAACTGAATTGGGAAATATAACGAGGAATGCAATTGTTTGAAGATTTGAAACCAAATTTAGACTGATTAACCCTAGATCCACTAGCTAGACAAAAAGTATGAAAACATTCCAAAAACATGGAGGCAAGCATGTCATCACAATTGATCAACATATAAGTACCATGAGCAAACTTTTGAATCCCAAATTGAGAGGGAGTGTTGTGAATGGTAATCCCCTTGATGGTCCCCTTATCCATAGAGTCTCTCACCAACCATCTAGAGCATCAATATTCTACAAAGTTTAAAAGAATCAGACATAACACCATTCATAGCAATTCTAGAGAAGACATTACCAAAAAAGGAACTAGCAATTGTGATGAATTTCTTTCCAAAACCAATATCATGAAGGGTTTAAGGATAAAGGTCCACTCAATCTGATCATAGGCCTTGTCAAAATCAACCTTGAGGAAGTAAAACTCTTGCCCAAGGTCATTAGCACACTCAATACCCTCCCAAATGGAAATGATAGCATCAAGGATGAATAAATGAAAATGATAGCATCTTGAAGGATGAACAAATGGAAATGATTGCATCAAGAATGAATCTTCCTATAATAAACCCTTTTTGCTAAGGCAGGTAGATTTGGTCCATCAAAGAACTTATTCTTCTAGCCAAGCACGAAGCAAAGGTTTTGTAAACTAAACTCAAGCAAGTTATGGGTCTACAATTGTTGAGATCATCTTTATTACCTTTCTTACGAACGAGTCTGATAACCCCACTATTAATGTGAAGAGGGAATTGGCAAGTACAGTCATAAATTCAATCAAATAGGTAGAGGAGGAAGAATCCAAAGAGTAATTTAAGAGGACGTAGTGGTAGGGATATGTATGGTAGAGGAGTTGGAAGAAACTTCCAAAACCAATCCTACAATAACACCTATGACAATTATGCATAAGACCAAAAGGAGGATTCAACTCTTATCATGAATGCAACACATGAAGTAACAAGTGAAGATAAAAAAGTGTTCTATATTGATTTAGGGTGTAGCAATGATTTGTGTGGCAACATTGCCTTGATGATTGACATGGAAGAGAAAGTGCATGGACACACAATTCAAACTAGAGATAACATCAAACACAAATGTGAGAGCATTGGATCAGTAAATACAAAGAATGGGAGTACACTTTTGAGTAAGGTACTTCATGTTCCTACAATTCCAAAGAAATCCATGTAGGACAAATTGTTGAGAAAGGATATGAAGTCAGATTCACAAATGATGGAGTTTATGTAGAAGATCCAAATCAAGGATATAAGAGTATTGTTGTAGGTAAAAAAGAAGGCAGACTCTTTACTCTCAAGGTACAAGGTAATGTAGAACATTGCTTATTCACTTATGGAAGTCAAACTTGACTATGTTGGGCATATGGCACAAAAGGTTAGGTCATTTTAATGAAAGAGAAATAAAGAACATGGAAAAGAATGGATCCGTGCTAAGCCTGCCCAATATTCAAGGTCAACACATGACATACAAGTGTGAAGCTTGTCAATCATAAGCTTACAAATAATCATACAACAATCAAGGATTCATGCATACAAATATGCTTGAATTAATACACAAGATGTGTGAGGTCCTTCAAAGGACTATCACATCAACGGATCTAGATATTTTGTTTTGTTTGTAGATGATGAAACAAGATGGATCACACTTTATGTGATCACGGATAAATCTAAAGTGTTTAATACATTTAAAAACTATCATGCTTATGCAGAAAGGATTATATATCAAAAGCTCAAAAGGTTGACATCAGATGGAGGGGAAGAGTATTTCTCCAAAGAATTTGATGATTACTTATGGAATGAAGGTATAAAAAGATGAGTAACATGCAGGTATTCTCCAAAATAAAATGGAGTTGTAGAGAGAATAAATAAAACTCTTATGGAGTTTTCTAGATCCATGATGAAAGAGAAGAATTCTCCTCATTAACTGTGGATAGAAGCTATTAACACTGCAACCTATCTTGTGAATATGTTACCTTGTAAAGCTTTGGATGGTATGACACATTATGAAGATTGGTGGGGTAAAAAACCTACTCTTGATCATAGCAAAATATTTCCATCTTTGGCATATGCTTATGTTCCATCTCAATTGAGACATAAGCTTGAAGCCAAGGCAGAAAAGTATCTCTTTATAGGGTATGATGATAGACAAATAACTTATAGGTTGTGGACCTCAGCCACAAAACAATTTCTTGTTTCCAAAGATGTGAATATAGGTTCAAATAAGATTCATGCACATTTTGAGGAAATCATGAAGAGAAGGAAAGGAAAATCAAAGATGTAGGTGTATGAAGATGAAAGTGATGATGATAGGAATAGAAATGAAATGTGGATTGGAGATGACAATAGACAAAGGTTGAATCTAGAGCATAATGAGGCAAAAACTTCAAGAAGTTCAAAAATTAGAAGGTCATCAAGATGAGTAAAGCAACCTTTAAGGTATAGTTATGAAACTTCTTATATCACAACTACAAAGATTATGCATATATATTGAAAATAGATGAAGATCCATGATACAACATATGTAGAAGTGAAAGGTAAAGAGATTGGGAGAAAGCAATGAAGGAAGAGCATGATGCTCTACTCAACAAAGATACATGGTACTTGGTATCTAGACCAAGGAAATTGTCGATGGTTAGAGTGATGATATTAAAATTGTAGTCTCCACAATAAAAGCTTTTTATTTAATTTGTTTCGATACCAAACTTTGATAAGTGGAACTTTGTGATCAATGCAACCAATCTACATATGCATGAGATTGTTTACATGTACGAGAGAATGTTTATCTTCTAATTAGTGAGGATTTCACGGCTAATATCCTCATTTACTATTCAAGGAGCAAATTATGGAGGTACCTTTTGCTACCATCTAGCCAGTTTTTCTCTAAATTTCTCTTGCTCTTTTCTATGTTCTTAATTGGTGCTCTTTAGGTTAAATATTCATATATGATGAGTCTTAACTATGGTGAGTTATTGTTCCAAGCAATTTACTTTTACCATATTTTCCACAATTGCCTACCATTGGATTTGTTGATCAAATTGCATGAGGGAAATTAGGTCAAGAATTATCTTCTCTACAAACGTTGCATTGTGGAGGCCCTCTAAATTCTTGTTGTAGATTAGTTGACTCTTCCCTATATCAAAAATCTTGACTACATGGATTATGGTATAGAGAATTAGGGAAATCACGCGTTTGTGTTTGAGGTGGTTTTTTGGTTCCACTTAGGTTGTGATTTTCCATTGAAATGTTAAGGTGCATACGACGGAGGAGGATAATGTTCTTTAATGGGTGGATATATGTGTTCTCACAATGATTGGACATATGGCTCATTGTGATAAGGTGGATTAAGGATAGGTGGGTAAGGACATTACCAGAAAGTAGTTTGAGGATATTGGGGTGAAAAAGGGTGATGGGGTTGTGGCAAAGGGGTAGTGGGTAGATAAGGAGGAGTATACACCTCATGTGTTTCTGAATTATGAGTTTGAAGTCTATCGTTCTGAATACAATTTGATGTAGTATGATTAGCAGCATCACAAATTGTATAATACATGTGATTTGAAGTATAGAAGTTAGTAGTGTGTCCTACATTTGTATAGCATGTAGTAAAACTAATTAAAGGGTTCGAAGGACTCTCTAACATTAGCAAGTTTCCTTTCTATACGATCCAAATACTTTGTTAGTTTGCTAGTTTTCTAATTTGCTCTTTGATTTCAAAACAATTGGAATGACATACTCTAGAGAGATTTCTTCCATGCCGTAAATCCACATTATATCATGAAGGCATGGGGAAAGGCCATTAATGAACCATCTTGCAACTACATCTAATAAATTTTGAATATTTGTAGGGAAATTATCATACATACTTCTAAATTTTGTAGCATAAGTCTGCACAAGTTGATGGGCCTGCTACCTAATGGTTTGCAACATATCATATAGTTTCTAGGTAGATCTCATTCATTTGAATATATTTAATAATTTTCACTTCATTACTTTGTAATCCCTAAAGTGGATAGCATCAAACTCTATCAACCATTTAAATTGCTTCATCTATGAGTGTGGCTTCAAAAATCCGACATTTGTGTGTAGTATCTCAATCTCCATCTAAAGTGCTATAATAGTTTTCAAACATGGAAATATGAGCATTAGGATCATCATTTTAATGGCTTGCAAATTTATCATTATCCAATCCTATGATGCGGCTAGGTGGGGCTTCATCATGATGAGGATTTTCTTCATTACCACTTACAAAATTATGTCTACCCAAGGATACCACTTTGATGCCACCTACCACTGAACTAGGTGGAGTTTGAAAATAGTCAATATTAGATGTAGTATTCAAAAATGGAGGGTAATTATATAAAAAATACCACTATGCAATGTAGTTCAAGAGAAAGTTAGTCTACTCCTAGTGGGTGGGTCTCTAAGAAAATCAATTGTGTATTGATCCAGTTTTAATGAAAAACAAAAACAAGTAGGGAGCTTTTGGGATAGGTTTGTGAAAGTGTTGGTTTCTCTAGGGTTATGTGGAATGAGGTGAGGGAAATAAGTTCCTTGGGGGTTTGACTGGGTGAGTGCGAAAAACAAAGGGATTTGTTTTAGTTTAAATGGATTGAGTGCATGGGACTTTGGGGTTTGTCTGGGGTTTGACGAGGCAAGGGGTTTTTCTAGGATTTAATGGTACTTGGTTTGGAGTATTTTGGTTAATTTTGGAAGTAATTATTGCACACTATCAATGGTCGCTAGTGAGACACCTTCTAAAACTTCTTTTTTAGTCACTTCTTCCTTCCTTCCTTCTAGGACCGCATGTTGTTCCCCTCTTCCTTTCTCCTGCTTCCTCCTTCCCTCTAGGCTAAGCGCTTCCCTATTTGCACTTTTATAACTCATTATTGCTTCATCCTGCTCAAACTGCTATCTTCATGAGTAAGTGACTCTACTTTTGCATTGCATATATATATATATATATATATATATATATATATATATATATATATATATATATATATATATATATATATATATATATATATATATATATATATATATATATATATATATATATATATATATATATATATATATATATATATATATATATATATCATATGTACAAATAAAAGGCTATACATTTCGAATACAAAGGTGTAAGAATTTAATAGAAAACCCATTGTACATGATAAAATGAAAAGCTATACAAATACTTTTAGGAAATGACTAAAGGAAAGTAGTATGATGTTCTGAACATGGTGTCGATATTGCTTTCTTAAACTCACAAGATGGACAAATGCTTTTGTTTTGATTCTTCTTAAATGAATATTATTTTGATTGCTTAGTGAGGACCACTCTTGCAAATAGTGTGTAGGTGGCAACCCAATGTATTGCAAATATTGTCCACTTATATGAGGTTCATGCTAAGTTATGGTGTGGCTATCAGTTAAGCAACAATTCGTTCTTTGTGTAAAGAACATGATTCTCACATAAGTGACAATTTTTGTGGGACAGACGGAGAAAAAAGGACATAGTTCTGCTATGTACGCAAAGAATAAGAAGAAAGGTGATAAAGGTAAAGAAAAAGATGAAGAAGAGATGACTGCTCAAGCAAATTATGCAAGAGGAAGAGGTAACGTCAGAAAGAGAGGTAATAGAAAAGGTAGAGGTAATCAGAAGAAGGCTTGTTGGATCTGCGGATTAAGCAATCATTTGGCTCATGATTGCTGGCATAATTCTCAAGGATCAAGTCAGAATCAGAATAACAATAGTAGAGGCAGAAGCGGAAGATATCAAAGAGGAAGACAAAGCCAAAGATGTGGATATGGTAGAGGTGGAGCAAGAGGTTGGGGACAGAATCAATCTCACAACACTACCTACTACAACTATGCGAATGATATGCAGAATGATGATCATATGACGTTGATGATGAACTCGATAAGTGTGTCAGAGAATGAAGACCTCAAGATATTCTATATTGACTCTGGTTGTTCAAATCATTTGTCAGGAAATATAGAATTATTAGCAGAACTTGAGGGAGGTATTTCAAATCATACAGTACAGACAGGTGATAACACAAAACATAATGTAAGGTCAATTGGAAAAGTAAAGTGTAAGAATGGAGCTGACCTACTAACAAATGTTTTGTATGTTCCAACAATCCCGAAGAATCTGATCAGTGTGGGTCAGATAGTAGAAAAAGGTTTTCAAGTCAGGTTTACAAATGAAGGAGTATTTGTTGAAGATCCAGAGAAAGGATACAAACAAATTGTCCATGGTAAAAAGGAAGGTAGACTTTTTACTCTGAAAGTACAAGGGAATGTTGGTCAAGCCTTGATCACACATGGTGATGAGGTATTTATAGAACTAGACCTCTGGCATAAGAGGTTAGGACATTTTAATGAAAAGGGAATCAAAGCTATGGTAGAGAAACAGTCTGTGAGAGGATTACCAAACATGAAGAACCAACATATGATTCACAAATGTGAAGCCTGTCAGATGCGAAAAGCCCACAGGTTACCATTTCAGAAAAATGGTTACAAACACGATGGTGTGCTAGAACTCATACATACAGATGTATGGGGGCCAACAAAAGAAGGATCTATCAGCGGATCGAGGTATTATGTTCTATTTATTGATGATGCAACAAGATGGATAACTCTTTATGTTTTGAAAGAGAAATCAAAAGTGTTTGGAGCTTTCAGACATTTTCATGCATATGCTGAAAGACTTACAGGACAAAAACTCAAAAGACTAAGGTCTGATGGAGGAGGAGAATATTTTTCTTGAGATTTCAATGATTATCTGTGGAATGCAGGAATCAAAAGGGAAATAACTTGTAGGTATACACCGCAACAAAATGGAGTAGCAGAAAGAAGAAACCGAACTCTAGTTGAGTTTGCAAGAGCAATGTTAAAAGAGAAGAATTGTCCAAATTATCTTTGGGCTGAGGCTGTAAATACAGCAACATATCTGGTAAACAGATTACCATGTACAACTTTAAATGGGATGACCCCTTATGAAGCTTGATGGGGCAAGAAACCAACACTTGATCATTGTAAAGTGTTTGGATCAGTTGCTTATGCTTATGTACCATCACAATTGACACATAAGCTTGAACCAAAAGCTGAAAGATATGTATTCATCGGATATGATGAAAAGCAGATGGGTTACAGGTTATGGAGTCCTCTAACCAAACAGTTTACTGTCTCCAGAGATGTGACATTTGATGAAGGAAAGAGCTGGTATACAGATAAAGAGCATAGTGTTGAAACACTTGAAGAAGAGATAAGACAGAATGAAAAAGGTAAATCACATATACAGGTGAATGGAGATGAAGATCAGATGCAGGCAAGTACGTCCAAGATCGAGTCAGGTATGAGAAACGAAGATGGATCAAGATTTGATGAAGATGTGTATTCAGATACACATGAAGAGTTTGAACCAAGAAGGTCAAACAGAGTAAGGAAACAACCGACAAGGTATTCCTATGATACTTCTTATTTGACTCAGAAAAACTATGCTTACTTAGTAAAGGAGGATGAAGAACCTCTGAATTACAATGAAGCAAAAGGAAAAAAATATTGGGAAGAAGCAATGAAGGAGGAGTTTAATGCTCTTGAAGAGAACAAGACTTGGGAACTTGTTCCAAAACCAAATGGTAAGAAAGTGATTGGAAATAAATGGGTTTATAAAGTCAAGAAGCTTGCAGATGGAAGGATAGCTAGATACAAAGCTAGACTGGTAGTCAAAGGCTATGCTCAGACATATGGCATAGATTATGATGAGACGTTTAGTCCGGTGGCAAAGATGTCAACCATAAGGACATTGATTGCTATAGCAGCATCAAAAGGATGGAAGCTAAGTCAGCTAGATATCAAGAATGCATTTTTGAATGGATATATATTAGATGAGGTTTACATGGAACAACCTGAAGGGTTTGTAAGTTCCAGTTACCCCAATTATGTTTGCAGATTAAGAAGAGCTCTCTATGGACTGAAATAAGCTCCAAGAGCTTGGAATTACAAACTTGTGAAGTATCTCAATGACCTTGGATACCAAAGTTCAAAGGCAGATGCAAGTCTACTCATCAAGAGAATAGATGAAGGTATGATCTACATTTGTATTTATGTAGATGACATTATAATCACAGGTACCTCAGATGAAGGAATCAAGGAGGTAAAGAGATTGCTTGAAAAAGAGTTCAAGATCAGTGATCTAGGAAAGTTATCATACTTTCTTGGAATGGAAGTTACATATACAGATCATGGTATATATGTTTCGCAAGAAAGGTATCTCCTAAACTTACTGAAGAAGTTTAACATGGAGAATTCCAGAGAAGCTTCAACACCGCTTGAAGTAAATCATAAACTCAACAAATATAGTGGTGCAGAGTTTAAAGATATGAGGAAGTATCAGTCGTTAGTGGGAAGCTTAATTTATGCTACACTAACAAGACCTGATATCAGTTATGCAGTGGGAGTTCTCTCACAGTTTATGCATTGTCCAAAGGATCAACATTGGATTGCAGGACAAAGAGTTCTTAGATATATTAAAAGAACTATAAAAGAGAGATTATATTATCCTTATACGTCAGATATAAAGCTGAGAGCATACAGTGATTCAGACTGGACAGGAAGTCAAGATGACAGAAGGTCAACACATGGGTATATGATATACCTAGAAGATAAGCTTGTAAGCTGGTGTTCAAAGAAACAACACACAGTAGCTTTATCGTCAACAAAAGATGAATACAAAGGACTTGTGGAAGCAGCTAAAGAAGTGATATGGATGCAGACCTTGTTCAAAAGCATGGGTTTGATCAAGGTATACCTATCATACATGGAGATAATATGAGTTCGTTGTATCTTGCAGCAAATCCATTATTTCATGCAAGAACAAAACACGTAGAGATTTAGTATCATTTCTTGAGGGAAAAGGTAATGGAGAAGGAGATTGAAATAGTATTACGAAAGATCAGATTGCAGATATTCTGACAAAGAGCTTAGATGGAGTAAAGACAAGCAGAGTCAAAGAAATGGCAGGAATAAAAGAAAAGAGGAATATATGAAGACCGGAAGATGCAAATTAGTGATTGAGGGAGAGATGTTGGAGATTCACTCACTAATTATGCATAACGACATAAAGACAAAGAAAAACAGAAACAAAGTGTTCAGTAAACCAAAGCCTTAGTGAAGGGACAAATTCACGACTGTAATATACAGCGTAGAAACTTCCAAAATTAGAGTTTGTTGAAACCGGATCAAATTGTATATAAGAGAGCTGAGATAGATAGATGAGGAGTGCGCATATGAGAGAGAAATAGAATAGCGTAGAGTAGAAGACGCCAGAGACCGGGTATGTAGAGATGAATAACAAAAACTGAAATGTCGGGTATTCATCTGAGAGAGATGGTAAGGAATAACTACTCAGACTAGGAGAGTTTTCCATAGCTATGAGCAAAGTGAGTCCAAGCTATTTTTGTACACATCTTCTCTAATAGAAAACACATGTTCATGTGGAAGTTTGAGCACATTCTTTGTATGTGAAGAAATCTGAAAGATTTCATGTTATTGTGAAAAGTTAGTTAATAGTTATAGTTTTCTTAGTAAATGTTTTTCCAGTACTTCTATGAGTTAGATCTCGAAGTACAATGTAAAGTTTTGTATGAGAGATAGCTTATCTTGTAGCTAGACGTCTCTACTATAAACTGATCAAAAGACTTTTGTGAAACGGGACTTGTATACAGTACAAAGTCTGACCGGAAAGAGGCATTCAGAACTGGTGAAGTTTTTTCTTAAACTTCAGATAGAGTTCATTCAGTGAAGGAAGTTCACTTATCACTTCCTTACTTCATGTATATTCATTTGAAGTAACTACAAACAAAATTGCAGTTGATTCCAGTAGCATTCCGGTACAATTACGGTGAAATTTCGGTGACAGTCCGGTGAAGTTCCGATGGAATTTTGGTAAATTCAAAACACAGTTTTGGCATAGTTAAGTGACACAAATATTGTTTAACTGCAAACAAACACAGTAGTGTAAAGACTGAAGTAAATCAGTTCAGAATTGAAGCTTGAAGAAAACGAGAAGCTTTCTGTAAATTGATTTTTCGGTGTTCACTAAATACAGTTATAAGTTCTTAGTTTTAGAAAGTTTGCTAAGCTAATGATGATTATAGAGGTGTTCTAACATCACTCTAGCTTAGTTTCTGTGGTGTAAGCGAATTCCGCAATAAGCGCTGCACCAACAAAAGTCCCCCATGGGTAGTATTGTCTACACATCATATAGATGCTAAGGGGAACTTTTATTGGTATTTCTCATATATTGAAGTATCATGTCAATTATATAATCAAAATCACTAGTAATCAATGGGCGAGTATTGCTTTCAATATTCGAATAGACTTTGCTATTGTTAGTATAAGTACTTCTAACTCTTGTACGAAAAGAATGGATTTTTGAAGAGAGATTATTTCCTAAGATGGTGGCCCTAACATGGTTGAATTAGATCCATGCTATGCAACTAAGGGAATAATTGGTTTTCTTACTTGATATGTTCAACACTCATGGCCTTTTTTACATCTTAGAGAACATTGTGTATACTTGGAAATATAAAGAAGATGGTACAATTTTTTAGTGTTATATTCCTTGTTAAAGTCTACATGTCTATTTCATCTCTTTAAAATCATTATTTGGTTAATTGCAAGGTGAATAGTTCTGTTTTGATCTCTAATTGTATGCTTGTTGAAACACTTGTTTACAAAGATTTCCCTTATTACATTGCTAGATATTCCAACTAGGATATGAATATTTTAAAGATCCCTCCCATTCAAGTTGGCAAAATGTTTTCCTTCGTGCACAAAACAAAAAGAAAAATCTAGTTTTTTTCTCCTTTTGTTGCTAGGAAAGGTGACGTTAAAATGATTCAAAATTGTTTTTAATGTCTCAATATATTTTATTTGAAACAAAGATATTCCTCCATCAACTTGCATAAATTGAATGCCCAAATAATGATGCAAATGCTCCAAATTTGACATCTCAAAAGAGGCATGTGAATCCGCCTTCAATTCAACAATATGTTTCTCATTAGGACTAGTGAGTAGCATGTCATCAAAATATACAAAAATGATTAGAACTACATCATCTTCACACTTAACATATAAGGTGGTCTTAGCTGGACTATTCTCAAAACCATGTGCAATCAAGTAGGCATGTATCTTTTCATGACAAGCACGTGGTGTTTGCTTCAAACCATATAATGACTTCTTCAACCTACACACTTTGTTTTCATGCCCTTTCTACACAAAACCATAAGGCTGAAGTACATACATTTCTTCATGTAAGTCATGATTTAGAAATGTAGTTTTAATGTCCAATTGAGATACATTGCAAACATCATGAGCTGCAAGTGCACAAATGCTATGAAAAGTGGTCATTTGGCATGTGGGAGCAAAGATCTCATGAAAATCAATACCTCTCTCTTGAGCATAACTTTTGGTGACAAGCCTAGCCTTAAACTTGTCAACTATTCCATGCAGCTTATGTTTGAGCTTGTATACTCATTTAGTGCCAATGGCCATTTTTCCTGGAGGTGAATCATATAAAGAACAAGTATGATTCTTTATACTAGCATCATATTCTGATTTGATAACAACCATCCAATATTCTAAATTTTATGCTTTATCAAAAGAAATTGTATCTCATTATCATAACAAAGACTAGAGACAACCATTTCATAGCAATCTGATGTAAAGGAAGTCCTATGAGAGGTTGAAGGGGTATGATATGACAAAGGTGCATCTAATAATTTGCTATCCCTCAATTCTATACCAGCCTCCTGTTCTATGTTAGCCCTCTCATCAATAAGTGCATCATGTAAATCAAATCTACATCATAAATGGGATGACTTGCATCATCATGTGGAACCTCTAAAGGTTGAGAAATTGGTTCACTTGGAGAAGCACTTGATTCTCCACCTGCAAAACGAGGCAGCAAAGTGTCATGCAAGTCTTTAAAGCTAATAGAGGCCTCCAACTTGGTACGTGAAAGTGATGGCTGATTTGCAACTTCCACAAAAACATCACAACTAACCAAAATGTGTTTAGCCTCTGGATGATATAGGCAATAGCCTTTGCTTTCAGAACTATACTTGACAAAAATACATTTCATTACTTTATCATCCAAAACCCTACATTGTTGTTAAACACTAATGCATATGCCAAAGGATGTTGGACACACAAAAAGATCATCTATTACCATCAATGGTCACACATAGACCTCATCTAACTTGGATGTTAAGGTTCCACAAATGTTCAATCTTTGACAATGGATTCTCCTCATAATGGGGGCCTTAGAACTCAGAGCACCATGGACCATTTGTGGTCACTTGAGGATGGAGTATTGAGTATGTCTAGTAGGGGTCATATACTTATCACCAATTGGGTGATGAACTCTCAAACTAGCCCCTCTAGGGGACAGTTGGGATTTCAAGCCATCCAATTCAAATTAGTCATCTCTCTCGCCTTAAGACCATCTCTTCCTAGTGTTTACCTTATTATTTGTTAATGCTCTCTATCCTAGTAGTTGCTATATGTCTAGCACATACATCCTCGTATCCCATCCAAACAACACATATCTTTCTATTCAATACAAAAGACACATGACACCATACAAAATTAGGCCACTCTAACACTCTTCATTAATATTACTTTCTTTCCTTGTTGTAAAAAAAACACACACACTATGACACAAATCATCGTGCATTGATATCCATTCATGAAGTGACTCGAAGGAATCAGAGGACCTTCGCACAATTTTATTTAAAAGAGGAAGTCTAGTGGAATCTTAATCCCCCTTTCACTGAAAGAACAATTGTAGTGTTGAATTTCCTTTTGTTTGAATTGATTGAAAAAATAATTGTACAAGTGAAAAGGTAAAGTCGTGTTCACATTTGGTAGGTGGGTTGATTAAGCACTAGCCTCTCTTGAGGTGAAAGTCTTGTATTCAACCTTTGATGTGAACATGTAATGGCTTTGACTAGTCTATACTAGTTGTGACCTTGTCTAACCCTTGTTTTGTGGAATACCGAGTCTAACCCTTGTTTTGTGGAATACCGAGATTCGACGGATATTGTGCCAGCTCAAGAGAGTAGATGGTTGCAAACGGATATTGTGCAAAACCTCCATTGAAAAAAAAAGCATAGAAATATAACCATGATGATCCGAAAGCGATAAGGAGACTAGGTTTGGATTCGCGTAAGGCCCAAACAGTAGCTCAAACCAACTATACTAAACGCGCACTCTCACCTCGTACAATCGATAACAGTAGCTCAAACCAACTATACTAAACGCGCACCCTCACCTCGTACAATCGATAGGTGCCTCATCGCAATTCACGACAGACGTCAACTCGACCTTACGAGGGTCGTCGAGTCATCCGGCACGTCACTCGCAGGTAAAGCGCCCGTATATCACGAGAGTCATCAGGAGTCAGCACCATGTCTCCAAAGAGAGAGAAAACGAGTACGCATCTGACACTCCGCCATACTTGGGTCAGACCCATTTCCGCCGTCATAATTTGATGGCAGGCAAACAGCATATCCTTCCCGATTCCCCATTGATTTCCAGACCAGAGAAAATATAGAGACTCGACTCTCGAGGGTCCAGGCATACCTCGCCGTCACACTTCACGGCAGCCGGGTACGACAACACTCCTCAGCAGCATATTTCTAAACCCATATTTCTCCGCCACCTTCTCACGGCGGCAGAGCGTACTGACTATCATTGAGCATCAATGCTTTCCCTCGTGGGTGGCTGATATCCACCCTGCGTGTCACAATCCATGGCGGACCCACATTGTTTTCCTCCATTTACGGCAGCGCCACACGATATCATTGAGCATCAATGCTTATGATGCTGTCGAGACTTTCAGTAACGTGGTCATACCGCTTGTCTCTTCGCGACGTTGGACACACTGCACAGTATTCATAAAGCAAGGAGCAACTCAACGACTTGCATCATGCATGCTCTTTGTGGCGGAAGGAGATTGTGACTGATGAAGCTTTTTTGCTTGTCGAGATGACGCACGGCACACAGTGTCAATGGCGGAACTAATTGCCATCCTCGCATGTCACGTTTATTAGAGAAAGGCCTGCAAGTAAAGCTGTTAAGGCTGGCACTGCTAATGACCTTTATGCCAGGTACAAACAGATTGAAGATGTGGTTCACTTTTTCTTTTGAAACAACAAGGAAAGATAGTTAAATTAATGAAAGGGTATTACATAGAGTAGGATCCCACCACATAACAAAAGGGACCAAGTTCCAAGACGGAGGTTACACGAGAAGACCATCAAGAACCTCTCTTTAGTTTTATGTTTCACGAGAGACTTTCTCCATTTCATATAATGGGTGTCATATACGTAAGAGAGGATGGGGGTGTTCTCACTAGGGACATCCTTTATAGCCTTTAGACATATGACACTAGACTTATACAAAGCTTTTTTAAGGGAGTACATAAGGTCCTTCTTCACAAAGTTGTAGTACAAATTTCTATTGAGCGAGATGTGCCAAAGAATATGTCCTCTCCAAATGTGCCATAGAACAACATCCATATGTTTGTAGGTGCCAAGGATCATCTCCAGTTGACCAAGAGTTCCCATATTATGTTTAGAAAGAAAGAATTGAATTGGTTGCCAAAACCTCTTGGCATGTTGATATTCATAAAAAAAGTGAGTTAAATCCTCTTGCCTACCACAATATGAATAGAGCCCTTGACTAATGTTAACCAACAATCCATTATGGAGAATAACTCACTAAAGAAATGATTGTTTGATGCTAAAGGGGAAAGCCCACACACTCATGAATCTGTATCTCCATTACACAATGGACCAACTGATATTCCACCTGCGATAGATTTTTTCAACAATTTTGGCTATAGATCCTTTGTTCCTCTTGAAGGTGCTCCACATATCTTCAGCAATAACCTCCAGTTCGATATCCTTTTTGCAACAAACTTCCAATCTCCTAGCCAATATCTTCTTATGGAAAGATTAGAGAGAGAACTAAAAAAGAATCAAGCTTCTAGACTCCTTCATCCATGAAGCCTTCCTAAGACTTAAACCCTCCTTTGAAACACTTGTATTCCCTTATAGATAGATAGTTCCCATTCTGGAGAGATGGCCACCCATACCAAGGGGACTCTTGTAGAAAAAACTCACCATTGTTGACTAGATTGTCTTTGGGAGAGTACAACCATCTAACATGCATCCAAAGATTTTAGAATCTACAAGAGAAAGAACTTCCAGTAGACATAGATTTGAGGTGAGACAACTATATCCCACAAAGAGTTATTTTTCCAAGCTTTGTAGCCTTTCACATGACTCAAACATGAATATTGAATGAACAAAAGGGAAGTCCATAAATGAGTGCTAGTAAAATCATGAAAATACATTTAGCGGACATATTAGTAGACATTTTTGCAGCACATACTACTCCAAAGCCCCCCTCAAACTTGGGTAGACTGAAGGTAAACCAAGCCACCTTGGGGACCTTTTTCACTTGGGAGTCCCCCCCCCCCTCCCCCCCACCAAAGGAACCTCCTAGATAGGGCAATGATCTGGTTCATTTTCTTTTTGGAAGATTGCCAGCAAGCTAAAAAATGATTTATGGTAGGAAGCACAAAATTATTTTGTAAGAAGGTTCTATGAGTCAATGAGGACTAAGAATGATATCAAGAAATTACTTTCTTTTTAAACCTATCAAGAACCCAGTCCTACTTTTGTTGAAAGGAAACATTAAATCCCATGGCGATTGCTAATAGCTTGAAGATGAAACCATGTTTAATGAGGTCACAACCCAACTGGGAAACATAATGAGGAATACAATTGTTTGAAGATTTGAAACCAAATTTAGAGTGACTAACCCTAGACCCACTAGATAGACAAAAAGTATGTAAACATTCCAAAAAAGTGGAGGCAAGCATGTCATTAGCATTGATCAACATATTAGTATCATGGACAAACATTTGAAACCCAAGTTGAGAGGGAGTGTTGTGAATGGTAATCCCCTTGATGGTACCCTTAGCCATAGAATCTCTTACCAACCATGTAGAACATCAATAGCAATAGCAAAGAGAAGAGGTTCAAGACAACATCCTTGTTTGATAGATCTACAAAGTTTAAAAGAATCAAACATAACAACATTCATAGAAATTCTAGAGAAGACATTACCAAATAATGTACTAGCAATTGTGATGAATTTCTTTCCAAAACCAATATCACGAAGGGTTGACGGATAAATTTCCATTCAATCGATTCATAGGCCTTGTCAAAATCCACCTTGAGGAAGTAGAACTCTTACCAAAGGTCCTTAGTACACTTAATACCCTCCCAAATGAAAATGATATCATCAAGGATGAACAAATGGAAATGATAGCATCAAGAATGAACAAATGGAAATGATAGCATCAAGGATGAGTCTTCCTTTAATAAACCCTTTTTGCTCATGCAGGTGGATTTGGTCCATCAAAGAACTTATTCTTCTAGCCAAGCAAGAAGCAAAGGTTTTGTAAGCGGAACTCAAGCAAGTTATGGGTCTCTAGTTGTTGAGAGCATCTTTATTACCTTTCTTATGAATGAGTCTGATAACCCTAGTATTAATGTGAAGAGGCAGGAATCTTTTACCAAAAGCCTCTTCCCATATCAAGAGAATGAAAGGAGTCAAGAAATCTTTCAAATAAGAAAAACTCATTAGGAATACCATCGATACCAAGATATTTACAAGGTTTCAAGATATCGATGGTTTCTTTAATCTTAGTGGTAGTGAGGGACAGGTCCAGGATGGTGACCAAGCCTTTAGGAATCATTTTGTTCCTTTTATGGGCAATAGACAGATACCCTCCCCCCACTTGGGAGTACTAGAGAAAACATTTGTAAATAATATTTTAGCCTCTTGCGAATTCTCTTCAATGTTGAGAGTAGTCTCACCATTCCTCTTTCTCAACAAGGATATGTTATCCTTAATTTTTTCCTTTTCATCAAGGAGTACATACTCTTATTAGGTCTATCAAATTTCCGAACCCAAAAATCTCTTGAGAAAGAAAGAGACAGATTAGCTTCAAGATACCTCTCCAAATTCAACTTATGTTGGAGATCCAATTAAGCTTGGCAATTGAAGTTGTCTTTGAAGTTATCTAATTCTCCAAGGATATGACTTCTCCTATTAGCCCTAATGGATCTAGCAACTTTCTTGTAGTAAGTGATGAGCTTTTGGATGTCTTTCACAGCTAAGTCCCAAGCTATGGAAGGTGAAGCACAAAGGCTGAAATGCTTGCTAATGATCTCCTTAACCTTAGAAAGGATACAACGAAGATTAAGGAGGTAAGGATCTAGATGTGGCCATCCCACCTTGAAATTAGGGTTTCCTTCAAGTCAATCTAACTTTACAAAAGGAAAGATGAACTTCAGAGGTAAAGGAAGAGGAGGTAAGAACAAAGATAATACTAAAGCTTGTTGGATTTGTGGCAGAACCAATCATTTGGCAAATTATTGTTGGTATAACAATCAAAATGGTGGAAATAATAACCAGAGTTTCAATCAAAGAGGTAGAAGAGGCAGAAACCAAAGAGGCAATTTCAGAGGAAGAGGTGGTAGGACATCATATGCTAGAGGAGGTGGAAGAAGTTTTCAATCTCAGTCCTACAACAACAATTATTATAATTATGCATCAGATAAAAAGGATGACATGACTCTCATCTTGAATGAAACTCATGAAGCAGTAGGAGAAGACCAAAGGGTGTTTTATATTGACTTGGGATGTAGCAATCATCTGAGTGGCAATATATCACTGATGACTGATATAGAAGCAAAGGTGAATGGACATACAATTCAAACAGGTGACAATACCAAGCATAAAGTGGAGAGCATTGGATCAGTGAAGAAAAAGAGTGGAAGTACACTTTTGAGCAAGGTACTTTATGTTCCTACTATTCCTAAAAATCTGATAAGTGTAGGGCAAATTGTGGAGAAGGGTTATGAAGTCAGATTCACAAATGATGGTGTTTATGTGCAAGATCCAAATCAGGGATATAGAAACATTATTGCAGGTAAAAAAGAAGGAAGGTTGTTTACTCTCAAAGTCCAAGGTAATGTGGGACATGCTTTATTTACTTATGGAAGTCAAAAGATGTCTGAGTTAGACCTATGGCATAAAAGGCTAGATCATTTCAATGAGAGAGCCATAAAGGAAATGTCAAGGAATGATGTGGTGCTTGGTTTGCCAAAATTTGAAGGGCAACATATGGTGTACAAGTGTGAAGCTTGTCAATTAGGTAAAGCACACAAGAGTTCATACAATAAATCAGGATATAAGTATTCAAATATGCTTGAATTGGTTCATACAGATGTGTGGGGTCCTTCAAGGGACTATAACATAAATGGATCCAGATATTATGTGTTATTTGTTGATGACGCAACCAAATGGATTACTTTATATGTAATCAAGGACAAATCAGAAGTGTTCAAGACATTCAAGCATTATCATGCTTATGCAGAAAGGATTACAGGACAAAAGCTCAAGAGGTTGAGATCAAATGGAGGGGGAGAGTATTTCTCTAAAGAGTTTGATGATTATCTGTGGAATGTAGGTATAAAAAGAGAAGTAACTTGCAGGTACTCCCCTCAACAAAATGGAGTTGCAGAGAGAAGAAATAGAACTCTTGCAAAGTTTGCAAGAGCAATGATGAAGGAAAAGAATTGTCCAAATTACTTATGGGCAAAAGCTATCAACACTGCAGCATACCTTGTGAATAGGTTACCTTGTAAAGCATCGAAAGGAAGAACTCCTTATGAATCATGGTGGGGTAAGAAACCTACTCTTGATCATTGTAAGGTGTTTGGATGTTTAGCATATGCTTATGTTCCTTATCAATTGAGACATAAGCTAGAACCCAAAACAGAGAAGTATGTGTTTATTGGGTATGATGATAGACAGATGGGTTACGGATTGTGGAGTCCATCTACAAAGCAATTTATTGTTACCAAAGATGCTACATTTGATGAGCAAAGCACATGGTATGCAGGGTCAACAAATGATTATGCAGATGACAAAGAAATACAAAGAAAAGGGAGGACAAAAGTAAGTATGTATGAAGAAGATATTGATGATGTTGATTGTAAAAGTAAATTGCAGAATAATATTGAAGATGGGCCAAGATTTGATCCAGAATCAAATGTGGCTGAGACTTCAAGAAGTGCAGAGGTCAGAAGATCCTCAAGGGAAAGAAAAGAGCCTATCAGGTATAGCTATGATACATCTTTTCTAACAACAAAAGATTATGCTTACATTGTGAAGATAGAAGAGGATCCAATCATATATGAAGAAGCTGAAGGAAAACAGAATCAGGAGAAGGCAATGCAAGAAGAGTATGATGCTCTACTTGAAAATGAAACATGGGAATTGGTGCCAAGACCAAAGAATCAGAAAGTCATTGGATGTAAGTGGGTGTATAAAACAAAAAGATTTGCAGATGGTAAGGTGTCTAGATACAAGGCTAGACTTGTGGTCAAAGGTTATGCCCAAACTTATGGGGTAGATTATGATGAAACCTTTAGTCCTGTTGCTAAGATGTCTACAATTAGATCATTGATTGCTATTGCAGCTTGTAAAGGATGGAAGTTATCACAATTACTAAGGTGAAGAATGCATTTCTGATGAAGTGTACATGGAGCAACCAAAAGGCTTCATGTACATGGATACATTGCAGATGAAGTGTACATGGATACATTGCAGATGAAGTGTACATGGAGCAACCAAAAGGCTTCATGGATTCAATTGGATCAGATTATGTGTGTAAGCTTAAGAGAGCTTTGTATGGGTTGAAGCAGGCTCCAAGAGCATGGAATTACAGGCTTGTTAAGTTCTTGAATGAATGTGGATTTCAAGCATCAAAGGCAGATAGTAGCTTGTGTTGGAAGTGAGGTAGGCCCTTAGGCTCATGTCACAGGTCCATGGTTCCATAGGTCCAGTATATACAACATTAATACCAGCAATCTTCCATATTGACAAAACATGAACATACCACAACTTAATCATACAAATGATGAGACAAAGATAGAGAAAGAATAGACAACATGTGTAAGGTGTTACGTAAGCCATCGCTTACTCATAGTATCATATATACCAATGTTCAATGTACAATGTGGGAGCAAAACTCTCAACCACTCTATGTGATGAGAAATAGATGCATGAGTGAATGTACAATGTAACAAACATATTCAGATGTGTGGGCAGTAATCTGAATATACATGAGATGTGTGACCTTATAGGTTATAGAAGAGTGAATATGAGTGACTGAATGAGGAAGGATCAGTGTGAACGGAAATCCTCAAACTCATGTGAACACACCTTCTTAAACACCTCATCAAATATGCATAAAGCATATAAGTACTGATTCTCTTGTACCTATGCCGAATAGGACTCCTCCTGATATGAACGCCATAGCCTCCATAAACTTCAAGTAGTACTTGTGTGCATAAAGAGAATATGTACCTGAATACTTTAACATAAGATGTGAATCTTATGTTAAACTCCATCTAATGTCTTTGAAGTAGCCAGATATCTTCTTGTAGAAGACAATCTTCAACCTAACATCTTCTTGTAGAAGATGATCTTCAAATACGCCATGTAGATGGTCCCATCCAATGTCTTTGAAGTAGCCAGACAGCTTCTTGTAGAAGACAATCTTCAACCTAACATCTTCTTGTAGAAGATGATCTTCAAATACATCATGTAGATGGGCGATCCTCACCATCAAGCTGCTAATAATCAAGTCTTCTTGCCATGAACAAGAGATAACCTCCTCTCCATGAGGTAGAGTGTGAGCTGATAATAAAGCTGATAATAAAGCACTCCCAAAAGCTTTTGTAAGTTTAAACGCTCAACGATCGCTTATCGTTTATCTCTTCCAAGAAGTCCTTTGCAGCTTGAACTTTCTCACTCTACAACCCTACTACATAAGGAGCTCTTGGCTAAAACCCATACATAAGCATAAATGGACTATGCCCAGTGGAAGAGTGCTTGACACTATTATATGCAAAGTCTACTATAGGTAAGTACTCTTCCCAATTAGCTTTCCTTTCATTTACATATGCTCGAAGCATATCCTCTAGGATTTGGTTAACCCTCTCTGTTAGCCCATCCGAGTGTGGATGCTCGGTCGTGTTGAGATATCAAGCTCAATGTGTGATGATCCAGGATGACACGTACCAGTTTTTTCGTTTCTCTGACATGTATAGTGGTCACACTAGTATATGTCAGAGATACTTCATTGAGATTTATTAGATTTATCTACCGAGAGTGATGTCACATTTGTTCCTTGCCAGCTCACTCATTTGCGGATGTTAGGTTTTTCCTTATGTACTGATCTTTATATATTGCACTTTGTTGTATTCTTGTTTTTAGGTCATTCTTGTACATTCCTTTTTATGTAATAGAAGAAGAAGAAGAAGATTCTTCTTCCTTGCCTCAATTTGTGTGTGTGCTTCTCTTTGAGAGTGAGAGTGTGTGTGTGTGAGCTCTCTTCGTTATCTCCTTCCTGGTGACATGGTATTAGAGCCAGTGTGGCTGTAGAGAGCTCGTGGAGAAGGCGACGATAAAGAGTACATAGCAAGGCATGGAGAAAACACGATTCACAAACGACCTCTATTTGCTACAAAAATCGATGTGAAGGTAGAGCCCGCAAGGTGGGGCCCGTAGAAAAACCAGGTCAGTTTCAGAAACTATAACTTGTGTTGTGTTCGACAACACTCATATATTCCAGATCTAGAATTTCAAGCGATTGTGTGTATTGTTGATACACGAAAACTGTGTTTTTCTGAGATTGAACTGTCACGTCATAGTGCGACAATGTTCAAGCAGAAGTGCTGCTTGTAGTGTTTTGCTGTGTTGTGAATTGCTACAAAAATGGCAAACGTTGAAAGAGTCAACTTATGAGCGAGAAGCTAGACAAGAACAACTTCCATGCTTGGAGATTCAGAATGACAAATTTCCTGATGGGAAAAGGCTACTGGAAGTACATCGAAGGAGGGAATGAAAATGCTCTGCAGTTACCAGAAAGGAATCGGAATGCAGATCAGGTAAGAGCATATGATGGAATGGAATCAAGGAGCACGAAAGGTAATGTACTGGCTATCTGTTAGCATACAGGATAGCATGATTGGACACATACAAGATGCCAAGGCTCAAAAAGAGGCTTGGAACAATTTGGTCACATTGTATGAGACCAATACAAAGGCACGAAAATTGCAACTCAAGAACAAGTTGCATACATTGGAGAAGAAGAGCATGTCGGTAAGTGACCACACCTTGAATATCAAAAGCATATGTGAGTCACTTGCATCTATTGACATGAATGTAGATGATGATGATAAGGTGGAAGTGTGTCTTCGTGGTTTAGGAGCTGCATATAAGTAGTTCAAAACTTCCATATAGACCAGGGAAAACATTCCGAATTTTACTGATCTGGTATCTATGCTGATTATTGAAGAAAAGCATCTTAGTGAGGATTCAAACTCCCAAGGAAAGCCCAATTTTGAGCAGGTATTCTACTCTGGCAGAGGAAGAGGCAGCGGTAGAGGCTTGGGAAGTGGAAGAGGAAACAATAACCAAGGCCAAGGTCAACAACAGAATCATGTAGGAGGAAGAGGACAGTTTCGAGGCAGGGGAGACAAAGAGGTCGTAGAAGTTTCCAAAGAAATGATTCAGGTAATGAAAGGATGCTGGAATTGTGGTAAACCTGGACACTTTGAACATGATTGCAGGTTGAAGAATCAAAATAATAGAAGGCAGCAAAACAACTATGCATCCACAAGTGCAGATGATTCTGAGAAGTTGTTCATGGTTCAACATCACATGATGAATACGATGTCTGTTGGTATTTCAAAATCGAATGATAATGTCTGATATGTTGATTCAGGTGCTTCAAATCACATGACCAGTCATGCAGAATGGTTTAGTAGTTTGCTAAAAATCCCAGTTCTTAGATATGTTGAAACAGGTGATGATACATCGCATCCTATTCAGCATACAGGAAACATAGCATTGTCTATGGAGGACGGGAAGGTAAAACATCTTGCTGATGTGCTACATGTTCCAAATATAACAAATAATCTGGTTTCTATTGGATAAATGGTTGACAAGGGATTACAAGTTAGGTTCAATGCTAATGGATTATATGTAGAAGAGTATAAGCAGGATGGACGATTGGTTGCCAAAGGAAACAAAGTGGGTACAATGTTCACCTTAAATGTGAAGATTCCTTAAATGAATGCAACCATGTTTGCAAAAGGTGCAGGAATTATTGCAGATATAGAGATGTGGCACGCACGGATTGGACACGCAAACTTGCAAAGGGTGAAATTGTTGCAGTCAAAGGAGATTGTCCATGGACTACCAAATTTCAAAGTTGCAGAAATGAAAAAGGTATGTGTAGCATGTCAATTTGGTAAACAGTCAAGAGCATCATTTCCACATGACAAGCATGTTAGTGAGAATGTACTAGAAGTAGTACATACAGATGTTTGGGGTCCAGCAAAGACCACATCTATGGGTGGTTGCATGTTTTATGTTACTTTCATTGATGACCATACACGCAAAGTATGGGTATATTTCATGAAAGAGAAGAGTGAGGTGTTCACTCACTTCCAAAATTTTAAAGCTATGGTGGAAAAGCAGACAGGGAAGTACATTCAGACATTAAGATCTGATGGAGGAGGTGAATACATGTCAAATGAGTTCAGCAATTTTCTAAAAAATCATGGAACTCAGCATCAGTTTTCATGCAGGTACACACCACAACAAAATGGCGTTGCTAAACGCAAAAATAGACATATTGCAGAAATAGCAAGAGCCTTGATGGCTGAGAAGAATATGCCTCATTGTTATTGGGCAGAAGCTGTGCATACTGCTAAATACATCATGAACAGAACTCCGACTGCTGTTGTACATCAAGATACACCTGAAGAGAAGTTTACAGGTAAAAAGCCAAAATTATCACATCTGAAGTTTTTGGGGACGAAGCTTGATCCAAAAGCAGAAAAGTGTGTCTTCATTGGATACTCCCTTGAGCAAAAGGGATATAAATGTTATAACCTACTCACACGATAGGTAAAGGTGAGCAGAGATGTGGTATTTGATGAAATGTCAAGCTTCTATGCAGATGCCAAAGAAGGACTGAGTCTTGAACCCAATGACAAAGAAAATGTTGAAAAATCAAGTGTAGAATCTCAGGTTTTGAGTGGACCGGATGCATCACCAAGCAATAGTTCCAACTCAAATCCATGGAGTGGAAGATTATGTGGAAATTTCAGTCCAGCAAATTCATGAAATACATCCAAGAAAGGTAAAGAAAAGCTTTCTGCTGGTCATAAAACATCTGCAGGTTTTGAAGACGTTGATGGAGATTCAAGTGGTTCAGAAAAGAGTCTTGATGAGGAACTTGGATTGCCCTATGTGAAGACTCCAAGAGTAAGAAGGGCACATGCAGATGATACAAGGAGAAGTGACCCAGGACCAAGAAGATTTGGGAGGATGCAGAATTCAATGCAACGATTGACATATGATAGTTACATGGCTCGTCATTGTGCCTACATGACAAAGGTAATACAAGATGCTGAACCTTCTTGCTTTGAAGATGCAATTGGAATTGCAGATTGGGAAAAAGCCATGGATGAGGAGATGGCTGCAGTTTATGGAAATGATACATGGAAGCTAGTTCCATTGCCATAAGGAAAGAAACCCATAGGCTACAAATGGGGTACAAGGTAAAGCATAATGCTGATGGTAGCATAAGCAGGTATAAAGCACGATTGGTAGCTAAAGGATATGCATAGAAATATGGCATTGATTATGAGGAAACATTCAACCCTGTAGCAAAAATGTCTACTATCAGGACACTTGTTGCATTAGCTACATCAAAAGGATGGACTTTGCATCAGATGGATGTGAAGAATGCTTTCCTACATGGTGAGTTACAAGCAGAAGTATATATGGACCACCCACAAGGATATGAAGAGTCAAAGCATCTAGAATATGTTTGGAGGTTGCAAAAGGCTTTGTATGGGCTCAAGCAAGCCCCTCGTGCATGGCATGCAAGGATTGCTGATTACTTGACCAGCATTGGGTTTTCTATGTGTGATGCAGATCACTCACTATATGCAAGGAAGGCTGATGATGGCATCACTATTGTGGCTATTTATGTTGATGAGCTGATTGTAGGTGGTGATAATGAAGGAAGCATCAAAGAGGTAAAGCAACTTCTTATGCAGGAATTTGACATGAAAGATCTTGGTGTGCTGCGCTATTTCTTGGGCATTGAGTTTATACATACAGAAACAGGTATATGGATGTCGCAAAGGCAATATGCCTTGAATATGCTGCAAAAGTATGGTATGGCTAGATGTAAGCCAATTTCTATGAAATTAGATGAGAATTTAAAGTTGGATACTACATCAGGTGAAGCATTGGAAAATGCTACTATGTACAAGAAAATTATGGGAAGTCTTATATATCTCACAATTACAAGGCTTGATCTAAGCTATACTATTGGACTTGAAAGTCAATTTATGCAGGTTCCTAGGAAGCCACATTTGGATGCTTTGAGGCTCACTCTACGTTATGTGAGTGCTACTTTGGATTATGCATTGTTTTATGAGGCTGGTGTAGATTTGCAGGTTTATGGATAGATCGATGCAGATTGGGCTGGTAGCATTCCAGATAGAAGATCCACTAGTGGTTTTCTATTCTCACTTGGGAGTGCAGCTATTACATGGAGCAGCAAGAAGCAACCCACTATTGCTTTGTCGAGTACAGAGGCTGAGTATAGAGGTGCTGTAATGGCAGCATGTGAGGCATCATGGCTGGAGATGTTACTTGTAGATTTAGGTGTGGAAGTGCAAAAGCCTATCACTATCTATTGTGATAATCTTAGCAGCATATAGGTAGCATGTAACCCTGTTTTCCATGCTAGAACAAAGCATATCGAGGTACATTATCAGTTCATCAGAGAGAAGGTATTAGCATGTGATATTGATTGTGTTTATGTGAGAACAGATGAGTAGGTTGCTGATATTTTCACCAAAGCACTTGGAGCTGAGAAGTTGAAGACGTTTCGGGAGATGCTTGGATTATAGGATATGGCGTTGAGCTTGAGGGGGAGTGTTGACATATCAAGCTCAACATGTGATGATCCAGGATGACACGTACTAGTTTTTTTGTTTCTCTGACATGTATAGTGGTCATGCCGGTATATGTGAGGGATACTTCATTGAGCTTTATTAGATTTATCTACCGAGAGTGATGGCACATTTGTTCCTTGCCAGCTCACTCATTCACGGACATTAGGTTTTTCCTTATGTACTGATCTTTATATATTGTACTTGTTGTATTCTTGTTTTTAGGTCATTCTTATACATTTGTTTTTATGTAATAGAAGAAGAAGAAGAAGAAGATTCTTCTTCCTTGCCTCAATCTGTGTGTGTGCTTCTCCTTGAGAGTGAGAGTGTGTGTGTGAGCTCTCTTCCTTATCTCCTTCCTTGTGACAGGCCGTACTCATGCTAAGCTTTGTATCCAGCCTTTTGAAGAACACTCTCCAAAAGTGGCTAGGAAACTCCTATCTCGATCAAAAACTATGTCTAAAGGAAAACCATATAACTGGTATAGGTTCTCTACAAAGAGTCTAGCCAACTCAAGTGTCTTCATTGTAGTGCACGTCGGAATAAACCTAGCCATTTTGGTTAACCTATCCACAATTACCCAGACTGAGTTGTGCCCTCTCTGTGTCTTAGGTAATCTGTCCAACTATAAAGTCCATGGAGATACTCTCCCACTTCTCATTGGGAATATCCAATGGGTGGAGTAGTCCTCCAATCCAACTATGCGAGTTGTTAACTAGGAGCATTCGCCATGCCCAATGTGAGTTACTAGGTCTGATGAAGCCCTTATCTAAGTAATCCTATAATTGCCTCTCAACCTCCTCATGTTGAGAAACACTAAGCCTATAAGGTGACTTACAAATAGGGTTAGTGTTAGTAACTACCTCAATAGCATGGTCAATGTCCCCCCTCTCAGGTGGTAGCCCTCTAGGTAAGTCAATGGGAAAAACATCCCTAAAAAGGTCCAAAACAAACTCGAATAATTTTTTTTAAAACTTCTAATAACCCCAAGTATGCTCACCAATTTTCATGTAATTTTGATTCTGTGACCAAACGGGTGTTGACAACACCCTAGAGAAAGCGATAACCTGCTCTTATACAAATTGTTGGAGTTTGAGGTCTATGAAAGCACACAAATAACATAAGGAAGAAAAAGAATATTGAAGAACATCACAATATTGAATGTGTTACCAAGTGAGTGTACAAAGATTCTACATTTGTATCCGCATGAGTGCATCTCCATTTTGCATCTAAGAGGCACTCCATTTCCAGTTTATTCCCATTTTATATTGTATCCTTTTTGTATTTGGGTACCTTGCCATTTCTTCTACCATTGTACTCATTCTCCTTAAAGGCGAATTATCCCACATGAGATGTAGTTTGGAGAGTCCCACCCAAATCTATATAAGGAGGGCCTCTCCCCCCATTTGTACTTGGTTAGAAGCTTGAGGAGCCTACTCCATGCTGTTGGCAAGCTCATTTCTAATCCATGTGAGTTTACCCATTTCTTGGTCTATTCACTTTGATTCTCTCATACTATTTCTTTTGTGAATACACTCTTCTTTTCATTTTGCTTCTGCACGTGTACTCTGTACATATACAAGCCAGGGGAGAAAACCTCCCAAAGAGGGAAAATAGTGCCCTGATAGTCCCAAGTGTGTTCACACATATCACTACTAAAATATATCAACATACGTGTCATAGAAAAGAAAAGTGGTACATGTCATCTTCGATCATCACATGTTGAGCTTGATATTTCAATACTTCTCAAGCTAAACATCGAGTCTTGTAATCATAGCATCTTGCAAAACTTCTTCAACTTCTTTAATCCAAGTGCTTTTATGAAAATATTAGAAGTCTGATCATGTGTCCTCACATACACAAGATCAATATCACCTATGAATACCTTATCCTTGATGAAGTGATAATTTACCTCTATAAGATCTCTTCTACCTTGAAAAATAAGGTTTTGTGTTAGTACTATACTGCTAAGATTATCACAATTAATGATCATAGGCTTCTACACTTATACACTTAGAGGCTAGATTTTCAAAGATCATCTTTGGCCATGATGCCCCACATGTTGCCATTGCAACACCTCTATACTCAATCTTTTTACTCGACAAAGCAACCGTGGGTTGCTTCTTACTGCTCCACATGACAAAAGCACTCCCGAATGAAAAAAGAAAACCACTAGTAGATCATCTATCTAAAATGTTGCCAACCTAAACTACATATGTGTATCCATGAACTTGGAGTTCTACATTAGCTTCATTAAAAAATACATAATCCAATGTAGTAGTGACATATCATAGAGTGTGTCTCAAAGCATCTGAATGTGATTTCATGGAACTATATCAATTGAATCTAGAGTCCCATAATCTAGCTTAGATCAATCCTTTTAATTATGAGACATATCAAACTTTCCATAATCCTCTGCTAAATAGATGCATTTTCCAATTCTTCACATGAAGTAGCATCCAATTTCAATTTTTGATCCTATGGCATGGAAATTCGCTTACAATCCATCATACCATGCTTTTGCAACATAGTCAAGGAATAATGCCTTTGGGACAATCGTACAACTATTTCTATATTTATAACTTCAACTCCCACAAATTAGCACAACACACATAGATATGTCATGCCAAATTATTTCATAAGGATTTGCTTTACCTCTTGAATGCCTTCTTCATTATAACCAGCTACAATGAATCAATATAAATGGCCACAATTATGATGACATCATCAACCTTCCTTGCATATAATGAATGATTTGAATCACACATAGAAAATCCAATTGAAGCTAAATAACTAGCAACCCTTGTATGTCAAGCATGAGGAGCTTGTTTAAGCCCATACAAAGTGTTCTTCAATCAACAAGCATATCTACGATGCTTTGGGTCTTCATTTCTTTGTAGTTGGTCCATGTATACTTCTTCCTATGGCTCACCATGTAAAAAAGCATTCTTCATATCCATCTAATGCAAAATACATGTTGTTGTATCAATGCAACTTAACATAAAAATGAAAGAATTGGATGGTACCCAAGACCATCCAAGTGGGGTTTCGAAGAATGCAAGGCAACATATACCCACGCTCACGGAACAATGTCAGGAAGATAAAAATCCACATAGAGCAAAGGTGCGCAACTTCACACACATGAAAATTCCAAATGCTAAACCTAAACAATAGGACCAATGCCATGCACATTAAGACAAGAATGCACCCAAATGAACCTTCTTAATATTCAAAATATTGGCCATAAGGCCTTGTCCAAGGGACCCATGATACAACAAGTGTCTCTACTTTCATAGAAGATGAGAGGAGGGAATTCAAAAAGACATGTGGTAAAAATAAAAGGAAGACCACATGGGCTAAATCTAAAGATATCTTAAGAGATATGAAACAAATAAAAAGGGAACCCTCAAGATTCAAAATGAGGATACGTGCTTGTTGGAGAGAAATCATATCTTTGCAATATCAAAAGAAAGGTGTTTTCCTGAAAAGAAGTGCCTTTTCTCCTAGAATGAGTTTTATGTGTTTATATTAAAAGGGAGAAAAAGTGGAGACCACCACCCATGCCTTCAAGCCTCCCAATGCCTTTTCTCCTAGAATGAGTTTTATGTGTTTATATTAAAAGGGAGAAAAAGTGGAGACCACCACCCATGCCTTCAAGCCTCCCAATGCCTTTTCTCCTAGAATGAGTTTTATGTGTTTATATTAAAAGGGAGAAAAAGTGGAGACCACCACCCATGCCTTCAAGCCTCCCAATTTCCAGTGCTCCAAGGCCTATATTAAAAGGGAGAAAAAGTGGAGATCACCACCCATGCCTTCAACCCTCCCAATGTCTAGTGCTCCAAGCAAGGCCTGTAACCCAATGTACACCACTCTAAGCATAGCTCCAAGGCCCACAACACATCTTCTAAAAGTCACTTTGAAAAGAATGTGTAAAGGTATAACACACAAAGAAACCATTTTCAACGCATATCTATCATAGTTTTAGGAGATCTCTCCTGATGTTTTATGGAAGTCACACGTACTTCCCCTATTTTTCTCAAAGGCTAGAGCTTCATGGTTGAATCACTATGCTCAATCAACACAATAAACTAACTTCAAACTCCCATTTCTTATAGTTGATAATTCAAACAAAGTGCAACATGCTTCATATAGATGCAAACATGCTTTGCCTATTGTGGACACTTTGGATATCTCAACCTACTCAACTACATTATTCCAATAGGAATTTGGAAAATGTGATCATCCTAAAGCATGTCTTAGCACCAAGAGTGGTTTTCTTCTCTATAGAAATGTATGTTAGGAGCTATTATGGTTGTGCACTTCAGCATAGGTGCATCAATTTGATTTATATTCTCGAAAAAAGAACATGAGCACGAAGTAGTCGAGCTTTTTTGTGCCTACACTCAGAAGGACCATTGGTGACTTTTGCAAGCTGGGCTTCAAATGTGCATACCCCTTTCTCTCGATCTCACTTGCTTAAACGTTACCTAGCCCCTTGATATTTCTAATATGTGCAAAACCATGCATTCGTTTTCTATGCTCCATTTCAGTGTTGCATTGATTGTTAGAATTGGAAAACCAAAACATGTCCAAGCTATAATGTTTCATACTCTTGTTGATGAGCACATAAGTTGGTGTTTTCTCATAGAACTTTATTGGTCTAAACTCAAAATCTATCTACTTGGGCATTATAGGTGTGGCACGAAGGCTTTTATGTATTATTGCAATGAGCAAGTTAATGATTATTAAAGGAATGTGACCCCCCCTTTCCTCAATAGTTTCTCATTAATGTTTGATAAAAAGGTAGTTACTTGCTTGTTAATGATGATGCTTGAAGTTGGTAGGTTGAAGACAGAGAATGATATGAATGTGGATTACTCAAGAAGAGAGGACTCTGTCTATGACTTTCAGGTTGTGGGTGGGGTTTTTGTGACAACCCAGGTTGTGGGTGGAGTTTTTGTGACTACCCCATAGGGGGATGTTTTCCAAAAATCCCACACAAGAAGGGTCCCTACACCGAATTGGGTAAATCAATGCCAATCAATTGATGGCTTTTGTATAGCTTGTTGCTAATAAACTACATATGACATTGGGACCTCTATGTCCACATTGACACCGTGCTAACTCTTTAATGTATATTTTTGTGTATTCAAGCATGAGTCAAGGATCATGAAATGCACACTTATGTTTCTCAAATTACTATTTGCCTAAGTAATCACATCACACATTAAAAGCACCAAACATAGGGCTTGGCAAATCTCGGCACTAATGAACCACAACTAAATCATTGCTCTACATTTCAACTTTGTCACACATGCACTATAGCTCTTTGAGTATGAGTCTATAAACTTTGGTCCTCATGATTTTTCTGTTTTGTCACTTTAGGCTACTTGACCCAATTTTGTATAAAGATGCAAGAGAATTTGGAGAGTCCTCGCTCCTCGCTTTTTGGAGCTATTTATCCTTGGACTACAGGGTCTTGAAGATCTTCATGTTAAACGATTTTGGTTTGTGACTTCCCCTAGTGGGATCGTGTCCAAAATCAAGCACCCACACATAGGAAGTTGGACACACATGTGAAGGGAAGGTCTTCACACAAAGACAATCTCTATATTGGGCATCCATGGGGGTGCATTTCCTATCTTGAAGGGTTGATGCCTCTTTCAATTTCACAACCAAGGTTAGAAGTGATTCATTTGGATGCATGCTCATCTTTAGGGTTATGACTTAAGATTGTTTATTGACTATGTTCTTGAATCTTCCATTGCTCACAAGTTTTGAAGATTTCTTTTGGAGCTCCTCACTCAAAGATAACCAAATTATTCGTTTTTTGCGACTACCCATATGCTTTGGATGGTTTCCAAAAAACTTTGAGGTCATTGATGATGCACTTCATGGCCTGAAAGGTTCAAGCATCTACTATCATGCATGGAGATCACCATCAAGCTTGGAATTTCTAATGTTGTTTCTATAGTGGTGTAAGGCTATGAACACATGCATGCTCACGATGGTGTTGTAACGCCACTCTTGGCATGAATTGGACTTGAGGGATGCTTCTCTTGTCCACTTTTTCATCCCATAATCACTTTTTTGGATCTCCTTGAGTTTAATAGTTTGTGTGCAGCTTGTAACCTCTTCAAACACTTTCTTATTTATGATATTATGGCTTTTTATGAATGCACATGCTAGGTACTAAAGACCATTGGAGATTCTTCATATGAACTTGGAAGCACTTCTCTCACACTCCATTAGGGACTATGCCGATGTCAAATGGACCACATGGTTTTGTGATTGTCCCTAGTGGAATTGTGTCCAAAAACATAATTGCAAATTGATCCTAGGCCTTGATGAACTTGGTGCTTCCTTGGGGGCATGGTCAAGTATGATGAAGTATACATGGTCTCATAACACTATGATGCTTTGGATGGTATTATGCTGATTATATGAGTCTATGAGCTGATTTTTCATTTCAGGTCGTGCAAGCTTTCTTGGAAATCTATGGAGCTTTGAAGTGGTTTTTTTTATTGTTCTTCATGGGGATTATGTCCAAAACCAATTCAAGATGAGTAAAGTGCTTTAATGCCTTGAAGTTTTCAAAGTTCTTCAACTAATGGAGTTCCATCTCACACTTTGGGATGACAAAGGTTTTGTCCATGGTATCCGTAAGGCTATGGGACAACAATGTGCTCAAGGTGGTGTTGTAAGGCCACTCTTGAGAACTTTGAAGGTTGGGGGTTCATATTAATTTATATCCTCTTCCCTTTCCATCTCAAGCATTATGTTTTGGAACTTCCACCTTTTTAATTGTTAGATTTTTACATCTTCAAGGATATTTTATGCTCATGTTTATGTGTCATGCTCAAGACTTAGGTGCAAAGATGAACCTCTTTCATTTGGAGTTGGAAGAGGTTGCAGACCTCTTGAAATTTTTCTAGTCCCTCTTCCATCCTCCTTTCCACACACCTTATGTAGCTTCACAATCATTTATGTTTAGTGAGACAAAAATATTAGAAATGACCACTCTCTCTTGAAGTTTTTCTAGTCCCTCTTCCATCCTCCTTTCCACACACCTTATGTAGCTTCACAATCATTTATGTTTAGTGAGACAAAACTATTAGAAATGACCACTCTCTGTTTCCTCACTTTTAGAACTTATCATTTCATTCATGAGACTTCATAAGTGTATCCATGCATCTCATGAGATGTGACAAATTTTTGTGTACATGAAGGCAATTATTCTTTGCGAAACATTATGGATTGGTGTTGTGGGCCTTGGAACTATGCTTGGAGTGGTAGAAATCAGCTTGTAGGCCTTGCTTGTGTTGATATATTTAGGTAGTGATGTGTGTGAAGACTCTAGGACCGTTGGGGCACTTTTTCCTCTCTTTAGGAGGTTTTCTTCCCCCGGCTTGTATATACGCCTATTGCCCTAACGAGCTATTTATCTTTGTACATTCTAGTGGTAATACATTCAGTGTTGTGTGTTGTGCTCCAAGCTTCTTCTTCTTCCTTGTGCTCTTCGCGTGCTTCCTTAGACGTCTAGCCCCAACAATTGGTATCAAAGCAAGTCGCTACTTCATCTAGGGCATCGTCAAAACCTCTCCGATTGTAGTCTCAGAATTACACAAATTTTGGTGAGCATACTTAGCGTGTTTTCGAGATCAAAACGGCTTCGCTTTGTGGTGCCGAAATCGCGATCTGAGCTTGTTTTGGCCTTCAAACGCACTATCACAGTGCTTGTGTAGGCTATTTTGTCTTTTTGTGCCAAAGGTATATACCAGTTTCAGTTCGCCAGTATTAGCATTTCAAAGTCTACTACATGCTTCGTAGAATTTCTCTAGGCAGTTCTGCTCAACTTTTTGAGATACAGCCAATTTTCTGCATCAAGGTATTTGAGTCATCGGCCATGGCTAAAAGCAGTGATGTATTCCATATGTTGGTTGTTGAGGATAAGTTGGATGGTACTAACTACCCGTTATGGGCTTATATGATGTGATATGCATTGGTTGTAAAAGGACTATGGAACATTGTGCATGGTGTTGAAAAACATCCTATCACACCTGCAATTGTTACAACTATAAGTACTGAAGCTGATGGAGAAGGTGTTGAAGATGGTGATATTTTGCAGATTCCTGTTCGTGCTGCGATTTCTGCCACACCTACTGCAAACAAAATTCATTGGGATGGTAGAGATGCCTAGGCACATGCATTGATAACTTTGTCTGTCAAACGTGCCATTATTCCTCACACTCGCTCTTGCAGAACAGCTAAGGATGCTTGGGATACACTTACCACATTATACCAGGCTAGGAATGAGGCTTGTGTTGCTTACCTCCAAAAACAGTTGGAGAGTGATCACATGAATGAAGGTGATTCTATGGACAATTTCTTGACAAAGATCAAGGATTTGAAGGAATAATTGATTTTTGCTGATTTAGTCATTCCTGATAGTTCACTTATACAAACTATTCTAAATGGTCTTCCTAATATGAGAGATTTGCTTCTACTCTTCGGTTGATGATGAAAGACAATCCAAATGCCTTAACATTTGAAGAGTTAGTTTTTGTTATGCTGTAGGAAGATCATTCTAGGCAAAATAGGTCTATTATGCATGTTGCAGATCAAGCTTTCCTGACTAGTCAGAAGGGCAAAGGAAAATGGAGCTCTTCAACTACTAAGCAAAAATCTGCTAATTTAGCACAATCAAAGAAGGAAGACAAAGATGAGAAGAAATCAGAAAAGCATAAATTGTTTAGAAAATACTGTAAAACAAATGATCATGTCATTAAGAAGTGTCCGAAACTGGATGCTAAAGAGGCAAAAAAGAAAGAGGGTGGAATGGTTGTTGCAAAGGCCTCTACACTAGAAATAGAGTGTGCTAATCTTGTGCACGATGAAGAATAGGTGTTTACTATTGTTTGCAGTTTTGACCCATCTTCTCATGAGCAGTGCATGTCTGTAATAGACTCAGATGTTTGGTACTTTGATAGTGGGGCGACCAAACATATTACCTCACAACACAATTTTTTCTCTTTACTAGAGCCTGCCCCTACAGGGAATACTGTCACATGCACCAACAACTCCTCTTATCTTGTCATGGGAGTTGGTAAGGTCATTTTGACTACTACTGATGGTAGTTCTTTCACTTTGTGAGATGCTTTATTTATTCCAGGGATCAAGAAGAATCTGTTATCATTTTTAGATTTAGCCAAGATTGACTTGGTTGTGAAATTTGTTGATGATAGATGTATAGTTCATGATCTGTCAAATGGCGATGTGATTATTGCTTCTGGCATTTTATCACGTGGGCTATATAAGCTCATAGATTATGAAAATCTATGAATTATTTAGCATGTGCAATACATGATTCTCAAGCTATGTCAGATGCAAAGTTTGGCATGCACACTTTGGTCATCTGAATTTTACTAATTTGCTATGCCTATAGAAATCTAAAATGGTGTCCTCTTTGCCCAAACTTAAGGCACCTGGTAAACATGTATTTGAAGGTTGTATTTTGGGCAAAATGCAACGTTCCTCTTTTCCAAAAGATGGTTTAGTTCGAGCTACCCAAAAATTGCAGCTTGTTCACAGTGATGTCTGTAATCCTATGCAGACTCCCTCTTTTGGAAATTATCTTTACTGCACGATTTTCATTGATGATTTTTCTAGGCATGCATGGGTATATCCATTGAAAGCAAAGTCGAAAGTGTTTATGTGCTTCAAACAGGTTCTAGTTTTGGCTAAAAATATGTCAGCATGTAAAACGGGCACCTTCTGTTCTGATCGAGGGGGGGGATATATGTCTTTGGACTCTAATTCATTTCTGGTTAAGCGTGGGATAAAACATCAATGTACAGTGCCGTATACACCTCAACAGAACGGTGTTGCTGAATGGAAGAATAGGTCACTCATGGAGATGGTGAGGTGTATGGTCAAAAGTGAGGCTTTACCACATAGTTTCTCGCTTGAGGTTGTTATGTGTGCAGCATATGTACTTAACAGGTGTCCCACTCAAGTCCTATATTCTATCACTCCATATGAGGCTTGGCATGGTTGCAAGCCATCTGTTGCTCATCTGCATGTTTTTGGTTGTCTGGCATATGCATTAGTGCCTGAACAACATCGTAGAAAATTGGATGATAAAGCAGTAAAATGTATTTTTGTTGGGTATAGTTCTGAAAGTAAAGGCTATTATCTGTATCATCCGCAGCCTAAACGCATTCTAGCTAGTCGTGATGTTGTTTTTGTAGAAGATGCTATTCAGCTATTGCTTTCATGTACTAAGGAGACATCTGTTAGCTCTAAAGACATGTATGATACTTTGCTTCCTCTTTTTACAGGTGGACAATATAATGCTGGTCCTAATGAGGCAACTTCTCAGCCTTTGAAGGTTCCATGTGATGACGCAGATCATTCCATTTTTTATGCAAATTTACATGATGCACTTGTTGATGAGAGAGCTGATATTGAGCAGGCAAAAACTATGCCAAAATGGCTGGTGCAGACTTTGTGTGACAACAAATTAGATGCACCTCTATCATATCGTACTCGGTTAGGCTCTCATTGTGCCTCTTTTGCATCAGATTGCTATGTTATGGCTGCCTCCAGTCTATGTGATGAGACTGAACCTGTTTCGTTTGATGAAGCATAAACTTCTAAACATTGGATGTCTGCAATGCTATCTCAATATGATGCTAGCATGAGAAATGGTACCTGGCCTTTATGTGACTTGCCTCCTGGCAAGAAGGCCATTGACACTAAGTGGGTATACAAGCTGAAGCATAAACATGATGGAACAGTTGATAGGTATAAGGCTAGGCTTGTTGCAAAGGGTTATGCACAGGAAAGAGGCATTGATTTTGATGAAACCTTTGCTCCTACTTGCCAAAAGACTACTGTTCGTAGCATCTGTGCCCTTGCAGCTCATCATGGTTGGAATGTACATCAGTTGGACATTTAAATAGCATTTTTGAATGGTGACTTGCATGAAGTGTATGTTTTTCAGCCCCGTGGTCTTATGCATAAAGGGTGTTACCGTTAGTGTCCATGTGAAAGGCCAAATGGCCACCAGACACTTCTTTGTATATGTTCTTTAATAAAACATATAGTGGCCTGGTCAGTCACAGACTGTAAGTTCGACCGCATTTGTAAGACCTAAGAAGTCTGTCTTCGTGCTCCCTGTGTACTGTGTTTTTCTACGTATTCTACAACCTCTGTGCGGAGTACTGTGCGCAGCCTCAGGAGCTCGGTTTTCTACTCCGAGCATGTCATCGTGGAGCTCTCGAGAAGGAGAGCGCACTGTGGTGCATCACCATCGAAACACTTCACTGGTATTAGAGCAGTTCGAGGCAAAAGCTTTGTTCCTTTTGTGCGAGCGAAGCGAGCATCCCCCGCGTTCTCCAAGGCTTACGACTAAGGCGGCGGCCAAGGAATAGACCTTGGCATACCTTGTCATCCGAGTCACCGAAGTCACAGTTGGCGTCGTTGGCTGCGCGCGAGGGAGGACCTCAATGATCAAGGAATATAGAGGTTCCCGGTACTTCCCGGGAGGTCACCCATCGCAGTACTGTTCCCCCGAGAGCTCGCTTAACCGTGGCAATCTCTTGCCACTAAGCTACACTCTTGTGGTGTTTGAAGAAGGGGAAAGACTAAGGTTGACATTACCTTGAACAAGTTTTGGTCCCTCAAAGCTTCATTTTTGCTTTCAAAGCCTATTTTTGAAGCAATTTTGGGGTGTTTTTGGAGCCATTTCGGAGTACTTTCATACATAGTTCTCTTTGCACAGGTCCAAGAACATCAAGAAGAGTGTTCCTTGTACTTCTCAGATAATAAATATCAACCTTTGGGGCTGTATTTTCAGCCACACTCGTAAATCTACAGGTTTCTCGAGGGGTTTTCAGTTTTGGTGGGAGCAGTCGCTGCAAATTTATGCAGGTTTTTAAAGCCTAAAACATCAGAGTTGACAGACACTTGCAGGTGTTATTGGCTAGTTTTTGGGCTGTGTATTCAGCCTTTTAGTGTCATTTTACTGCATATATTGAGCACATACACACCATGTACGCTTCTGTGGATACCACTTATGTACGTCCATGTGGTCATTGATATAGCGGTTACGTTCTTTGCATAAAGACTTTTACGTTTGATAAAGAGGGTCGTGGTGAGGTTTTCTTAACTGGGAGACACCCAGATGTCGGGGTCTCTTCGGTGATGCAGGTGGAAGACTTACCCAGCCTCGCCATAGGAGATGTATGATAGTTGTTCATAGGTGCTCGATAAGCCTAGTTGGCTTCTATTGGGTAGCTGATTATATGCAGTGGAGTCAGTGATTCACTATGCAGGTAGACATGTCAGTACTTGCAGTTTTATGATACTTTGACACTGGTCATATGCTAATTTTGCAGAGGATACTCTAGCAAAATGTTTCCAGATTTCTGGTTTAGTCAACTATACAGTGGTCGATTTACTCCTTGATACACTTATTTGTTGTTGTTTGGACTCTTCTAGCTCCATTATCATTCTATTCAGTTCTCTACGATCATGGCATCAGAGGTCTCAGGCACATCCGGTGGATCAGGGTCTAGTGCTAGTGTTCCGAGGAGGAGCTATAACTTGTAGGGCAAAGACCATTTTGAGATCCGAAAATTTGATGGCACAAACTTTGCTCTATGGAAGAATCAGATTAAAGATGTGCTGATTCAAAGGAGGCAATGGAAGCCAGTAAATGGGATTTCAAAGAAGCCTGCTGACATGGATGAAGATGATTGGGATGAGTTAGATGAAATGGCCACGTCTACCATTCGCTTGCACCTGGCAGATAATGTTTACTTTACAGTATTAGACTGTGAAAGTGCAGAGGAGCTTTGGAAGAAGTTATGCAATACATATGAAAAGGAGACGACATCAAATAAAGTGTATCTGATGAGAATATTATATGACCTTCGTATGAAGGACACAGATAGTGTTGTTGCTCATCTAAATGGGTTTGATGCTATGTTTTCCCAGTTACAGGCTCAAAAAATGGATATGGATAATGAAATGAAAGCAGTATTGCTGTTATGCACCCTACCATCATCATGGGATACGTTTTGCACAGCTATTAGCAACAGTGCACCTGGTGGTAAACTCATCTATGATGACATATGTGGAGCACTCTTGAGTGAGGAGATTCGTAGAAAATCTATGGTTGGCACTCAGAGTGGAGATGCATATAATGTTCGTGGAAAGAATCAACAACGTGGCAGGAGCAAGAACAAGGAAAAGAATGGTCAACAGAATAAGAGTAGAAGTAAATCAAGGAAGAGGGATATAGAATGCCATTATTGTCATAAGAAAGGACACATGAAGAAAGACTGTTATGCATTAAAGAATGCTAAAGGTAAAGGACAGAATGTTGATGGGCATGTTAAACGTTACCTGCACCATCTACTTCGACTGTGAAGATTGAAGAAATTAATGCTATATCTGATGATGCTGATGTGTTGACACTTGATAGTACTGTGCCATCTGAGGCACTTATGGCTGATTCTCTTTCCCACACTTGGCTGCTAGATTCTGGTGCTTCTTTCCATGTGACACCACATAGAGAATGGTTCTCTAATTATGCAGCAAAGTCTCTTGGTACCGTGAGACTTGGTGACTCTTACCAGTGTGATGTTGTGGGGATTGGAGATGTGGTTGTGCAGTTCATTGATGGTTCAAAATTTACTATGCATAATGTACGCCATGTACCTCAGTTATCACGCAGTTTGATGTCAGTTGGTCAACTTGATGACCTTGGTTACAAGGTGGTCTTCTATGCTCAGTCCTTTCGTATATCAAAGGGAAATATGGTTATTGCAAAAGGAAGCAAAGTTGTCTCACTTTATCCTTTATTTGTATCACAGAAAGAACACTTGTTAGCTGTTACTGAACAACCTATGGCTTGTATTTGGCATGGTCGTTTGGGCCATATATCTCGTAGTGGAATGGAAAATCTTTCTCGTTCTGGCTACTTACCTGTGTTATCTTTCTCTGATTTTTCATTTTGTGAGCATTGTCAATATGGAAAGCAAACCAGAAATGTGCATAGAACGCACATTGACTCTTCAATTCAGCCTTTAGATCTCGTTCATACAGATGTGTGTGGTCCTATGCCCACTAGGTCCTTAAGTGGTTCTCTTTACTTTATGATGCTACTAGAACAGTCTAGGTATATCCTATCAAATCAAAGGATGATGTATTCCCTACTTTCAGAAAACAGCTTGCTTCAGTTGAGACTGAAAAAGGAACTAAGCTTAAGGCTTTACGTTCAGATAATGGGGGTGAGTATACCTCACATGAATTCAGCCTTTTCTGTCAGTCTAGAGGGATTCGTAGAGAGCTTATAGCTCCTTATACCCCAGTACAGAATGGTGTAGCTGAGAGGATGAATATAACTATTCAAGATAGAGTAGTCTCTATGTTGCATCATGCAAACCTCTCACAAGGTTTTTGGGAAGAAGCAGTATTGACTGCAGTTCATGTGATTAACCTTTCACCTAGTACTGCCAAAGGTCTGAAAGTGGCACAAGAGTTATGGACAGGGAAACCACCATGTTATGATCATCTTTGAGTTTTTGGGTGTGAAGCATATGTTCATATACCCAAGAATCTTAGACAAAAGTTGGACCATAAGGCAAAGAAATGCATTTTTCTTGGATATGGTCGAGAAGGACAATTTGGATATCGCTTATGGGATCCTGAAACACGGTTAGTGATCAGAAGTAGTGATGTCATTTTTAATGAGTCTAAGATGCATAAACAGCCAATTAAGGAGGTTGAAGTGAGAAGAGTGGTGTTTGAGGATACTAGTCCTCCGGTTAGCATGCATAAAAATGCTGCACATAGGGATGTTCAAGAGAATGTCCATTCAGATCAGTCTGCACATGTTCCTGTTTAGCAACCATTGAGACGTTCTGCACGTGTCTCATATCCACCTGATAGATATGTTCCAGGTTTAGATTTTGTTATGCTAACAGATGCCGGTGAGCCTTCTTGCTACAAAGAGGCTATGCAGACAGAGGATCATGTCAAGTGGGAGCGTGCCATGAAGAGTGAGTTGGATTCTATTCACAAGAATGGTACTTGGGACTTAGTACCTTTGCCAAAGAGCAGGAAAGCTTTACCATGTAAATGGGTATATAAGCTGAAATTCACATCAGATAGTGTTTCTTCAAAATATAAAGCACGACTTGTTGCAAAGGGTTTTAAGCAACAACATGGTGTTGATTTTGAGGAAATCTTCTCTCCACTGGTCAAGATGACTACTTTGCGCATGTTGCTTGGATTCGTTGCAATGGAGGACTTAGAGCTAGTCCAAATGGATGTGAAAACAGCTTTCTTGCATGGAGATCTTACAGATGAGATCTATATGGAACAACCAGAGGGTTATGTAGTTCCTGGCAAGGAAAGTCTAGTTTGTAAGCTCAAGAAGAGCTTGTATGGACTTAAACAGTCTCCTAGACAATGGTACCAAAAGTTTGATGCTTTTATGAAGTCCCAAGGCTCTTCTCGGAGCAATGATGATCATTGTCTCTACACAAAGAGATGTTCTGATGGCAGCTTGATATGCTTGATACTTTACGTCGATGATATGTTGATTGCTGGGAAGTCCTCTTATGATTTGTCACTTCTCAAAAGAAGTTGAGTCAGACATTTGATATGAAGGATTTGGGGGATGCCAAACATATTCTTGGCATGCGCATTACCCGTGATAGGAGTAAAAGATGCATATACTTGTCTCAAAGTGAGTACATATCCAAAATCAGATGAGGAAAAGGAATTCATGACCAAAATTCCCTATCAGTCTGCTATTGGTGGTCTCATGTATGCTATGGTAGCTACGAGACTAGACATTGCATTTGCAGTGGGGGTTGTGAGCAGATATATGTCTAATCGTGGCAAGAAACATTGGGAAGCGGTCAAAATGATTTTGAGATATCTGAGTGGCACTAAGGACAAGTGTCTATGCTTAGGTAGAGGGAAAGCATCCATATTGGTTACACAGATTCTGACTATGTTGGTTGTGTAGACAATCGTAAGTCTACATCAGGGTACATTTTTCATTTTGCTGGAGGTGCTATCTCTTGGAGATCTCGTCTTCAAGAATGTACAACTGTTTCCACCACAGAAGCAGAGTATGCTGCAGCAAGTGAGGCATGTAAGGAAGCATTATGGCTTTCTCATCTTGCTTGTGATATGGGTTTACCTCAGCATGTACCTCACTTGCTCAGTGATAGTCAGAGTGCCATTGCTTTGGCTAAGAATCCGGTCTATCATGCAAAGACCAAGCACATTGAGGTGAGGTATCACTTCATTAGAGATTGCTTAGCCACTGAGAGCATTATTCTTGAGAAGGTTCACACTCGAGATAATGTTGCAGATGCTTTGACTAAAGCTCTACCACATGATAGCTTTCGACACTGTTGTCACTTGATGGGGGTTACTTGATTCTTGATCTTACGCAGTCACTTGTATACTGTGTAACATACCCATCAGGTGGGAGGTATACTTGTATACTTATACTCAGGTATTCTTTATCATTTTTTATTTTTTCTCCCATAGCTACTCTGGCCATGTTGGCCTTTAGTGGGAGATTGTTACCGTTAGTGTCCATGTGAAAGGCCAAATGGCCACCGGACACTTCTTTGTATATGTTCTTTAATAAAACATATAGTGGTCTGGTCAGTCACAGACTCTAAGTTCGACCGCATTTGTAAGACCTAAGAAGTCTGTCTTCGTGCTCCCTGTGTATTGTGTTTTTCTGTGTATTCTACAGCCTCTGTGCGAGTAGTGTGCGCGGCCTCAGGCGCTCGGTTTTCTACTCCGAGCATATCATCGTGGAGCTCTCGAGAAGGAGAGCGCACTGTGGTGCATCGCCATCAAAACACTTCAAAGGGCATGAAAACCAGGTGTGCAGGTTAAAGAAGGCATTATATGGTTTAAAGCAAGCACCATGTGCTTGGTATGATAAGATGCATGCCTATCTCATTGCACATGGTTTTGAGAACAGTCCAATTGAAAGCACCTTATATGTTAAGCATGCTAATGATGTGCTTCTGATAATTGTGGTGTATGTTGATGGCATGCTGTCACCGGTCCTCATGACATGCATATTACTAATTTTAAGTCTCCTCAGTTTATGGAAGTTGATGGTGGAATGGCTTTGTTTCAAACGAAATATATTAACACATTATTGCAGAGTTTTGGCCTTGAAGATTATAAGCCAGATTCAATTTGCTATCTCACATATGAGCAGGTTTGTGCATTGCCCAGGTGTCATAAATTGGTAGGTGGTTAAGTGCATCTTTTTCTACTTGAGTGGTACCCGGCTACTTGGATTGTTTTATCCCAAGGGGGATCACTACCGCCAAATTTGCATGCTTTTTTTGATAGTGATTGGGCTGGTTGCTATGGCATTCGTGTGTCCACGAGTGGCTTTTTCTTCATGCTTGGTAGCTCATGTATATCTTGGTTGAGCAAGAAGCAACCTACTATGGCCACTTCTAGTTGTGAGGTTGAGTATAGGGCAACTTTCACAGCGACTGTTGAGTGTGTGTGGCTTAGATGCCTTATGGCCGATTTGGGTGTTGGTCAGTCTTCTACCAACACCATCTTCACTAACATTCAGAGCGCATTGGTAGTTGCAAGGAACCCTATGTTCCATGCTCGCACTAAGCGCATTGAGGTGCATTATCATTATGTCAGGGAGAGGTTCTCTGTTGGGGAGATCAGCTTGGCATATGTGCCCATGCACGAGAACACTGCATACCTTTTTATATAGGCTTTGCCTAGGGAGAATTTTGAAGCTTTCCGCAAAGCTTTGGGCTTACTTTGTTTTGTGGAATGATTCCACATAAATTGGCACTTCCTTATTTATGAATGCCAACTCCTTGTTCACTGCATCACTCCCAGGGGGGATTCGTTGATATATTTAGGTAGATGTGTGTGAACACTCTAGGAATGATGGGGCACTTTTTTCCCTCTTTAGGAGGTTTTTTCTGCCCAGCTTGTATATACGCCTGTTGTGTGTTGTGCTCCAAGCTTCTTCTTCTTGCTTGTGTTGTTCACGTGCTTCCACAGATGTCTAACTCCAACAAGTTGGAGGGGTGGACATTGAGAGGCTTGAAGGCATGGGTGGTGGTCTCCACTTTTTCACATTTTTGTATAAGTTCCTTTATAGGAACTCCCCTTTGTTTCCTTTTTAATATCAACACATAAAAAACCATTCTTAATGAAAAGGGTCTTCTTTTTAGGAAAAAGCCTTTTATTATTGTAAAGATATTAGTCCTTGTCTAACAAGCACGTATCCTCATTTTGAATCTTGAGGATTCCCTTTTTTATTTGTTTCATATCTCTTAGGATATTGTCAAATTGAGCTCATGTGGTCTTCCTTTTATTTTGGCCACATGTCTTTTTGAATTTCCCCCTCTCCTCTTCTATAAAAGGAGAGGTACTTGTTGTATCATGGGTCCCTTTGGCCAAGGCCTTATGTCCACTATGTTCAATAGTAAGAAGGTTCATTTGGGTTCATTCTTGTCTTGGTGTGCATGAAAATAGTCATATTGTGTAGGTTTAGCATTTGGGGTTTGCATGTGTGTGAGGTTACTCACCTTTACTCTATTTGGTGTTTATCTTTGTGACATTGTTCCATGAGTGTGGGTGTATGTTGCCTTGCATTCTTTGCAACCCCACTTGGAAGAGCCTTTTGCTTCCATGTGTGGTAGTTAGGGTTGATTACTCCCCTGTTTTTCAACATGATGCAAATGCAAAAGATGGAGCCTAATAGCATGCACTATGAGCTATGTGCTAAACATTCAACTGGGAAACATGATGCATGTAGAATTCACCTGCAAATAAATAAATGTATGGACTTTGATCAATTAAATAATTGATGATAGTGTTTGGATTTTCACATGCTATTTATCTGTGTCATACAAAAAATGAATAGATCATTCAACATTGAATATGTGGCCAACTATTGCTTATGGGTAGTGAAGATTTCAACTTTTCATGTATTTGAGGCATTGTTGTTCATGAGGAATTACTCTCATGAATGGTATAAGCTATCAACCCTTGTCCTTTGGTAATTAAAACAGAAGATCAATAGGAAGTATATATTGACAATGATACTTATTGAGTGATTTTTGTAAATCAAGGATTTTTGGAGATTGACATTGTTCTCACATTGTTATATTGAAGTTAAAAATGGAGAGAAGCGAATATTTTTGAAAAGATGTATGATTTTTTAATGCTCCAAAAGAGTTATCCTTTCATGAATATTTAATGCAGGTCCAAAGCCATTATGCTATGAACCTTGTATCTAGAGCAGGAGAGGAAATGTTGCGATATGTTGCTAACAATGGTATATATTGGGCTTCCCATGCATCCATCAACATCTATGCCACTCTCGAACAATGGTCTATAAAAGTAGCACATGGTGTGCTTTATATGTTTATTGACAAGTTATTATGCATCCCTTCTACCCAAGTAATCTTCACCCCTAGTTTAACACACAAATCTTTGTAAAAAATACTTTGTTTAATAGTCATATATTTAATAAGAAATAAGTAAATTCAGATCTAGGTCTACACATATTAATAGTTGTGCAAATAAGGAGATCCCCACCTTTTAAAAATCATAAAGTGTTTCTCATCGAAAAAAAAAGATCAAACCCAAGTGGGCACCACATGAGGGGGCGAGGGAATTATTAACTTCCTTTGTAACGCTCTTTAGACTTACAAGTTCTGCCCCTTCTTTGTGGATTTTCTTTAAAATCCACAAAGCAAGGGCAAAACCTTTAAAATCCCCTGCTTTGTGGATTTTCTTTAAAATCCCAAGGGCACTAGTCCCATTCACGTGTACCTTGTTCCAATTTTCTTTAATTAAAGTCCGGGAGAGTAGCCCAAGGTAGAACTTCCTTTCTTTAAAAAAATATGTACTTATAAAATGATCGAGTATCTACTAATCCTATAAGGTATATATTTTGGGCTTTTTTTGACATCATACATTTGAAGAAATAAACATAGAATTTCAAATATGTATTGTTTAATGTTTGGCCACATTTCTTATTCTTATAGAACTGATTGATCCCTTAAAGTTGTATGTTTTTTGCTCATTTATGGTAAGCATTTGAAGAAATAAATGATTGTTTGTATTAGTGTTCTCCGCTTATTTTTGTTTTGAGTAGCAATAAAAGAATGTTCCCAAGGGTTTAATGTTACTTGTTGAATGAAATACAATGCCATAATTGCTTGGTAAAAAAGGGTTATGTGCTTCAAAGGTAGAATATTTGATGTGTATATTTCCACAACATCAATGCAAGTCATGTATTGGAAGAGTGCTTAAAAGAAAGAAGGAATGAAATGTGCATAGATTTGAGAAGTTTGTATTTCTTCTAGAGCTAAACCATCTTGAAGAGCAAGTTAAGTTTCCTTAGTAGTGATATTTTTTGAGTGTCCAAAAGTTATATATTCATGAATCATCTATTTCTTCATGATAGGGCAATTCACACAATCTTTATTCCTTAAATGTCCTTCAAAAGATGACGAGCACTACCATACTCATCTTGTCATGCTGGAGCCTGCATATAAATTAGGGAGGAACACTTTTGAATTAAGCATGTGTATTGGAAAAGGATTGAAACTAGAACATATCCTTTATTCAATGCTTGAAAATTTGATGCTAAAATGCTATCATCCAAAGCATAGAAACATGAATTCATGACGTAGGCCATTGAAAATTTTGGCGTAACAAAACATTTTTTTGCTAATGTGTATCATACATGCAAGAGCTCTTGCACTTCATGTTTTCTCTACTCTTTGAAAATGTAATCTCTCAAAAGAATCAAGTTGGGGATTCATGATGACCATCATAACAATGGTGAGATTGAGGGTACATTCATTTATAAATGATCTGGAAGTGTATGGCCACAATAGTTTTTCTTACAATTTTAGAATATGACCCAGAGTATTGCAGTTGCATGTGACACAAATGTGTCTTGCATTGGGTTTGCTTATCCTAAGTTCATTCATATAGGATCCTACATTTGAATGTCCATTTTTTGTTAGTGATGAGATGCAAATTTAGAAATCCAATGATGAAACCAAAGTATGATTTGTGTTGGCAATTGGAAGTAATTTAAAAGGTGGATTGCTGAGCAAGCACTAGAGTCTCCTTATTGGTCCTAATTTTCTTCCGTTTATGTATAGAAGTGCATGTTTACGAGTATAAACATGCATGTGTTGTTGATGGTATGTATGTGTATATGTGTGTGATTATTGGTATGTACGTGTGCTAAAGTGTATTTGTGTATATGTGTGTATGTATATATATGTGTATGTGTGTATGTATTTACTATATGCATGTGAATGCATTTGCACGTGCATGTGTGTAGATGTGGTTAGAATGTATGTGTGTGCATTATGCATGTCTACATGCATGTATGTGTCTATGTGTGCAAGTGCATTTGTGTGTGTGAAAATTATGTATTTATATGTGTGTGCATTATCTATACATAGGTGTGGTGTGTATGTCTATGTGTGTGCATGTGTATGTATGAGTCCATGTGTGTGTATGAGTCCATGTGTGATATGCATGTGTGTATTTGGTTGTTGTTATGTATGTGTGTAGAATATTTATATGTGAGTATGTATGTACGTATATGGATGTATATGTGTGAACTATGTATATGTCTACAGACACATATGTGTCTAAGTGCTACTCTCAATGAGATTTGATGAAAACAAACATACAAGAAAAGTAAGATAATGCTAGTGTCATTGTGAGCTTAGAGTGAGTGAATTGAAGTAAAATTTGAGATTCAAAGGTGGTTGTTAGATATCTATAATTAGAATGAATTTTGAGGGGATATTGAAGGTGGTTGTAGGATCTATAAAATTGATATATACTTGCTTTGTTACTTTGTAGTTGCTTGTAGTACTGCCTAAATTTTCATAGCTTTAAGGGACATTATCACAAAAAATTACCCACATCTTTAAACTTTAAATGGACTGGATTTGCCTTATGTACTGTTCTTTATATATTGCACTATTCGTATTGTTGCTTTAGGTCATTCTTGTATATTCATTTTATGTAATAGAGAAGAAGAAGAAGAAGATTTTTCTTCCTTGCCTCAATCTGTGTGTATTCTCCTCTTTGATTGTGAGAGTGTGTTTGTGTGTGTGAGCTCTCTCCCTTATCTCCTTCCTCCTAACAAGGTATGAGAGTGAGTGTGGTTGTAAAGAGCTTGTGGAGAAGGCCAATAGTGAAGAGTACATGAGAAGGCATGGAGAAAATGTGATTCACAAAGGACCTCAAATTACTACAAAAACTCGCATGAAGGTAGAAGGCATCAAAATATTTTTGTGAGTTATGCCTTTAGGGGCACTCATTTTTGTCAGATTTCTGTTTTAGAGCCATCTCGACCTCCGTTTCAAGCCTGCAAGGTGGGTCCCATAGAAAAACTAGGTGAGTTTGCAAAACTATAACTTGCACCATGTTTGGAAACACTCATATATTCCAGGTCCAAAATTTCAAGCGATTTTGTATACATTTGATACATGAAAACTGTGTTTTTTTGAGATCAAATTGTCAGGTCAAAGTGTGATAGTGTTCAAGCAGTACTGCTTGTAGTGTTTTTGCACTATTGTGAATTACTGCAAAATTGGCAAACGTGGATGGAATGACTCATTTTATGAGTGATAAGTTGGATAAGAACAACTTCCATGCTTGGAGATTCAAAATGAAAAATTTCCTGATGGGAAAAGGCTGTTGGAAGTACATCAAAGGAGAGAATGAAAATGCTCCACAGTTACCAGGGAGGAATCAAACTATGGATAAGTTAAGAGCATATAAGAAATGGAATCAAAGAGCACAAAAGGTAATGTATTGGCTATCTATTAGCATATAGGATAGCATGATTGGGCACATACAGGATGCAAAGAATCTGAAAGAGGCTTGGAATAGTTTGGTCACATTGTATGAGGCCAATATAAAGGCACAAAATTTGCAACTCAAGAACAAGCTGCATACATTGGAGAAAAAAGGCATGTTGATAAGAGACTACACCCTAAAAATCAAAAGCATATGTGAATCACTTGCATCTATTGGCATGAATGTAGATGATGATGATAAGGTGGAAATGTGCCTTTGTGGTCTAGGAGTGGCATATAAGCAGTTCAGAACATCTATTCAGACCAAGGGAAAATATTTTGAATTTTTTTGATCTGGTTTCCATGCAGATTATTGTAGAAAAAAATCTTGGTGAGGACTCAAGCTCCCAAGGAAAACCTAGTTTTGAGTAGGTATTCTACTCTGGTAGAGGAAGAGGCAGAGGTAGAGTCTTTGGAAGCGGAAGGGGAAACATCACCCAAGAACAAGGTCAACATCAAAATCATGCTCGAGGTAGAGGACACCGAGGAGGGGGAGCCAAAGAGGCTGCAAAAATTTCCAAAGAAATGATTCAGGTAATGACAATAAAGGATGCTAGAATTGTGGTAAACTTGGACACTTTGAAGATGATTGCACATTGAAGAATCAAAATAACAGAAGGCAGCAAAACAACTATGCATCCACAAGTGTAGATGATTTTGAGAAGCTTTTCATGGCTCAACATCATATGATGAATACAATGTCTATTGATGTTTTGAAATCGAATGGAAATGTCTAGTATGTTGATTCAGGTGCTTCAAATCACATGAACCATCATGTGGAATGGTTTAGTAGTTTGTAGAAATTTCCAGTAGTTGAATATGTTGAAAGAGGTGATGACACATCACACCCTATTGAGCATACAAGAAACATAGAACTTTCTATGGAAGGTAAAACATCTTGCTGATGTGCTGGAAGTCCACAGGTAAAAAGACAAACTTATCACATATGAAAGTTTTTGGTTGTATTTCATATGTACATATTCTAGATGAGTTGAGGACAAATCTTGATCCAAAAGCAAAAAAATGTATCTTCATTGGGTACTCCCTTGAGCACATGGGATATAAATGTTATAACCCACTCACATGACAGGTGAAGGTAAGTAGAGATGTGATGTTTGATGAAATGTCAAACTTCTATGCATATACAAAAGATGGAGTTAATCTTGAATCAAATGACAAAGAAAATGCTGAAAAATCAAGTGCAAAATCTTAAGTTTTGAGTGGACAAGAGGCATCACCAAGCAATAGTTCCAACTAAAATCCATGGAGTGGAAGATTGCATGGAAATTTCAGCCCAAAAAATTCATCAAATGCATCCAAGAAAGGGAAAGAAAATCTTTCTTCTACTAGTAAAACATCTACAATTTTGAAGACATTGATGGAGATTCAAGCAGTTCAGAAGAGAGCCTTGATGAGGAACCTCTGTGAAGACTCCAGGAGTAAAAAAGGCACATGCAGAAGATACAAGGAGAAGTGACCCAGGACCAAGAAGATATGGGAGGATGCATAATTCAGTGCAGTGATTGACATATGATAGTTACATGGCTCGTCATTGTGCCCACATGAACAAGGTAGTACAAGATGCTGAACCTTCTTGTTTTGAAGATGCAATCAGAAATGCAGATTGGGAAAATGTTGTGGATGAGGAGATGGCTACACTTTATGGAAACGATACATGGAAGCTGGTTCCATTGCCCGCAAGGAAAGAAACCCATAGGCTACAAGTGGGTTTACAAGGTAAAACACAATGTTGATGGTAGCATAAGCAGGTACAAAGCACGATTGGTAGCAAAAGGATATGCACAAACATATGGCATTGTTATGTTAGACGGCCGCCGAACAAAGGACAATTGTACTTAGACAGAGGTTTTTAATGTAGAAACAATTGTACTTAGACAGAGGTTTTTAATGTAGAAAGAACCCTTCTGACAGTACGCGGTACAGAAAGATTCGCGTAAAGCCTTGTAACAAAACTCTATTTAAGGCAATGAAAAGCGACGAGAGGGCAGTCGAGGAGAGAGTCCCCGTTTTTGGGAAGTTGCGAGTATATTGTGAGAGTTCCCGTTCTGGGGTTATTTTACTTCGTCTACTGTGTGCAACGCGTGGAGTATCTTGGTTCTGTCCTGTCTGGGCACCTTCGTTGCGTAATCATTCGACTGTGTATGTGTGATACACTGTGTGTTACGAGTCGGTACTGCGATTGTGAGAATCTGTTCGGTAATGAGTTAAAGAGTCTCCTATGTTTTGGGAATTGCACGTATAAGTGTTGTATGTGTAGAACAAGAGTAACTCTGTTCTGTTTCGTCTGCTTCCTTCCCTCTCCTGTGTATGTGTCTGTGTGCGTATGTGTGATATACGCAGCGTTACGAATTGATACGGTGTTGCAGAGATTTCGCCCGGTAATGATTAAAGTAATTCCTAAGTGTTAGTCGACAGGAATATGTTTGTCTGATCGTTCGTCTGTGGAGCACGGACGCATAGAGAACTAACATGGTTCGGTTGTGAGTTATGAATCTCTGTGAATGACCGAGCAGGTAGTGTATCTATGTTCAGATTAGTACCAGTAGTGTTATGAATACGAGTAGAATGATGATAAAGTGCGCGACAAGTTATAGTCAGTAGGTCTTACAATTTGAATGTGATACTCGGCAGAGTCGTAAATCGTGCAGAAGGATTTTGTGGCGTGTTCGTGTTAAGTTACCAGCAGTACGCTTTGTGTATTGATTCTCAGTCCGGATTACTGCTCAACTGTTATAGCAGGAAGATCTTGGAATATGGGATTCTAAGACGTTGATAGCCTTGGTTGATCAGAAACAACTACTGAGCTAAGACGCGCTAACGAGTGAGTGAGAAGTTGGGAAAATAGTATAGGGCCTCTGTCTAACAGACCCCTACCACTCCCAAGGACCCACGTGGCTAGAGTCCGTTTACTTTTACGGTAAGAATAACTACAGAAAGACTCGGATATACATATTACGCCGTGTTGATTTGATAGAAAGCGATACTATTATACGTTTAACATGTATAACGTTTAACATTTGGCGCCGTCTGTCGGAAAGTGGCATCCGATTGCCAGTTCTCGGGCCAGTCCTCTGTGGGAAAGTGGCAACTATTTATCAGTACCTGCGGTAAAGAAGTATTTGATTGCGAGTCACTTGCGAGACCGTGGCATTAGAACACCAGCGATCTGTAAGAAGTAAACATCCAGTGACAGTGATTCACTGACAGTAGCAACAGACCCAGATTGTTGCAAACTGCTCAGATAATATCACTGGGCAATGATACATGCCGGTCACTCGATCGGGCGAAACATATCCTAAGAATCGTCAGGATGAAGCACGGAAATCACAAAAGATAGCCTCAGGAGAAGTAGGCATAACTAGATCTGACCCAGTGATCAAGAAAAGTGGAAACGATACAACCAATTCCGGTCATATTCCGGTAGAACGATCAACGCCTTCGATACATTCTGGCGCTACTTCGACCCCACCTATCGAAGATATAGCAAGTCCAGACTCTATCAAAACGCCGTTGGAACCTAGTTTAACAATATCAGGTCAAGATTTAGAGATATCCACGGTCAGAAATACGTTAGGAACATTCGGCAAAAGTAGTAAAACAGGGCGTTCTGGCCCAATTTCGGTTCATTCCGGTGAGATTCCGGTGATAGAATCGCCGATCGCTGGCAAAGGTTTAGCCTTTTTTGCGGAATCATCAGCTCAACCTTCGTGTTTGGAAGAAAGATTTCGAATATTAGACATCCAGAAGGAAGGAAAGCTGTTCGAAACCAAGATCCGAAGCATCCTAAGTCGACACAGTACACCGGAAAACGCACCATCCGGTGGTACAAGTCCAGATAGTTTATCCGATACAGAAGGAAACCCTGAACCCTTCACAATGAGCGGGCAACACCAACAACAACAACATCACCACCAACAGCTAGGACAGCCAAGGCCGCCGCCAACAGGAGTAACCTACACGAAATTCGGTGGATTCCCAGGAGATGACCCAGACGCCCACGTACGAACTTTCGAGATAAGTTATGCAGTTCTCAACCACCCACCAGATCAGGCGTATAAGGCCATTGTTTTTCAATCGACACTGATCAATGAAGCAGCGAGATGGCTCACGGAATACGATATCAATCATTTCGGTACTTACGAGGCAGTACGAGACGCCTTCTTACAGCGTTTCAGACTAAAGAAGAATCCGGCCGAAATCTTTGAGTATCTACAGAACAACAGACAGAAGGTAAATCAGACCGTCCAAGAGTACGCTACTCTCTTCAGAACACATTTACGGCAGATACCACAGGCTCACGCTAATCTACCTGATGATGTCATCTCTCAATGGTTTATCAATGGATTAACACCACAACTGAAGCAGATCATGATCATAAGATGTGTCGGAGCCATGACCCTGGATGCCGTCATTGCAATGGCTCTTCAGCTAGAGTCCAAGGTTGGTGGATTTTCAGAAGACTTGGAATGGTTAAAGACAAACAAAAATATGGCTGAGGATATCACCAGGCAAGTATATTGCACCACATGCAAAAATTCGGGGCACACAAGTGCCAACTGTGCCCTAAATCAAGCGTTTTGCGCTATCTGTAATACTGCCGGACACACCACCGGAAACTGTATCTACAACGCTAGAATACAAGGAACAGCAACCGTCAATGCGGTCATCCAAGAACATGGCCAACCAGTAAATCACTATGTGCCTCCGCAACTGAGAAACAATCAACAACAAGGATATCGGAACTACCGAGGACAGAGAAACAACAATTATAATGCCAACCGATGGCACAACGGACCACCACCGGAAAATCAAAATTTACCACCACCTCGATGTCATTTCTGTGGGCAGTTGGGCCATATTAGAAGATTCTGTAGAGATGCAGCGGAATATGATCAACGGAAAAAGGAACGTCAAAATCCAATGGCCAACATGGTAAAAATTACACCGATCGAGACGCAGACTGCTACCGTCCAGACCCGTTCCGGTAAACAACTTCAGCCGGCAGCAGAAATCTTCGAACCAGGGATACAAGAACAACGAAGGATGTACAACAAAGCTAGTCACTGGACCACAACAGAACCACCAGTGTTCCCAGAACCTATTCCGGTGACTCAGGCTTCTTCATCAAGGGATGAAACACCACAAAAGGAAGCATCAGCAGAACCATCATCAGTAGAAACAACAGCAGACACTTCTGCGTCGGTAGAAACTCCAAATCTACAAGAACCAGACAGTCAAGCTCAACAGACCTGGGAAATTCTGTCCAAGGCATCCATCACTCTACCTCTAGGCCAACTTCTGGCCTTAGTACCTGGAATCCGACAGCAGTTTCAGCGACAGTTCAGCCCAGTACCTTCCTGCATTCCGACAACAGCCACAGTTCAACCGGAACCTGAGGCAGCAATTGATCATGCAGTGCCCTTGATTACAGTATGGTATAAAAATCAGAAAATCACGCAAGTACTGATTGATGGAGGTTCAGGAGTAAACATTGCAACCGCAGCTTTATGTAAAAAGCTAGGCTGGACCGAAATTGAACCAGTTCAATTCTTTGTTCGAATGGCAGATCAATCAAGAGTACACCCTGTAGGACTTGTGCGGAATGTACCCATCACTCTACAAGGTACGACTTTCAAGATGACTTTTGTCATACTAGATCTACCCGAATCCACTTTGGATTACAATCTTCTTTTCGGCCGACCTTGGCTAAAGCATGCGAAGGTAATACAGGATTGGTCCGCACAAGAGCTTACATTCAAGGATGCCCATCGCAAATATGTCGTAAAATTAGACGCTATACAATCTTGTGACCCTCACGCCAGACCATATTTTGCTGAACCAGTGCATATGTTAGATGGACTATCAGATGACGAAGAAGAGCAATTTCTGAAGAGTAATGTCGATTTAATGTCTCTAGGAACTGTTGATCTACAATCCGTCATAGATAATTGGAACACATCAATATGTACAGTAGTAGCTATCACCGGAAAGTCGGCCCGGGAAGATACTTCCTCAACCCATGACGATGAATTACAACCACTGCTCAAGCCAACAGACGATACAGAAAAACCTCAACAATTTTATGTCCCAGAAGACCAGCTGATCACGCACGATCTCGGAGATAGAGATCATCCACGACCAGTGAAAATAAGGCAGAACTTACCGGAACCATTTAAGGAGGATTTGATCGAACTTCTTCGCGAATTCACAGACGTCTTTGCATGGGATTACAAGGACATGAAAGGCTTAGATCCGCGCATCTATCAACACAGAGTCACGTTGAAACCAGAAGCGAAACCAGCCAGACAACCCAGCTACAGAATGAACCCCCATTATGCAGCACAGGTAAAAGCCGAAATCGATAGACTGTTAAAAGTCGGATTCATTGTACCAGTAGAACACGCTGAATGGATCTCACCCATTGTGATCGTGCCGAAGAAAAACAAGCAATTACGAATCTGTGTGGATTACCGGAAATTGAATGCAGCAACAGTTCCAGACCCTTTTCCAATCCCCTTTTTGGATACCATGCTGGACAGAGTCGCAGGTCATGAAATGTATTCATTTTTAGATGGATACAGCGGGTACAATCAGGTTAGAATGGCTGAAGAGGATATACCAAAAACAGCCTTCATTACCAATTGGGGTGTCTTTGCCTGCACAGTAATGTGGTTCGGATTGCGAAATGCACCAAGCACATTTCAAAGATGTATGCAGGAGATATTTTCTCCTTATCTCACTTCATTCATGCAAGTATATCTCGACGACTTCTCGATCTTTGGGAAGATGGTAGCACATTTGTTTCATCTACGATGCTGTTTTCAGAAGTGTAGAGAATATAGACTCTGTCTTAACCCCAACAAATCAGTGTTTGCAGTTTCTTGTGGCAAGCTACTTGGGCATATTGTATCTGCTCAAGGTATTCGAGTGGACCCAGATAAGATTTCAGCGATTTTAGAAGCCCCGATACCCACGACTCCGAAAGAAGTAATGCGTTTTATGGGACAAATACGGTGGCATGGCAGACACCTTCGGTGGCTTGCTCACCTAGCAGTACCTCTGAACAAGCTAATCACAAAAACTCCCCGACAGTTTGAATGGACTGAAGAATGTCAGACTACATTCGATCGACTCAAGTATCTCCTGACGCACGCTCCAATTTTACAACCACCGGACTGGGACAATCCGTTCCATGTTTTTGTTGACGCTTCAGATATTGCAATAGGCAGTATTCTGATGCAGCAAACAGACAAGTGGTTTCGCCCTGTTTATTATGCCAGTAGAAGGCTTGCACCCGCAGAAAAGAACTATTCCACCACGGAAAGAGAATGTCTAGGATTGATCTATTCAATCAAAAAGTTCAGACATTATCTACTAGGCCGGAAATTTACCTTTCATGTGGATCACGCTGCCCTTGTTTATCTAGTAAGACAGCAGCATTTAGGTGGACGATTAGCACGATGGGTGCTACTTTTACAAGAATTCGACTATGATGTCATTCACCGACCCGGAAATGCACACGCCTTAGCAGATTTCTTATCACGTCTAGATTCCGGTGAAGCTCCGGTAGGCATAGATGATACGACTCCTGCGATTTATAATGCTGAACCACTGCCCGATGAGATTGCCAACTTACAAACACCACATACATACTATGATCAGATTCTAACTTTTCTCACCGAAGGATGCTTTCCAGCTGAGACTGCCAAGGCAGTTCGAAGGAAAATTGCGGTCTTTAGCCGCCGATTTCGGTTAATCGCTGGTCAATTATATTATGCAGATCATACCGGAATACTACTTCGCTGTATTCCTCCACATGAAGTTGACTCAGTCATCACTTTGGCTCACTCAATTCCTTCCGGTGGCCATTTTGCAGCAGACTTAACTCACCGGAAAATTCTGCAAGGAGGACTCTGGTGGCCAACAATGCACAGGGACATCTCACAGTTTATTAAACAGTGTGATAATTGTCAAAGAACTGGTCAACCCTTACAACGGCATCTTTTTCCCCTGCAACCCATCTTACCATTAGAACCTTTTCAGAAATGGGGTTTAGATTTTATCGGACCAATTACACCTCCAGCAGTATCCAGTAACAATCGATACATATTGACTTGCACAGATTACGCAACTCGATGGGCAGAAGCTTGGGCTTTGCGATCTGCTACAGCAGTTACGGTAGCAAAATGTCTGCTCACAGATGTCTTTCCACGATTTGGATTACCACTGGAAATTGTCTCAGATCAAGGTACTCATTTTGTAAACAATTTAATGAAGGCTCTCACACAGTCCTTCCAGGTCATACATAAATTTAGCTCTCCTTACTACCCACGTGCCAATGGATTGGCCGAAAGTACAAACAAATCACTGTTAAATATCCTCCGGAAATTAATCATGGAAACACCGGAAAGATGGGATCAATTACTACCTGCGGTTCTATGGGCATACCGAACTACATATAAGGTAACAACAGGCTTAACACCTTTCAAGCTAGCTTATGGCTTAGAAGCCATTGCTCCCATGGAAGTCGTCATCCCAAGTTTGCGGGTAGCAATCGCTCAGAAGATGCTACCGGAATCTTCACTGACAACACGAATGGACGCACTCAGAGAACTCGATGAGCACCGATGGCTCAGTTTTTTAACCATGCGTGAAGTTCAACTAAGGCAGGCTAAGACGCACGATCGATATTTGAAGACGCCAATCTTTGCGGTAGGACAGCTTGTACTCTTCTATAATGCAAAAGCGGACAGAGCAGCAGGAAAATTCAAACTCCGATGGTTCGGCCCTTACAAGATCTCAGCACAAGTAGGTCCGGCAACTTTCCGGTTGACTACGCTGACCGAAATTCCACTTCCAAAGGTAATTAATGGATCGAAGTTGCGGCCGTATTATCCCACTCCCACTACGCATTAAAGCATTCGGCGACGAACCGCGTTTTGTATATATTTTTGCGTTTTTTTCTTTTAGCCGTCTTTTGTACAGGTCTTTATGATACCAGCCGCCTCTCCCTATCAATCACTCAGTACGCACACATGCAACCCATATCGTTCCCACACCACACAATGATCTTCACCTCCACACCGTGTTCCACATATTTAAACTCCTCAGTTGCGTCAGAACCGCTATTGTGTTTTTGTTACCCGAGTATTCTGTGTGTTCTGCGCCTGTGACCGCCATGGAAGCTCTAGCTAACTACACCGCTTTCAGTGAAGGTATCCCTGCCGACGTAGGCGAATACCTGCGCTGCAGAGGGTTGGCCAACTTCGCTGAGTTGCCTTGGCACTCAGTGAAAGCCCATCCCTTCGCTGCACAGATCATCCAAGCCATCGCCCAAAGCCCCCTCGCAGACCGACAATGGGTCTTCCTTTCCCTCCCACATCGATCCGTCATCACCCTCCAAGCTTTCGCTGACGCCTACCGCCTCACCCTGCAAGGCTGCGAACATGGCCCGGGCATCCCTGTTGCTCGTATGAACGAACTTTTTCCTCGCTCCTCATCCAACGAATACGCCATCCTATGCCGCCCAGACCCCGAGCGATCCGCCCTCCAATTTCTTGTAGCAATTCTCAACCTGCAGAAGAGAACATATGGTATCTCTCGCCCTTTCTACTCCGCCTTAGAATTAGCAGCCCGCGAACCTGTAAACTTTGCCTCCTACTTCTTCCTGAGAATCCATAGAGAGTGCGTAGCTATCGTTAAACAGCTTCAAAAGGGATCCACCCCACGCTCTCGCCTTCCCCACATCATCTCCTTCCTCTTTCCCACCATTCTCGCCGCACAACCCCCACCCACAGGCCCCGCAATTAGGCACGAGGAATCAGCACAGCCGATCGAAGACACCGAAGACGAAGACGAAGAAATTAACCAGCTCTTCCGGACCAAGCGCATTCGAATCAGCTCCTCCGAAAGTGAAGCCCAGAGGTCCGCCGAAAAAGATCGGGACACCAAGCCGGACGACCACGAAGAAACATATCACGACACCGCCACTTCCATACATAACGAAACCTCGACGGAGCAACCAGACCAGCAGGAGCAAGCCGAAACAGAAATACTATCCACCGAAAAAGAATCTGAGCACCACCAAGATGAACAGGAGTCCGCCACCAAAGCATTAGATCGACTCATCGACGCCATCAACCAGACAGAAACACTCGCCAAGGTAAACCCCTCAGACACCGTCCGCCCTACATCACCTCCGGCTAAACCCCTACCCCCACCTGAACCACCCCTTCCCCCCACCGATGAACCCACACCATCCTCCTCTTCCTCCCCTAACTACTCTCCACCCAACTCCCAGCAACTACGCTCCGATACATCCTCTCAACTACCACCGCCACCCAATGCCTTCTCGGAACTTGCCGCCATGGGGCAGTTCCTCATTCAGCTATCACACCAGCTGCCCGCACAATTTACAGCCGCTACAAACAGCTTGAAGGCTGAATACCAGCACAAAGTAGACACCATAGAAGCCGACATCACCCCCCTCCAGGAAGAGATCGTCGCCGTAAAAGCAGAGAATCATCACCTGCAGACACTGCTAGCCGAACTCCAAGCACGGTTTTCAACAGAGCAGACCTTATTACAACAACGAGATGCAGCCCTGGAACAGCTCGCTGCCAAAGACCTGATTATCCAAGATGCCAATGAAGAAATTCAAAACCTGAAGACCGCTCTTCAGGAACAAGAAGACATCAACGCCTCTCTCGAAGATTTGGCCGCAGACTCGAAGAACCAATTACAAGAAGCCACCCAGAAGCTGCAGGAGCAACAGAAAGAAGCTGCCGAAGTTCAAGAACGATTACGGCGAGCCGAAGAATGCGCCGAAGCGGTCAATAGTATCCTTAAACGACAATTAATAAAGGAGGGCCAATACCAGAAGGACATCGCCGCTACCCGCCGAGAACGAGACGCATTAAAGAGATCGCTGGATTTCCAAACCCAACAATTTGAACGCCACGACAACCAAATACGCAACCAGAAGGAGCGTATCCACGAGCTGCAGAACAAATTAACCGAAATTACGACCGCCCGAGATGCAGCGCTCGCCAACGATTTCTATTTACAGGAGGCTTTCCTTCAAACCCAAGCCGACATTTTGTTAAGTCAAGCCATAGCCCTCAGTGCAGTTAGAACCGACGCACAAGTATTAGAACCCACCACCTTAGTCCAGATGTTAGAAACCCTTAAAAAGAAAATTACCCGAACATTTAGACTTGCCAGAAGTATGTATCTAGAAGGTATCGTATCCGAACCGTAGATACTTGCAGGTACGAGACCCGAGGACCCGATAATACTAAGTCCAAAAGATAGTATTAGAAGTCACGAATTTTTATGCATAAGACTTTCACACATGTAAAAGACGTTCCCAGTCCAGCACCAGTCTCCCGAATGATGATTTTTGATTCGAGAATCTCGGCAAGCAGCATACAATGTCATATCAGAATGGAATACCATCATTCTAGCGACAGGCAGCTTAAGGCCTCGCACTTATAAATACGAATACCCGGGAATGCACACTTACACCAAACGGTGTGCGACTACCACCGATACTACATCACAGTGGCTTCGATCGAGCTGGCAAGACACTAGGCGTACGCTGTGTGCCTTAGTGTGGAACAAGACTGAAGACAACGCTCTTCATGGTGGCCGGAAAGGGTGATGAAGCAAGGAAACGTCAAGGATGATGCCGATGAAGACGAAAGCAAGACAGGAAGTGACGAAGTGCGAATACGACTGCGGGGAAGAATTGATCAATTCCAGCGACTCGGGAGAAGTGATCTTGGCTAGCGATTCGGAAGACGACAGGCGAAACAAACAGGATAATGACGAGGATTTGATGGAGAATATCAAAGGACTTCGGCAACATCACCAGAGGATGGGACTCCTACAGTTTGCTAAGTCACCCTGGGGACAGTGCACCTGTTCCGCCACTAGAACGAGTGCGATCAGAAAGGATTGGGAAGTTAAATTCCTAGCACGGACCGACAGACAACAGAAATGGATATCTCAGCCAGGTGGTGATAGGATACTGTATGGCTACATGACTCTGCAGAAAACATGGATTCAACAGCACAGAGGGTACTTTGATTCCATAGACGAAGCGATTAAAGCATATGACAAGGCCAATTCACAAGGTCAAGTTGTCTGTGCTAACTCACGAACAGCTTCTTTTACTCTCGATGCAGCTAACAATCATATCATTATCTGGCCTCCTATTGTATGTATATATGGACATGCTTGTCAGGATGACTTAGCTGTTCAGAAAACTATTTAAAGGAAGAGCTGCGAGTTTTGAGTCCTTGAGGCAACTAGACCAGCCATACAAGTTTGAAGGAATTATGGAGAAAGAGACGACCTACCACGTACAGCGACATATTCGGGATTGGAAGATAGTTGCAGAACATATCTATCTATCTCTCTATCTATCTATCTGCTGCATAACTCCAGGCAAAAGGATATCACCTACAGTACTGCACTTGCGGGTTCGAGTCCACCGTGCGTGCCAGTGTTAGACGGCCGCCGAACAAAGGACAATTGTACTTAGACAGAGGTTTTTAATGTAGAAACAATTGTACTTAGACAGAGGTTTTTAATGTAGAAAGAACCCTTCTGACAGTACGCGGTACAGAAAGATTCGCGTAAAGCCTTGTAACAAAACTCTATTTAAGGCAATGAAAAGCGACGAGAGGGCAGTCGAGGAGAGAGTCCCCGTTTTTGGGAAGTTGCGAGTATATTGTGAGAGTTCCCGTTCTGGGGTTATTTTACTTCGTCTACTGTGTGCAACGCGTGGAGTATCTTGGTTCTGTCCTGTCTGGGCACCTTCGTTGCGTAATCATTCGACTGTGTATGTGTGATACACTGTGTGTTACGAGTCGGTACTGCGATTGTGAGAATCTGTTCGGTAATGAGTTAAAGAGTCTCCTATGTTTTGGGAATTGCACGTATAAGTGTTGTATGTGTAGAACAAGAGTAACTCTGTTCTGTTTCGTCTGCTTCCTTCCCTCTCCTGTGTATGTGTCTGTGTGCGTATGTGTGATATACGCAGCGTTACGAATTGATACGGTGTTGCAGAGATTTCGCCCGGTAATGATTAAAGTAATTCCTAAGTGTTAGTCGACAGGAATATGTTTGTCTGATCGTTCGTCTGTGGAGCACGGACGCATAGAGAACTAACATGGTTCGGTTGTGAGTTATGAATCTCTGTGAATGACCGAGCAGGTAGTGTATCTATGTTCAGATTAGTACCAGTAGTGTTATGAATACGAGTAGAATGATGATAAAGTGCGCGACAAGTTATAGTCAGTAGGTCTTACAATTTGAATGTGATACTCGGCAGAGTCGTAAATCGTGCAGAAGGATTTTGTGGCGTGTTCGTGTTAAGTTACCAGCAGTACGCTTTGTGTATTGATTCTCAGTCCGGATTACTGCTCAACTGTTATAGCAGGAAGATCTTGGAATATGGGATTCTAAGACGTTGATAGCCTTGGTTGATCAGAAACAACTACTGAGCTAAGACGCGCTAACGAGTGAGTGAGAAGTTGGGAAAATAGTATAGGGCCTCTGTCTAACAGACCCCTACCACTCCCAAGGACCCACGTGGCTAGAGTCCGTTTACTTTTACGGTAAGAATAACTACAGAAAGACTCGGATATACATATTACGCCGTGTTGATTTGATAGAAAGCGATACTATTATACGTTTAACATGTATAACGTTTAACAGTTATGAGGAAATGTTTATCCCTATAGCTAAAATGTATATTGTCACAACACTTGTTGCATTAACTATAGCAAAAGGATGGACTTTGCATCAGATGGATGTGAAGAATGATTTCCTACATGGTTAGTTACAAGAAGAAATATACATGGAGCAGCCACAAGGATATGAAGATTCAAAGCACCCAAAATATGTTTGCAGGTTGCAAAAGGCTTTGTATGGACTTAAACAAGCCCCTTGTGCTTGGCATGCAAGGATTGCTGGCTACTTAACCACCATTGGATTTTCTATGTGTGATGCAAATACTTGATTATATTCAAGGAAGGGTGATGATAACATCATGATTGTGGCTATTTATGTTGATGACTTGATTGTAGGAGGCAACAATGAAGCAAGCATTAAAGAGGTTAAGTAATTCCTTATGCAGGAATTTGACATGAGAGATCTTGGTGTGTTGCATTATCTCTTGGGCATTGCATTTATGCATATAAAAACAAGTATATGGATGTCACAAAGGCAATATGCCTTGAGTACACTGTAAAACTATGGAATGGCTGATTGTAAGCCAATTTCTATGCAATTAGATCAGAACTTGAATTTGGATACTACATTAGGTGAAGCATTGGAAAATGCTACTATGTGCAAGAAAACTGTGGGAAGTTTTATATATCTCACAATTACAAAGCCTGATCTAAGCTATATTATTGGACTTGAAATTTAATTTATGCAGTTTGATATATCTCACAATTACAAACCCTGATCTAAGCTACACTATTGGAATTGAAATTTAATTTATGCAAGCTACATTTGGATGCTCTCAGGCACACTGTACGTTATGTGAGTGTTACATTGGATTATGCATTGTTTTATGAACCTGGTGTAGATTTGCAGGTTCATGGACACACTGATGTAGATTGGGCTGGTAGTATTCTAGATAGAAGATCTACTAGTGGCTTTCTATTCTCACTTCAAAGTATAGCTATTACATGGAGCAATAAGAAGCAATCCACTATTGCTTTGTTGAGTACAGAGGCTAAGTATAGAGGTGCGGAAATGTCAATATGTGAAGCATCATGGTTAGAGATGTTACTTTTTGATTTAGGTGTGGAAGTGCAAAAGCCAATCATCATCTATTGTGATAACCTTAGCAGCATTTGGTTAGCACATAATCCTATTTTTGATGCTAGAACAAAGCATATTGAGGTATTTTATCACTTCATCAGAGAGAAGCTATTGGCAGCTGATGTTGATCTTGTTTATGTGAGGACAAATGAGCAGGTTGCTGATATTTTTACTAAAGCACTTGAAGCAGAGAAGCTGAAGAAGTTTCAAAAAATGCTTGGATTAGGGGAAATGATGTTGAGCTTGAGGGGGAGTGTTGAGATATCAAGCTCGACATATGATGATCCAAGATGACACATATCATTTTTTCATTTCTTTGACATGTATAGTGGTCATGCTGGTATATGTCAGGGATATTTCATTGAGCTTTACTAGATTTATCTATCAAGAGTGATGGCAAATCTTTTCTCTTGCCAGTTCACTCATGCACGGACATTAGGATTTTTCTTATGTAATGTTCTTTATACATTGCACTAGTTGTATTGTTGTTTTAGGTCATTCTTGTATATTCCTTTTATGTAATAGAAGAAGAAGAAGAAGATTATTCTTCCTATAATCTAATTTTCTATGTTGTTGTACATGCACAAATGCATACACCAAACAACTAAAAATATGCAAATGAGAAACAGATAGCTTGGAATCATATGAAGCCTCATAAGGAGTGATAGATTATGATGCATTGATGGGACACCTATTAAGTACATATGTTGCACACTTAATAGTTACAAGCCAAATGCTATGTGGTAAAGCTGGACTTTTGACCATGCACCTCAGCATTTCCATTAGAGACATGTTTTTCATGTCAAGAGAAAGGAGATAAGGAAGAGAGCTCTCACACACTCTCACATACAAAGAGAGGAGCATGCACAGATTGAGGCAAGGAAGAATGATCTTCTTCTTCTTCCTCTATTACATAAAGAGGATATACAAGAATGACCTAATACAAAAATATAACGAGTACAATATATAAAGAAAATTACATAAGGAAAACCTAATTTTTGCAAATGAGTGAGCTGGAAAGAAACAAATATGCCATCACCCTTGGTAGGTAAATATAGTAAAGCCCAATGAAGTATCTGTAACATATATCGGTGTGATCACTATACATCTCAGAGAAATGAAATGTGATACATGTCATCCTTGATCATCACATGTTGAGCTTGATATCTCCTCAAGCTCAACATCATGTGCTATAATCCAAGCATCTTTTGAAACTTCTTTTGCTTCTCTGCTCCAAGTGCTTTAGTGAAAATATCAACAACCTCCTCATTTGTCCCCACATAAACAAGATCAATATCACCTGCTCATACCTTTTCTCTGATGAAGTGATAATGTACTTTTGATATGCTTTGCTTTAGCATGAAAAATAGGATTTCATGCTAACTGGATTGTGGTAAGATTATCATAATAAATGATGATAGGCTTTTGCATTTCCACAACTAAATCTACAAGAAAAATCTCTAACCATGATGCTTTGCATGCTTCCATTGTAGCACCTCTATACAACATTTGTGCTCGACAAATCAATAATGGGTTGCTTCTTAGTGCTCCATGTAACAAATGCACTCTGAAGTGAGAATAGAAATCCACTAGTAGGTCTTCTATCTCCAATACTACTAGCCCAATCTGCATCCATGTATCCATGAACCTGCAATTCTAGATGAACTTCATAAGACAATGCATAATCCAAAGAAACACTCTTATAACGTAGAGTGCATCTCAGAGCATCTATGTGTTCTCTTGGGCATCTACATAAATTCACTTTTAAGTCCTAAAGTGTAGCTTAGATAAGGTCTTGTAATTGTGAGATATATCAAGCTTCCAATAATTTTTCTATATAGAATAGCATTTTCTAATGCTTCACCTGATGTAATATCCAACTTCAGATTCTGATTTAATGGCATAGAAATTGGCTTACAATTAGAGCTTTTGACACATACAACATCTTTGTCTCAAAGATTAGGCATAGAAGAACTAAGAGAACGTGTGATACTTGGATTTGTGAGCATGTAGTTCTCTAATTCTAATGTAATGCATTGTTCATGTACCCAAACTTGAAGAATTTTACTTCTTAGGTTTAAGTTGACTCCATAATCACAGATCCAATCTTGACCCAAGACAAGTGGTTCCATAAGGTCCTCATCTTGAACACAAGCATTTTGACTGACATTGGGAGAGCTTGAAGGTAGATGGGTAGCTCCACTTTGCCCAAACAAGGGGTTTCCACAACTCCCAATCCTATGAGATAGGCTTCTATGGAATTGATGTGAAATTGTAGTTCTTGGTAGTATGAGAGTCTAACTGCACTAGTTGCTACACCTAAGTCAATCAAGACTCTCATAGTCCTTACACTCTTTCCTTTTCCTACCTCTATGGTCACAAAGGGATGTCGATCGATTATTCAAGGAGCAACTACACCCGATGTTTGGCACATGGCCATGTGATATCTTGGGGGATTAGGATTGACATCTAGGCTTGCCACCTTAATTTATTTTGCCTAATGCGCTCTCTAACCTCTACTTGTGCTTCTTCTCTGACCCTTAACTCTTCTTCCTTTTGCTTCTTATTAGTTTTGAGTCTCATTACCATATCCTCTATAAGAGGTTCTTGATATAGCTTGACTCGACATCCACTTATGTAGTTTGGCAAGATGTCACCTTCTAGAGTGGCCAATTGAACAACACCTCTAGTGGAAATTCTATTAATGATCATGGGTCCATATCCTCATTTTTCCAATTTACAATCATGTTGCTTTAGTTTATAAACCAACAATAGGTCTCCCTCTTTCAATTCTTTATCTTTGATGTGTGCATCGAAGTATGCCTTTTGTCTTTTCTTTGTAGCATAGTGTGCATCGAAGTATGCCTTTTGTCTTTTCTTTGTAGCATAGATTCCTGCTGTCGCTCGTAGCCTGGTCTCACCTAAGCATTCTAGGTCAAATATCCTAGAGGACAACTCATGTCCATTCCACTCGTGCTCTTGTGCTACTTTTAAAGTTGGGATCAGAAAGTATAATGGTAACACAACATTATGTCCGAAGACCATTTGAAATGGAGTGGCATTGAGTACCATTTTGTAGGAAACTCGATAAGCCCAAACAACAAGATGATGTTGTAATTAGAGCATTTATTATTTAGCAATTTTGTCAATAAATTACATAGGATCGTATTTGTGCTCTCAGCTTGTCCATTAGCTTGTGGATGATAGGGGGCACACTTCTTATGTATCACCATGAATTCTTGGAGAAGGTTATCCTGAGGTGGGTCTTACCTTTCCTAACAACCACTTCAAAGTCATATTTCATTAGTAAGAGGAACCATCTTACTAAGCATCTCATATTGCAAGGTTTATTGACCAAATAAAATAAAGCTTGATGATCAGTGAAAAACTTGAACTTGTTGGCCAATAGATAGTGTCGAAACTTCTTCACGGCATATAACAAGCCTAAGCTTTCTCTTTTGGTTCTTGTATAGTTTGTTTCAGCTGCATTTAGTTGTTTGCTGGCATATGCTATAAACAAATGTAGATGTCCTTCACATGTGGGTTGTGCTAGCACACATCCTATTGCATAATTGGATGTATCCACATGGACATGGAATAGTTTGGTCCAATCAAAAGTGGTCAGTATTGGTGTTTTGCACAAACTTCTCTTTAGCTCATTGAAGGAATTTTTGCATTCGTCGTTCCTCTCAAAATTTTTCAACAAGCATAAAGAGGTTTAGCTATGATTGGATACATGTGGATAGACGTCTGGCAGTACCCACAATGGCCCATAAAGGCTTGTACCTCTTTAACACTCCTTGGCCTTTGCAACATTGCTATGGCTCTTACTTTGTCCTCACCTATTGATATTATGTTCTTAGAAACAATATGCTCTAAGATCTTACCTTGACATACCATGAACACACACTTTTCTGGGTTCAGACAAACTCTATATTGTCTACACTTATTGAAGATTTGTATGAGCTTAGGGATGTGGTGTCTTCATGTTGGTGAAATTAAAACCAAGCCCACATACTTGGTTAATTAGATCTTGCTTGATTTATTGGCATAACTGCAAGGCTTCATATGATCAACCTCTTGTAAAAATCCTTCACATTTATCTTTGCAAAAGTGGTTCACATCCACGTGGAGTTAGGAATCTCTAAAATCACGAATCATTTGGTTGTTGAGTAATGAGGGAATCTATCGTATACTTTAGGATTCACCTTTTAGGTAGATGTTTGAATTTTAATTCAAACTTTGGCTCCAAGAATAACTATAAGAAGAGGATAAAAAAGACCCACGTGCATCTCGAGCCCATGAGATAATTTTGAAGAATTTTCATTGTGAAGTGAGAGCTTATCTCATAGCTCATTCACCTCTCACACATTGAGCAATATATGATTGCCAATGACATTGTATTTGTATGTGATTTAATACATCTATGATCATTACATTCTTATTTGACTTCTGTGTATATTTCCATGAGAACAATGATCTTCTCAGAGCTTGTTCTCAGTGCTTAGTTGATCATTTGCCATGATTTAAAGCATGCTAGATTTAGCATACTATCTATTATACACCTACAAAATTTCATTAGCATTGCTTCTTGTGATCGTGAGATATTAACATATCTTTGCTCACTGGTCTGATGATTGTTGCATCCTATAAATGTGGGGATGATGCTGTAATTTGCTAAACATCTTTCTTTGTGTGTCCATAATTTTTTATGAATTTACTCATGAAGTTAAGCGGAGCTCCCCAAAAGGAATTAAGCCAATTGCTGTTGTGCTCAAAGAACTGTTCAAAACATTGAACATGTGTAGGAACTAAAATACTAAGTTTTTGTTCTTGGATCAACTTTCTACCTATATGTTTTGATCCATTGATTTATGGATCATCTTCCAAATAGAATATATGAGTATTTATGTTCATTAGCTAGCTAAAGTGGCCCACTACACTCTCCAACCATCGTTCTTAGCAGGTGTGAAGCAGGATCTAGCAACAGCACTTCATCTCTTGTGACTATCCACCATCTCCTCCAACAGTGGTATCAGAGCAACAATGATCAAGATGGGAGATGGATTTCCATCCTTCATTGAAAAATTGGACAGGAACGATCAAGCTGGGAGATGGATTTCCATCCTTCATTGAAAAATTGGACAGGAACAACTACTCAGCATGGTCACTTTGGATGCAAGACTACCTTCAAGGGAGAATTCTATATGGATACATCTCAAGAGATGAAGAGATGCCAATCTTCAAGAGCAAGCATCAACCTACAAAGGAAGAGCAAGAAAGGTTGACCACATGGTGTGCAAAAGATGCTCTTGCCATGTCATATCTACTAAACTCAATCTCTGATTTCTTGTTACCACATATTAGGAATTGCAAGACCTCCCAAAATACTTGGGAAGTAATCTCATTATATTTCACCTCAAATACAAGAGCTAGGGAGAATCAATTATGAATGAAATTTACAACTCTAAAGAAACAACCAAAGTAAGGAGTGGCTGATTATGTAACCAAGATGAAAGATGTGGCTGAATAGCTTGCAAGCATTGAAGAGGAGATAGAAGAAGAACACACAGTGAGGCAGATCATTAGTGGAATCAAGGCTGATGATAAGTAGGAGTCCTTCACCACAGCAATGGACCTCTACATGGATATGCAAATACCTGACCTCAACACTTTGATGGGGCAACTCTTCACCCATGAGACAAAGCTCAATAAGAATGGTGACAACTCTAGAGATAAAGAATCTTCTGCCCTTTATACAGATAAGAATAAAGCTAAAGATAAAGATAAAATCAAGAAGCATGAAGAAGAGGCTAGTACCTCTCAAGCTAATTATGTAGGAAGAGGCAGAGGTGCTAGAGGAAGGAGAAGAGGAGGAAAGCAAGGCAGGGGGAGACCCTACAACAATTCACCTTGCACCATTTGTGGTCTTAACAACCACACCACACAAGAATGCTTCAAGATTACAAGGAATCAAGGGGAAAGAGGCTTCCATAGAGGTAGCTATGGACAATCCAGAGGCAGGTACAACAATGGAGGAAGCAACTACAACCATAACAAAAATCAAGGCTACAACAACAACAATTACCAAGGAGGCTTATGAGGAAGAAAGGACTACAACAACTATAATGAAGACCAAGAAGACTCAAATTCACTAAGCATGGAGCATATGTGGAAGACCCCCATCAAGGCTTCAAAAGGATTGCTAAAGGTGAGAAGTCTGGTAGATTATTCACATTTGATATTGAAGACACAAGGAACATATCACTATTCAATTATAGAGATCAAACCTTATATGAAATAGAAATATGGCACAAAAGGCTAGGACATATAGGAGAAAGTGTTGGAGCAAGTCTATGACAAGCCTAAGTATTGGCTTGAGTCTCACAAAGTGATAGAAGAAGCCTTAAAGTGAAGACAATGTAAAGTTCACTTGTGAACTACCTCTTGTAACTTTTGAAGTCTTTACTTGATGTAAAAGTGAAAGAATCTAAAGTGGTTGAGTCCACTTGATCAAAAAGGGAAAGAAAAGCCACGAATTCATGATTGAAGGTAGTTGGAGAATCAAGTAAATCACTAATAGATTGGAGAGTGATTGTAGGAAGTTAAGCTCCCAAGATCAACTATAAATACATGGCAGTTTTAGTCATGGAAAGAAGACCTCCATGAGCTTCGCTTTATGCCATATGAAGGTGTGGTTTCAAGGCACACATATGTATTAGTAAGTCCATTGTATCTTACAATCAATATAATTTCATTTTCATGATCATCCAAGTTCATATTTTCATGTTCTTGTGAAGTGTACTGTTCACTGCCATATCTCTCAGTTTTCTCAGTCAGATTGCAGAGATGATTACTCTGAGCTTGATGCATTATTTTTAGTGATTTAACTTGGTAAAAAGCTTTGCAAATTCAAAGCCATGATTGGTTTGTAGGTAATCTTGGAAGATTGAAGACCTCAAGCATACTTAGCTTGAGGGGGAGCTGTTGGAGCAAGTCTATGACAAGCCTAAGGATTGGCTTGAGTCTCACAAAGTGATAGAAGAAGCCCTAAAGTGAAGACAATGTAAAGTTCACTTGTGAACTACCTCTTGTAACTTTTGAAGTCTTTACTTGATGTAAAAGTGAAAGCATCTAAAGTGGTTGAGTCCACTTGATCAAAAAGGGAAATAAAAGCCAAAAATTTGTGATTGAAGGTAGTTGGAAAATCAAATCAATCACTAATAGATTGGAGAGTGATTGTAGGAAGTTAGCCTCCCAAGATCAACTATAAATACATGGCAATCTTAGTCGTGGAAAGAAGGCCTCCATGAGCTGAGCATTATGCCATATGAAGGTGTGGTTTCAAGGCACACATATGTATTAGTAAGTCCATTGTATTGTAAAATCAATAAACTTTCATTTTCATGATCATTTGAGTTCATATTTTCATGTTCTTGTGAAGTGTACTGTTCACTACCATATCTCTCAGTTTTCTCAGTGAGATTGCAGAGATGATTACTCTGAGCTTGGTGCATCATTTTCAATGATTTAAGTTGCTAAAGTTAGCTCTCTAAGTCTATTGAATTCTCACAAATGGTCATTGCACTTGGAGGTTTCAGTCATGATTTATGATCATTTGAAGTCAACTATGTCACCTCATTTTCTACTTCTCTATCAACACTCTCTCAGAATAGTCATTTTGTCAGAGCTGTTTCTTAGTATGTACTTCACCATTTTCCATGATTCAAAGCTTGTTAGAATCATCATACTGTCTCGTATATATCTACAAAATTTCATAAGCATTGAATTCTTGAATGTTGAGATATTGTCATTGCTTTGCTCATGGGTCTGAAAACTGTTTAGCCCAGGAAAATTGGGGTCATGCTACCACTTGCTAAACATCTTTCTCCTTGTGTAGTCCATCGTTTTTGTTGAAATAACTCTTTATTGTTAGCTTAATAAGCTAGTAAGAGTTCCCCAAAAGGAAGTAAGTCAAGTGCTGCTGTGCCCAGAGAATTGTTCAAAACTTTGGACAGGTGTATGAACATAAATAGCAAGTTTTTTGCTCTTGAATCTACTCCAACTTATTTGTTTTGATTCAATTTCTTGAGAGTGATCTTCCAAGGTACAAGGGTGTCTAATAAATTCTTTGGAAAGATAAAAGGGCCCACCACATATCTCTAGAGTCCATTTGCCTGGTGTAGTGCAAAGTTTTTGCAACACCATTTCATCTTCATCAACTACAAATCCATCTCTTCTAAAAAAGAACTCTGAAGCAAATATGCAAGGATCAAAGTGTGCTTGGCATTCCCAATGTGACCAAGCAACATATGATATGAAAATGTGGAGCATGCCAATTTGGCAAAGCTCACATGCAACCATTCAACAGGAAGGGATACATTCATGAACACTATTTGGAACTTGTACACACTGATGTGTGGGGTTCTAGAAAAGATCCATCAATCTCAGGTTCAAGGTACTATGTGTCATTTATTGATGATTACAGTAGATGGACAATCCTTTATTTCATGAAGCATAAGGATGAGGTATTTACATGTTTAAAAAAGTACTTGGCACTAGTTGAAAACCAAATAGGAAGGAGCTTGGAGAGGATCAAATTTGATGGAGGTGGTGAGTATTTTTCATATGAATTTGATTCATTTCTACAAGACATATGTATAAAGAGGGAAATAACAACAAGATACACTCTTGAATTGAATGGAGTGGTAGAGATAAGGAACATATTAATTGTTGATAGGTTTATGTTGAATGAGAAGAAGTTACCTAATTATCTATGGACAGAGGTTGTTTCGACACCACCTTCTTGGTCAATAGGCTCCCATCCGAATCCTTGGATGGTATGACACCCTATGAAGCATGGAATGATAGGAGACTCTCATTGGACCATTTCAAAATATTTTGATGCATTGCTTATGCACACATTCCTTCACAAATTAGAGGGAAGCTTAAAGCTGAGACATGTATATTTATTCGGTACAATCAGAACCAAAAGGGGTATAGGATGTACAATCCCACTAACAAAGCATTTATAGTTAGTAGGGGTGTAGTATTTGATGAAAATAATTCATGGTTTGAAGATGATTGCAGGAGAGTCAAGTTACCATATGATTTGGAAGATGATTTTCCAACCCTCTCTCAAGAAGATCAACACTTAGCAGAAGATATCAACTCAGAGGATGAAGAATAAATTGACTTCAAGACTTCAAAGTCAATAGGCAAGATCAAACTCAAGCAATTAGAAGACATACCAGAGTCCGCAAATCAAGTACTAAAGAGATCACAAGACTCCATGGCAAAAGAGCCTTCTTCATTTGAAGAGGCTAGGAAGAATAAAGAATGGAGAGAAGCCATGTAGGAAGAAGTAGAAGCACTTTAGGAAAATCATACTTGGTATCTAGTTCCCAAGAATCGAGAAATTAAAAAGAACTCAGATGGCTCTATAAAGAGGTACAAGGCAAGGTTGGTGGCAAAGGGATTTGCCCAAACTCATGGAGTGGACTATGAAGAAACTTTCTCACTTATAGCAAAGATGCCAAAAATTAGGGTTTTGGTAAGTGTTAATACTTCTAAAAATTGGAATCTATATCAGTTAGATGTCAAGAATGCATTCTTAAATGGATGGATATCAAAAGAAATGTATATGGCACAACCACCATGTTTTGAAGATGAAGATAAAATAGGTTATGTATGCAAGTTAAGGAAGGCACTCTATGGTCTCAAGCAAGCTCCTAGAGCTTGGAACCATAGGCTTGTTACTTATTTGCAGGACCAAGGCTTTGTGGCAAGCAAAGTAGATTCTTCTTTATTTGTTATAAAGAACAAATCAGAAGTTATCTACTTATGTGTCTATGTAGATGACATCATTATTACAAGGAATGGTGCTAATGGCATCAAACAGGTCGAGGCTCAACTAATGGAAAATTTTAAAATCAGTGATCTTGGTTTATTAACATACTTTCTTGGATTAGAGCTTGCGTACACAGATTCTGGTATATTTGTCACTCAAAGGAAGTACATACATGACATGTTGGTAAAGTTCAAGATGGAGAACACTAAGATTGTAGGTACTCTTATGGAACTCAACCATAAACTGAGTTCTCATGAAGGTGAAATACTTGATGATTTTACAGGTTATCAACAACTAGTGGGAAGTCTCAATTATGCTACTCTAACAAGAGTAGACATTGCTTATAGAGTAAGTACATTGAGTCAGTTTATGCATGCACCAAGGAAGCCTCATATGGAAGCTACAAAAAGGGGGCTTAAGTATCGAAAGGGTACAATAAATGAAGGGTTGTTCTATCCCTTCACTTCTGACATAGATATAAATTCTGATGCAGATTGGGTTGGATCCAAGGATGATAGGAGGAGCACTTCAGGTTACCTATCCTTTGCAGGTTCAAAGCTTATATCATGGTCATCAAAGAAGCAACCAACTATGGCATTATCTTCCATAGAAGTAGAATATAGAGGTTTGGCAAATGCAACTCAAGAAGCTATGTGGCTTAAGCAACTATATGCAGATTGGGAGATACACTCTTACACTCCAATAATCTTTGGAGACAACACTAGCTCACTTCATTTGGATGCTAATCCTATATATCATGCAAGGACTAAGAACATTGAAGTGCACTATCATTATGTAAGTGAGAAATTGCTTAGCAAGGATATTCAAGTATCCTATACATCAAGTCATTGGATGCAACAAAGATGACATGTTAAAATTGATGATTGGTTTGCAAAAAAATCAAGGAGGAATGAAGAATAAGCATGTTAGGCTTGAGGGGGAGCTTTTGGTGAATTAAAACCAAGCCCACATACTTGGTTAATTAGCTCATGCTTGATTTATTGGAATAACTTGTTCAAGGCTTCATATGATCAACCTCTTGTAAAACTCCTTCACATTTATCTTTATAAAACTCCTTCACATCAAGTCCTATACTCACAAAGTCATTGGATGCAACAAAGATGAACATGTTAAAATTGATGATTGGTTTGCAAAAAAATCAAGGAGGAATGAAGACCAAGCATGTTAGGCTTGAGGGGGAGCTTTTGGTGAATTAAAACCAAGCCCACATACTTGGTTAATTAGCTCATGCTTGATTTATTGGAATAACTTGTTCAAGGCTTCATATGATCAACCTCTTGTAAAACTCCTTTACATTTATCTTTGTAAAAGTGATTCACATTTCTTAGTAGGTGTGAAGCAAGATCTAGCAACACCACTTCATCTCTTGTGACTATCCACCATCTCCTCCAACACTTCCTTCTTGGGAATGTGCACATAAATCATCCACATATAATTCTAAGCTCTTTTGCAACAACTCTTTGAAGACATGACACATGAGCCTTTGCAATGTTGTAGGTGCATTGGTGAGTCCAAATGGCATCACACAAAATGCAAAGATTCCCCACTCTATAGCGAAGGCCATTTTGTGTTGATCTTCTGAGGCAATGGCTACTTGGTTGTAGCCTAAAAATCCATCAAGGAAGCTATAAACATCCTTGCTCACAACATGCTCCAATAAATGTTTGGTGATTGGAAGCAGATAGCTATCTCTAATCATAGTGGCATTAAGTTTTTTAAGGTTAATACACACTTGTAACTTTTTGTTCTTCTTGGGAACCACTATGATGTGGGACACCCATTTAGTATGCTCAATCTCATAGATAAATAAGCTCCAATTAGTCTATCATAAGTGTCATTATATGTGTAGGGCTTCTGTTTGGTGGGTTTGGCATCATCCATCATGGGGATTGTATGGGAACATATTTTCGGATCTACCCCCTTCAGGTCTTCCCCTATGTACATACATTGCTCTTCATTCTCTTCAATAGTTACTATAATCTTTTTGGTTTTTTCTTTATTATCATATGCTTTTCCTATGATGGCCTCTCTTAGGCATTGGTACCAAAATTTTTTGATCTTCAACTTCATATTTCTTGAAATTTTCTGGTACTTCGAACAATGATTCCTCCTCTGCTTGTTTCATTACTTTTCTTTTCTTTTTCTTTTGAATACCTTCACTTTCCTCCCTTGAAGTTATAGTTTTAATGTTTGTGAGAGGTTTGTCTTCTTTTGGGGTAAATACTCCTACATTTTCTAAATAATGCCCCTTTGAGTCAAAGCAACTATGCATGACAATGAACTCTAGCTCATTGTCATCTTCTTCTTCTTCTTCTTCTTCTTCTTCTTCTTTTGTGAACTCATTAGAGTCACCCTCCTCTAACAAAGGTTCACACATGAACATAGAGATATCATAACCCTCCTCATCACAATAAGGTGTTCAATGTTCTTCATTGACAACAATGTCCATGGTGGCCAAGATTTATGTGTGTAGGTTTGGTCTCTAACTAGTATGGATCCTTGAGAAGTGCCTTCTTCTACCTCTTTCATGCATCTTTCCTCTTCCTCTGCGACCTTGCACATCCACAAGTGAGTATCTTCATGCATCCAGGATGGATCAGAAGAACTTTCAGAATGCACAGAGATTGAATCTTCTTGCACATTATGGATAGGATTCCACTGTAGGAGTGGTACATGTCTGAAGGTATAATCCTTCAAATTGACCTTGGTTGTGACCCCTAAGTGCTACAAGTACAAGGATTTGGTTCCCCAATCCTGTACTATTTGTATTTGCCATAAGAAGGGTCTTCCTAGGATCACAAAAGATGTCATGCATGCCAGATTGGGAAGCACAAAGACAACTATTCAATCCCAAAGGCTACATCCATAACGACCTTTTGAACTTAGTACACAATGATGTGTGGGAACCAAGTCAAGAAACTTCATTGGTAGGATCAAGGTATTAGATTTCCTTTTTTGATGATCATATTTGATGGGCCATTCTCTATTTTATCAACAACAAGAATGAAGTGTTTGAATGCTTTCAGAAGTACCTAGCACCTGTGGAGAATCATACACGTAGATCATTGAAGAAACTCAGATCTAATGGAGGGGGAGAGTACTTCTCCAAGGATTTTGATGAGTGCTTTTAGGATAAGCGCATCAAAAGGTAAGTGAATACCAGGTATTCTCCTCAATTGAATGGAATTGCAAAAAGAAGAAACAAGACTCTAGTTGGATCACATAGAACAATGCTTGACGAAAAGAAATTGCCACAATATTTATGGACATAAGCAATCTCAATGGTTTTATATCTTGTGAATAGGCTTCCATCCAAATCTCTTCAAGGTATGACTCCTTATGAAGCATGGAATGGTAGAAAACCAAGTCTAGGTCATTGCAAGGTATTTGGTTGTTTAGCTTTTATACATGTACCTTCACAAATAAGAGCTAAACTTGATGAGTTGGAAACCAAGGTAGTATCCATTGGTTATGATTCAATTCAGATAGGCTACATGTTTTATAATCCTTCCACCAAACAATTTACCACAAGCAGGGATGTTGTGTTTGAAGAACATAAGTCATGCTATGATGAAGACAAAGAGAAGGTAAACCTACCATATGATCTTGATTTTGAATTCCATCCATTAGGTAGAAGGAATGATAGACAAGTCAAGGATCCAAGAAGTGATACAAATGATGATCAAGATAAGGATGAAAGAGACTATGAGCTTCAGAAGTCAAGAGGAAAGGCTAAGATGCAAGAATGTGGAGAATGCTCAAAGCATACTCCTAGAAGGTCAACAAGGGAGAAGAGACAACTAGAAAGGTATGGATATGATTCTACATTTTTTAGAAAGCATTTAATTTACTTGAAAAACAATTGAATTTTAGAAGTGCCTTCAACCTATGAAGAAGCAAAAGGTAACCCTAATTGGGAGAAAGCTATGAAAGAGGAGATAGAAGCCTCAAAAGAAATGGATACTTTGAAGTTGGTTCCAATGCAAACTAATCAGAAGGTAATAGGTTGTAGATGGGTCTATAAGCTAAAAGTAAATTTAGATGGATCAATTTGCAAGTACAAAGCCAGATTAGTTGCCAAAGGATGTGCTCAATCACATGGTATAGACTATGAGGAGACCTTCTCACCAGTTGCAAAGATGACTACGATCAGGACATTGCTAAGTGTAGCTACTTCAAGAAATTGGAGACTACTTCAACTAGATGTGAAGAATGCATTTCTCAATGGCTAGATAAGTGAAGAGGTATACATTTCACAACCTCCAAGAATTGAAAACCCTGATTACATCTTATGTATGCAGACTCAAAAAGGCATTCTATGGATTGAAATAAGCTCTTAGAGCTTGGAATTTTGAATTGGTAACCTAGATTCAAGATCAAGGTTTTAGGTCAAGCAATGTGGACCCGTCTTTTTTCATCAAGAGGGATCACAATGAAGTTATCTATTTGTGTGTGTATGTAGATGGAATAATTGTGATAGTAGATGACTTGAATGGCATACAAAGGATGGAAAGGCATATGGAAGAGAAGTTCAGAATTAGTGACTTGGGTGAGCTCACATGCTTCTTAGATATGCAAGTCATAGACACAAATGAAGGAATGTATTTGACTTAGAGGAGATACATTCAAGATCTAATTCTAAAGTTCGAAATGGAGAACACTAAACATGCAAGTACACATTTGGAGGTGATTCATAAACTTAGTTTTTATGAACGTGAGAAAATTGAAGACATTAAAGAGTATCAAAGCTTGCTATGTATCTTGATATATGCTACTCATACAAGGGTAGATATCTCATATAGTGTAGGAGTGCTAAGCCTATTCATGCACTTACCAAGAAGAGCACATATGCATGCAGCTAAGAAAGTATTTAAGTACCTCAAAGGTACAATCAATGAAACTATATTCTATCCTTAATCTTCAGATTTGGATCTCAAGCTATATTCATATGCAAATTGGGCAAGAGCAAAGGATGACAGAAGAAGTACCTTTGGTTACTTAGCATTTGCAAGTTCAAAGCTAGTATCATGGAGTTCCAAGAAGCAACAAATTGTTGCTTTATCCTCAACTAAAGTAGAGTATAGAGGTTTGACCATAGAAACTCAATAGGCAATATGGTTAAAAGCATTGTACTCATATTTGGGACATGTGAGTTCCAAACCTCACATATTTGGAGATAATGTAAGCTCTATGCATTTAGTAGCAAACCCTATTTTCCATGCAAGAACCAAACATAGAGAGTTTCATTACCACTTCATTCTAGAGAATCTCATGGCAAAAGAGATTGATATTTCTTTTGTTCCAACTAAAAAGCAAGTAGTAGATATGATGACAAAGGCACTTGATGGGATAAAGCTTTGCATATTTAAATCAATCCCATGTATTCAACCTATTAGAGGATGAATACTTAAGCATACTTTAGCTTGAGGGGGAGCTATTGGAACATCAAGCTTATACTATGCTTGTTGTGGATTTGTTCTACTTAATCAAATCATCATGTGGAATGTACCAAATATGCCCTTGAAGAGATTCTTCATCAATATTTATCTTTATAGTATTTTCATAAGGATTTTTTATGGATCATTTACCAATGTAAAAGCCTAGAGCTTTACAATTGTAAAAGGAGATCTAAAATTCCATGAATTTGAGGTGGTTGAGATTGACAATCAATCAATAAATGAATCACCAAAACGTAGATCAAATTAGATCTTCACTTTTCCTAGATTGTAGGAAAGTGAAGTGATTCTCTTCAACAACCTATCCTGCCTTGATTTGAATTCAAAATCCAATTTTCAAAGTCATGAAATAATTCAAGAGCCTATATAAAGAAATCAAATCACTTGTACATTATATTGAAGCAATATACATACACTTTGGGCCATCATTGTGTTGCTCCATTTCTCTACACCATCTTCTTCAACAATAGTGAACTTGTCGAGACTGTTGCGCTCTCTATAGAGCTCCCAATTGGATGAAGAATAATTCATTGGAATTAGTATCTAGTCCTCGGGGAAAAAGTCTCAAAGAATTTAGTTTAGTATAGTTTGCAAAATTTAAATTTTACTCTCTCTGTGTCTATCTCTGTGCAGCCTTGAAAATCGAGGGTACCACTATTGAGTGTTAAGTTCATTCAAAAAGCATATCTTGCTTATTATATCTAAGCTTGTGCATTTTAGACACTCAAATCTATGTATAAATTCTTCTAAAAGTATTCTTTTCAATTGTTATCATGATGGCTGCTATGAGCATTTGAAGTTGATTATTTCATTCAAAGATATCAAGTTTTTTAACTAGTCAATGAGCAAGCCTATCTGTTTTGTATCAAATCTTTCTCCTTGATGTTCCAAAGTACATAGTGCATTTTATTGCATTAATCACATGCCTATAAAGTTTGTTTGAATCTCCAAAAGCTTAAGATCTGGTCTTGTGCTCATTGGCTGGACGAAACTTCATCACTTGGCAACTCACTCTTTTACCTACTACAAGCTTTTCCAAGTTCTCTCAGTAGTGTGTACACCTTTCGCCCACAAACAATGAGGCATATTTTTCTTAGCCATCAAGGCTCTTGCTATTTCTACAATATTTCTATTTTTGTGTTGTGTACCTACATGAAAACTACCTTCAAATTCCATGACTTTTTAAAAGACTATTAAACTCATTTGACATGTATTCACCTCCTCCGTCATATCTTAATGTCTGAATATAATTCCTTGGCTGATTATTGTTATAGCCTTGAGATTCTGAAAGTGATTAAACACCTCAATCTTCTCTTTCATGAATTATACCCACACATTCCATGTATGATCATCAATGAAAGTGAAATAAAAATTGCAACCTCCCATAGATGTGGTCTTTGTTGGACCCCAAACATCTATATGTACTATTTCTAGCACATTCTCACTAACATGCTTGTCATGCGAGAATGATGCCATTGATTCTTTACCAAATTGACATGCTTCACATATCTTTTGCATCTCTACAACCTTCAAATCTGGTAATCCATTGACAAGCTCCTTTGACTGCATCAATTTTAACCTCTAAAAAATTGCATGTCTGATTTTCTTATGCAAAATATCTATATAAAAAATAACACTTGCACCTTTTGCAAACATGGATACATTCATTTAAAGAATTTTCACATTCAAGGTGAACATCCTATCAACTTTGTTCCCTTTGGTGACCAACCTTCCATTCCATTTGTACTCTTCTACATATAAACCATTAGCATTGAACCTGAGTTGTAATCCCTGGTCAACCATTTATCCAAGAGATACCATATTCTTTGTTATATTGGGAACATGTAATACATTAGCAAGATTTTTTAACTTCTTGTCCTCCATAGATAGTGCTATGTTTCTTGTATGCTCGATCGAATGTGATGTCTTATTTCATCTTTCAAGAAATCCAAGATAAAAATCTTTTTGCAAAATATGAAACCATTTTGCATGGTTGGTCATGTGATTTGAGGCACCTGAATCAACATACCAAAAATTACCATTCAATTTTGAAACATCAATAGACATTGTGTTTATAATGTGATGTTGGGCCATGAACAACTTCTTTGAATCATCTGCAATTGTGGATGCATAGTTGGTTTGTTGCTTTTTGCTATTTTGATTGCAATCACGTTTAAAGTGACCAGGTTTACCACAATTCTAGCATCCCTATTGTCATTATTTGAATCATTTCTTTGCAAATTTTTGCGGCCTCTTTGGCTCCCCTTGCCTCAAATCTGTCCTCTACCTTGTGCATGATTGTGTTGTTGAACTTGGTCCTGGTTGATGTTTCCTCTTGCACTTTTGAAGCCTCTCCCTTGACCTCTTCTAGAAGAGTAGAATACCTGCTCACAACTAGCTTTTCCTTGGGAGTTTGAGTTGTCATGAAGGTTCTTTTCTTCAATTATCAGCATAGACATCGGATCAAATAAATTTGGAATATTTTCCTTGTTTGAATAGAAGTCTTGAACTACTTTTATGCAGTTCCTAAACCATGGAGGCACACTTCCACCTTATGATCATCATCTAAATTGACACAAATAGATGCAAACAACTCACATATGCTTTTGATTTTTAGGGTGTGGTCACTTATTAACATCCTCATTTTCTCCAATGTATGCACCTCACCCTTGAGTTGCAATTTTTGTGCCTTTGTATTGGTCTCCTACAATGTGACCAAACTATTGTTTGGAGTTTTGGCATCCTGTATGTGCCCAATCATGCTATCATGTATGCTAACAAACATCAAATACATTACCTTCCATGCTCCTTGATTCTAGTCTTCATATGCTCTTAACTAGTCCATAGTTTGATTCTTGTCTGGTAACTACACAACATTTTCATTCTCTCCTTCATTGTACTTCAAATAGCCTTTCCCATTAGGAAATTCATGATTCAAAATCTCAAAGCATGAAAGTTATTCTTGTCCAACTTATTGCTCGTAAGTTGACTCATTCCATCATTATTTGCCATTTTTGTAGAAATTTACAACACTACAAAAGCACTAGAAGTAGTACCTCTACTTGAATACTATCACATTGTGATGTGACAATTTTATCTCAAGAAAACATAGTTTTTGTGTATCAACAATACATAGAATCACTTGAAGTTTTGGATCCAAAATATTTGACTTGACCTATTTTTTCCATGGGCCCCACCTTGCCACCTTGTGGGCTCAAAATGGAGGTCGAGGTGGCTCCAATACTAAAATTTGAGCAAAATAGAATTTTGTAGCAATCTGAGATCGTTTGTGAAGCACATGTTCTCCATGCCTTCTCACATACTCTTCACTTTCAGCCTTCTCCATGAGCTCTCTGCAACTACACTAGCTCTAATACCATGTCAAGAGAAAGGAGATAAGGAAGAGGGCTCTCACACACTCTCACATACAAAGAGAGGAGCACACGCAAATTGATGCAAGGAAGTATGATCTTCTTCTTCTCCTTCTATTACATAAAGAGAATATACATGAATGGCCTAATACAACAACACAACCAGTAAATACATAAAAAAAAGTACATAAGAAAAAAATGTAATGTTCGTGAATGAGTGATCTCTCAAAAAACAAATGTGTCATCACTCATGGTAGATAAATCTAGTAAAGCTCAATGAAGTATCCCTGGCATATCAGTGTAACCACTATAGATGTCAGAGAAATGAAAAGTGATATGTGTCATCCTTGATCATCACATGTTGAGCTTGATATCTCAACATTTCCTCTTAACAATTCCATTATGTTGAGGTGTATATGGCACTATAGATTGATGTTTTATCCAACCCTTAGCCAAAAATGCATTACACTCAGAAGACATATAGTCCTCTGCATGGCCAGAATGGAGGTGCCCATTTTACATGTCGAAAACTTTTCGGCCATAAATAGGAACTATTTGAAGAGCATAAGCACTTTGATATTTTCTTTCAATGGATACAACATGTGTTTTCATGGTACCACAAACATCATTGTTTTAACATCAAACCGGGGTGGCATTTATGGGAGGAATACATGTTATCCAATACACCCAACGCCCTTTGCTTGAAGAGTATTCTAATGACTAGCTATACTATAGCTGCAACTTGGACTATTGTTGGACATTGACTCCAACAATCCCCCCTTCAATGTCATAATGGTTCAAGGTCCAATGACCTACAAAACTTTTGATGTCTAGAAATATCTCTTAATTGATTTCCAGTAAATCTTGAGCTAGCTGTGCATGAATCTGGATACTTGAGAAACTATAAATTTAATGTCCTGATTGTTACTATTAGTGTCCATGTGAAAGGAGAAATGGCCATAAAAAAATTCTTTGTATATGTTCTTTAATAAAACATATAGTGGTTTGGTCATTCATAGACTGTAAGTTCGACGGCATTTGTAACACCTAAGAAGTCTGTGTTTGTGCTCCTTGTGTACTGTGTTTTTCTGCGTATTTTGCAACCTCTATGCACAGTATCATGTGTGGCCCTAGGAGCTCGATTTTCAACTCTGAGAATATCATCATGGAGCTCTCGAGAAGGAGAGTGCATTGTGGTGGATTTCCATCGAAATACTTCACTGGTATCAGAGCATTTCAATGCAAAAGCCTTTTGTTCCTTTTGTGCAAGCAAAGCGAGCACCCACCCACCCACCCAAGGCTTTCTCCAAGGCTTACGACTAAGGTGGAGACCAAGGCATAGACCTTGTCATCCAAGTGACTGAAGTCACCATTGGTGCCATTGGCTGCATGCGAGGGAGGACCTCAATGATCAAGGAAGATAGAGGTTCCTGGTACTTCCCGAGAGGTCATCCATCCCATTATTGTTCCCCCCGGAGCTCGCTTAACCGTGGAAATCTCTTGCCACTATGATACACTCTTGTGGTGTCTGAAGAAGGGGAAAGACTAAGGTTAACATTAACTTGAAGAAGTTTTGGTCCCTCAAAGTTTCATTTTTTGCTTTCAAAGCTTGTTTTTGAAGCATTTTTGGGGTGTCTTTTGGAGTCATTTTGGAGTATTTTTGCACATAGTTCTCTTCACACAAGTCAGAGAACATCAAGAAGAGTGTTCTTCGTCATTTCTCTAAAGGTTTTCAGTTTTGCTGGGAGTAGCCACTGCAAATTTATGCAGGTTTTTGAGCCTAAAACATCAGAGTTGACAGCCACTTGTAGGTGTTGTTGGCTAGTTTTTGGGCTCTGCATTCAACCTTTTAGTGTCATTTTACTACATATATTAAGCACATACACACCATGTACACTTCTATGGATACCACTTATGTATGTCCATGTGGTCATTGATATAGCGGTTACGTTTTTTTCATAAAGCCTTTTACATTTGATAAAGAGGGTCATGTTAAGGTTTTCTTAACTGGAAGACACCCAGATGTCAGGGTCCCTTTGGTGATGCAGGTGGAAGACTTACCCAGCCTCTATTGGAGCAAGTCAATCAACAATTGATGATTATATGAAGCTTAGGAGTGAAGAATTGAAGAAAAGATTGAAGCCTAAGAGCATGAAGTGAAGTAGAGGTTCATAAAGAGATGGTCTATATGCACATGTATATTAGCGCTGTAAATACTTCACAAATACTTGAAGTAATACATTCATATGTATATATACACTTGTATATAGTCATGATATATATGAGAGATGAAGAATAGATGAGATAGAGAGGTGTAAATCATAAGTTGAATGAGTATCATCCATCAGTTGTAAGATGAATTGAATAGAAGAAGTTTTCTAAGAATTGCACGTCGATTTTTCCTCCATTTCTCCTTCTGTGTTTGATCATTTTAGGAATCCTTCTGTAGATGTCTAAGTCCATAGTCAATGCATCTATGATCAAGATTTGAAAGTTTCATTGTAATCAGGCTGAGAGAATTGTGAGTAGGAACATTTGTCTGTGAAGAAGTGATGAGTATCTTTTGAAACAGGTGCAATTTCGATGATCAAAGAATTGATCAGATCTTAGTGCATAGTGTAAAGTTTTACAGAAATGTGGAGTCAAAATCTAATTTGGAAGGTAAGCCATCTGTCTAAAAGCATTTTATTAGGTGCGTTATATTCTGTGAGAACCAACTATTTAGAGTTGCATATGTAAAAGTCGCCTTTAGAAAGTTCTTGTTTCAGACATACGTTTACTTATTGAAGTTAATCTAACGTTTTGTGAGCTCTTTTGGAGAACTTTAACTTGGACTAGTTGCCCAAATACTAGAAGAGTTTTGTGTCAAATTTTCATAGAAAACTTTAATCATTTCATTAGTCAATGAGTAAATTTTGTGAGGCCGACTTTTCTGAGTGAAGCTAGTTTTCATAGTGAAGCTGAGTGTTCATATTTTGGTAGAAGATTTCAAAATTGGTGAAGCTCTTGAGCTATACTTGACATAGAGGTGTTCTAAACTCAAGTGTAGCTTGCCTTTGGAGATTAATCATCTCCATGAGTGGTATCAGAGCATGAATAATCAGATTTGAAGAAAAGGAAGACCTTGACTACTACTAAGACATACAAAGTTCAACATTTGAAGATTCAAAAGGACAAATTGTAAAGTAAAAGCTAAAGGGAGACACATGAGAGCAATGAAAAGGATCACAAGGAGTAAATTGTGAAGCTAAGTTACACTCATTACTCATAAGGTTGAAGATTTGATAGTACAGGTGAAGAAAGGATGGGAGATAGTCTCCAAATTTAGAAGTTGGATAGAGAGAACTATCGAGCTTGGTCTATGAGGATGGAAGCTCATCTTATGAGCAAATATCTGACGGGATACGTAAGGTACTCTAAGCCAAGCAAACATCGTAAGAGGAAGAGGAAGTGGCAGAAGTAGAGGAAGAGGCAAAAATAACAAAGATAATGTCAAAGCTTGCTGGATATGTGGTAAGACCAATCATCTATCTCGTGAATGTTGGCATAATAATCAAAGAAATGGTAACTTTAATTAGAATTTTAACCAAATAGGAAGAGGTGGAAGAAATCAAAGAGGAAATTAGAGAGGTAGAGGTGGTAGGAGTTTCTTTGGAAGAAATGGAGGAAGAAACTTCTAAAAGCAATCCTAGAATAACACCTACTACAATTATGCATCACATAATAAGCATGGTTTCATGTATTCATATATGTTGATGATGCTACTAGGTGGATCACTATTTATGTGATCAAAGACAAGTCAAAAGTGTTTAGTACATTTAAACACTATCATGCATATGAAGAAAGAATTACAGGACAAAAATTGAAGAGGTTAAGATCAGATGGAGGGGGAGAGTATTTCTCAAATGAATTCAGTGATTATTTGTGGAATGTAGGTATAAAGAGAGAAGTTACTCATAGGTACTCTCCTCAACAAAATGGTGTAGCAGAAAGGAGAAATAGAACTCTTGTTGAGTTTGCAAGATCAATGATGAAATAAAAGAGTTTCCCTAGTTATTTGTGGGCTGAGGCTGTAAATACAGCCACATACTTGGTTAATAGCCTACCATGTAAAGCTTTGTAGGGTATGACACCATATGAAGCTTGGTGGGGTAAGAGACCTACATTAGATCATTGCAAAGTATTTGGTTGCTTAGCTTATGCTTATGGTCCCTCTCAACTAAGGCATAAGTTGGTACCAAAGGCTGAAAAATATGTGTTCATTGGTATGATGATAAGCAAATGGGATACAGGTTGTGGAGTCCATCTACAAAGCAATTTCTTGTATCAAAGAATGTCACATTTGATGAGCAAATTACTTGGTATTTAGGTACAAATAATACTTTTGTAGGTCTTGAAGAAACATTGAATCAGAAAAAAGGTAAATCAAAGGTTCAAATATTTGAAGAAGAAGAGAACAATGAAGCACTAGTTGAAGTTGAAGAAATACCAAGTTTGATCCAAAATGGGATGAATTAGAAACTTCAGGAAGTGGAGAACTTAGAAGGTCATCAAGGTACAAATGGCAGCCCATAAGGTATAGCTATGATACTTCATTCTTGACTACTAAAGATTATGCTTATATGATAAAAGCAGATGAAGACCCATCCACATATGATGAAGCAAAAGGAAAGGAGAATTGGGAAAAATCTATGAAGGAAGAGTATGATGCACTCATTGAGAATGAGACTTGGGAATTGGTACATAAACCAATTAATCAGAAGGTAATTGGATGTAAGTGGGTTTACAAAACAAAAAGATTTGCAGATGGAAGTGTGTCTAGGTACAAAGCCAAACTTGTTGTAAAAGGATATGCACAGACATATGGTGTGGACTATGATGAAACTTATAGTCGTGTTGCAAAGATGACAACCATAAGGACTCTCATAGCTATTGTTGCTTGCAAAGGTTGGAAATTATCTCAATTAGATGTGAAGAATGCATTTTTAAATGGTTACATTTCAGATGTAGGCCCCAAGGGCATGGAATTACATGCTTGTAAAGTTCTTGAAGGAACTTGGTTTCCAAGCATCAAAGGCAAATAGTAGCTTGCTAATCAAAGCAAGTGAAGATGGGTTTATCTATGTTTTTATTTTATGTTGATGAAATAATACTTATAGGAACAAATGAAAAAGGCATACGAATGCTTAACAAGCAAATGGAGAAAGAATTCAAGATCAGTGACTTGGGAAATTTGTCATATTTCATGGAGTATATATAACTCAAGAAAGGTATTTGAAGAATTTGCTAATCAAATTTAAAATGGAAGATTGTAGGATACACCAACTCCAATGGAGGTGAATCACAAATTGAGTAGATATGGAGGAGAAGAATTCAAAGACATGAAGCTTTATTAGAGTTTGGTGGGTAGCTTGATTTATGCTACATTAACAAGGCCTGATTATTCATATGTAGTTGGAGTTTTATCTCAATTCATGCATCATCCTAGAAATGAACATTGGATTGCAGATAAAAAGGTGCTTAGGTATATCAAGAGCACACTTAAAGAAGGTTTGTATTATGGGTTTACTTCAGATACAAGGATCAAGATATATAGTGATGCAGATTGGGTAGGTAACTCTAATGATAAAAGATCAACACATGGGTATTTGTGTTATGTGGGAGATAAGTTAATTTCATGGTGTTCTAAGAAGCAACATACAATTGCTTTATCATCTACAGAAGCAGAGTATAAAGGTATGGTAGAAGCTGCAAAGGAAGTCATATGGCTAAAAACTCTTATGAAGAGTTTTGATATCATTCAGAGTACTACTATCATTTGTGGAGACAACATGAGCTCTTTGTATTTGGCAGCTAACCCTGTGTTTCATGCCAGGACCAAACATATTGAGATCTAATATCATTTTTTGAGACAGAATGTTGTTGATAAAGAAATAGAAATCATGCATACTCCTACAAAGGATTAACTTACAGATATGTTGACAAAGAGTCTGGATGGACCCAAGTTGCATAGATTTAAAGATATGGCAGGGATAAAGAAGATGCAGGTAACCACAATTGATGATTGAGGGGGAGCTGTTGGAGCAAGATAATCAACAATTGATGATTATATGAAGCTTAGGAGTGAAGACTTGAAGGAAGGATTGAAGCCTAAGAGCATGAAGTGAAGTAGAGGTTCAGAAAGCGATGGTCTATATACACATGTATATTAGCTTTGTAAATTGTTAAAAGCACTTCCGTTAAGCCACTTTTAATCTCGTTCTGGGTTCTTGGGGATGGATAGGGGTGTGACAGTGCAGAGGCCCTTTGTTTAATTTTCCCAATTGAACATTCAACTAAGTAGTTAACTGTCTTTCAAATCGATGATTATCACGATGCAGTACACTTATCACGCGAATTAACAACTACAAATTCACACAGACTTATTAATATTATCATAGCATTACTGTGTTTAATGATTAATTATTGCAATTCAACAAACAGAATACAATACTCAGTATTTCTACAATTCTGCAACACAACACTCCAGCCCGGTCGCCCAGACAGACAGTCTAGCGATTCCCGTCTCTCGCCGAAGATCACCGTGATTGCCTTTTCATTAATGAATAAACAGTTACATCTGTTCGCTACACCTTTTCGGTGCGTGCGACTATGAAAAATAAAATTACATATTCCAATCTGATGGCCTAACACTGGCACGCCTGGCCTAACACCGTGATTGCGTTTTCATTAATGAATAAAGAGTTACATCTGTTCGGTGCGTGTGACTATGAAAAATAAAATTAGATATTCCAATATGGCGGCCTAACACTGGCACGCACAGTGGAATCAAACCCAAAAAGGAAAATACAATCAAGGCTCATCAATAATGCCTTGTATATATAGGGATCTGGCTAGTTTAAAACTGCGAGTGATCTTCGGCGGGAGATGGGAATCGCCAGACTGTCTGTCTGGGCGACCGGGCTAGAGTGCTGTGTTGGAGAATTGCAGAAATACTGAGTATTGTATTCTGTTTGTTGAATTGCAGTACTTAATCATTAAATACAGTAATGCTACAATAATATTAATAAGCCTGTGCGAATTCGTAGTTGTTAATTCGTGTGATAAGTGTACTACGTTGTGATAATCTTTGATTTGAAAGACAGTTAACTACTTAGTTGAATGTTCAATTGGGAAAATTAAACAAAGGGCCTCTGCACTGTCAGACCCCTATCCATCCCCAAGAACCTAGAACGAGATTAAAAGTGGCTTAACGGAAGTGCTTTTAACATAAATACTTCACAAATACTTGAAGTAATGTCGAATCCACACTCATATGAATATATACACTTGTATATAGTCATGATATATATGAGAGTGAAAGAATAGATGAGATAGAGAGGTGTAGATCATAAGTTGAATGAGTATCATCCATCAGATGTAAGATGAGTTGAATAGAAGAAGTTTTCTAAGAATTGCGCATTGAATTTTCCTCCATTTCTCCTTCTGTGTTTGATCATTTTAGGAATCCTTTTGTAGATTTCTAAGTCCATAATTAATGCATCTATGGTTAAGATTTGAGAGTCTAATTGTAATCAAGCTGAGAGAATTGTGAGTAGGAACATTTGTATGTGAAGAAGTGATGAGTATCTTCTAAAACAGGCGCAATTTCGATGATCAAAGAATTGATGAGATCTCAGTGCATAGTGTAAATTTTTACACAAATGAGGAGTCAAAATCTAAGTTGGAAGGTAAGCCATTATTTCTAAAAGCATTTTATTAAACAGGTTATATTTTGTGAGAACCAACTGTTTAAAGTTGCATATGTAAAAGTCGCCTATAGAAAGTGCTTGTTTCAGACACATGTTTACTTATTGAAGTAAATCTAAAGTTTTCGTGAGTTCTTTTGGAGAACTTTAACTTAGAGTAGTTGCACAAATACTAGAAGAGTGTTGTACCAAATTTTCATAGAAAACTATAATCATTTCGTCAGTCAATGAGTGAATTTTGTGAGGCTCACTTTTCTAAGTGAAGGTAGTTTTCATAGATAAGCTAAGTGCTCATATTTTGGTAAAATATTTCAAAATTGGTGAAGGTCTTGAGCTATACTTGACATAGAGGTGTTCAGAACTCTAAAGTAGCTTGTCTTTTGGAGATTAATCATCTCCATCAGCCTCGCCATAGGAGATGTATGATAGTTGTTCATAGGTGTTCGGTAAGCCTAGTTGGCTTCTATTGGGTAACTGATTATATGCAGTGGAGTCAATGATTCACTATGCAGGTAAACATGTGAGTACTTGTAGTTTTATGATATTTTGACACTCGTCATATGATTATTTTGCAGAGGATACTGTAGCAAAATGTTTCCATATTTTTTGGGTTTTGTCAACTATAGAGTGGTCAATTTACTCCTTGATAACTTATTTATTGGTGTTTTGACTCTTCTAGCTCCATTATCATGTTATTTGGTTCTCTACCATCATGGCATCAGAGGTCTCACACACATTTGGTGGATCATGGTCTAGTGCTAGTGTTCTGAGGAGGAGCTATAACTTGGAGGGCAAAGACCATTTTGAGATCCGAAAACTTGATGGCACAAACTTTGCTCTATGGAAGAATCGGATTAAAGATGTGTTGATTCAAAGGAGGCAATGGAAGCCAGTAAATGGAATTTCAAAGAAACTTGCTGACATGGATGAAGATGATTGGGATGAAACGGCCAAGTCTACTATTCACTTGCTCCTAGCAGATAATGTTTACTTTATAGTATTAGACTATGAAAGTACAGAGGAGCTTTGGAAGAAGTTATGCAATGCATATGAAAAAGAGATGGTATCAAATAAAGTGTATCTAATGAGAAAATTATATGACCTTTGCATGAAGGACATAGATAATATTACTACTCATATAAATGAGTTTGATGCTATATTCTCCCAATTACAGGCTCAAAAAATGGATATGGATAATGAAATCAAAGCAATATTGTTGTTATGCACCTTGCCATCATCATGGGATACGTTTTGCACATCTATCAGCAATAATGCACTTGGTGGTAAACTCATCAATGATGAAATATGTGTAGCAATCTTGAGTGAGAAGATTTGTAGAAAATCCATGGTTGGCACTCAGAGTGGAGATGCATGTAATGTTTGTAATTCTTACCAAGGAAAGAATCAGCAATGTGGTAGGAAGAAGAACAAGGAAAAGAATGGTCAATGGAATAAGAGTAGAAGTAAATCAATGAAGAGGGATATTGAATGCAGTTATTTTCATAAGAAAGGACACATGAAGAAAGAATGTTATGCATTAAAGAATGCTAAAGGTAAAGGACAAAATGTTGATGGGCATGTTAAACAATTACCTGCACCATCTACTTCGACAATGTAGATTGAAGAAATAACTTGATAGTACTATGCGAACTAAGGCTCTTATGGCTGATTCTCTTTCCCATACGTGGTTGCTAGATTCGGGTGCTTCTTTCCATGTGACACCACATAGAGAATGGTTCTCTAATTATGCAGCAAAGTCTCTCGGTACCATGAGACTTTGTGACTCTTACTAGTGTGACGTTGTGGGGATTGGAGATGTGGTTGTGTAGTTCATTAATGGTTAAAAATTTACTATGCATAATGTACACCATGTACCTCAGTTATCATGTAGTTTGATGTCAGTTGGCCAACTTGATCACCTTGGTTACAAGGTGGTTTTCTATGCGCAAAGGGCAATATGGTTATTGCAAAAGGAAGCAAAGTTGTCTCACTTTATCCTTTATTTGTATCACAGAAAGAACATTTGTTAGCTGTTACTGAACATCCTATGGCTTGTATTTGGCATGGTTGTTGTTGGGCCATATATCTCATAGTGGAATGGAAAATCTTTCTCATCGTGGCTACTTACCTGTGTTATCTTTCTCTGATTTTTCATTTTGTGAGCATTTTCAATATGGAAAGCAAACCAAAAATGTGCATAGAATGCACATTGACTCTTCAATTTAGCCAGATGTGTGTGGTCCTATGCTCATTAGGTCCTTAGGTGGTTCTGTTTACTTTGTCAATTTCATAGATGATGCTACTAGAAAAGTTTGGGTATATCCTATCAAATCAAAGGATGAGGTATTTTCTACTTTCAAAAAATGGCTTGCTTCTATTGAGATAGAAAAAGGAACTAAGCTTAAGGCTTTACATTTGGATAATGGGGGTGAGTATACCTCACATTAAATAACCTTTTTGACAGTCTAGAGGGATTTATAGAGAGTTTATAGCTCCTTATTGTTAAAAGTCAAGCTTCAAGCTACAAATTCGTGGGGAATCTTTTATGGACATGTGGAGCAATCAAAGGAAGCCAAAAGCCACGAGATTCCATCAAGAAAAGTCACTCAACCACTCCCCAAGTCATCTCAACTAATTGCTTCAAGTTAGGAGGCTGATTTGGAAAGGTAGTTCCTAGATTTTAGGGGCACACTTCTCACTATAAAAGGAGCATGTATCCCGACTTCTTTTGGGCCATCTTCTTGGAGTTTTAGCTCATGTAAAGTGAGCACTAAGTGCTGGAGTTGTGATAAGCAAGCCCCTTGCTTAAGCTATCCCCTTGCTTGCTTGTTTGTTTTCTTTTAGTAGGCATATCTATGTGTGTGCGCAGGCAGTGTTGCAACTCTCTACCCCTGAGTTGTTAGCATTGGTTCTCCCTCATATTGTATCCATTTGATGTAATTCTTGTCTCATTGGATAGCTATTAGAGTCTATTTTATGCTCACAAATTCTCTGGATCATTCTCTGAGTAATCTGGGAGCAACATTCATTTTAGTGAAGTTGTGTGATTGATATCCCTCTTAGTGTGTAGGCTCTGTTTGAAATATTTTGCTCTCTGTTGTAAGGGCTGGTTCTCCTTCTCTATGTATCCATTTGCTATGATTTTGGTGTCATTGGGTAGCTATTAGAGTCCTCTAAAGTTGACCAAAGTTTGATATTCATTCTCTGTATAATCTCTGAGAAAAGCTTGCTGGAGTGAAGTGAGGTATCTGCTTGATTGGCAGTTGTGAGCATTCAACTAGCTCATGTTGTAGACATTGTTTCTCCTTGCGTAGGCATCCATTTGAAGTGAAATTTGGTTTGTTGGAAAGCTCTTGGTGTCTACTACAGGTCTACAAAAGCTCACTAGAGTTCTCTGCATATGCTCTGAGTAAGAGCATTTTTGGTGTGCAGAGGTCAAAGAAGGATACCTGTGGAGGTCATTCACGCTTCGTCGTTGCTTAGGGGTTGAGATACTTCCCCCATCAGTGGTATCAGAGCATTTGGGCATCTTGGAGGCATCACATACAAGCACGAAGACCTCTTGGAGTTGGTGGTATGAAGCATTTATGTGACTCTTGTCAACTAGGGAAGCAAGCGAGACTTCCATTCAAGAAGAGTGGCTACATAAGCCAACATCCATTGGAGTTGATACATACAGATGTGTGGGGGCCAACCAAAGAGCAATCCATTGGAGGTAACAAGTACTTTGTCACTTTTATAGATGATTGCACAAGGATGGTTTGGGTTTATTTCATCAAAAACAAATCAGATGTGTTTACATGTTTCAAAGCATTCAAGGCAATGGTAGAGAAGGAAACAGGTACATATATCAAGAAGCTAAGGTCCGATGGAGGGGGAGAATATTTCTCCAATGAGTTTTCTGATTTTTTAATGGATCAAGGCATCAAGAGGCAAGTAACATGCAGGTACACCCCCCAACAAAGTGGAGTAGCAGAGAGAAAAAATAGATACATTGCCGAGATCGCTAGAGCAATGCTTAATGAGATGAATGTACCTAACATGTTTTGGAGTGATGCAGCAAATACCGCCGTGTATCTTATGAATAGGGCTCCTACCTCAGGGATCCATGGCTTGACACCATATCAAGCCTATTATGGTAAGAAACCTGATCTTTCCCACTTGAAGATATTTGGATGTACTTGTTATGTACATGTGCCAAGTGAATTGAGGCACAAGCTACAACCAAAGGCAGAAAAGTGTGTTTCTAGGATATTCAAATGATCATAAAGGTTACAGGTGCTTCAACCCAAACACAAAGGACTTGAGGATATCAAGGGATGTAGTATTTGATGAGCTACTCCCTTGGTATAAGAAGTATGATTGTATGCAGGACTATGAAGAAGAAAAGCATGGACATGATGAAGAACAAATCGACCTAGAGCTAAGCGGCCCAAGGTGTTCCATCAATGAAGATAGTTCAAGCATGAACTCACCATGGAGGGGGAGATCTTCATCAAGCTATGAAGCACAATCAATCAACAAAGGCAAAGCAACATTGGTGGAGTTGGATGAAGAAGGTAATGAAGTTGAAGATGATGAAGGACACATGATGGAGAAAGAAGCCATGTCAAAGAAAGAGATCAAGTTCCCAAGGCAAAGGAGGTTTATTCCTCCAAAAGGTGAAGAAAGGAAGTCTTCTAGAGTTAAGTATCCAATTCAAAGGTTTACTTATGATTCATACATGGCAACTCATTATGCATATATGAACAAAGTAGTAGAAGATCATGAGCCCGATTGCTATGAAGATGCAAGCAGGTACACCGAATGGAAAGAGGCAATGCAAGAAGAGATCGACGCACTTGAGGAGAATCAAACATGGACTCTAGTGCCCAAGAAGGATAACATGAAGGTAATAGGTAATAAGTGGGTGTATAAAGTAAAGAGGAATTCAGATGGATCTATTTCTAGGTTCAAAGCAAGATTGGTGGCCAAGGGTTTTGCACAAACATATGGAGTGGACTTTGAAGAGACATTCAGCCCCGTGGCAAAGATGAGCACCATTAGGACACTCATTGCAATGGCTGCTAGCAAAGGATGGAAGCTTTTCCAATTGGATATCAAGAATGCCTTTCTCAATGGAGACTTGGAAGAAGAGGTATACATGGAGCAACCACTAGGTTTTGTTCATAAAGAGTTTCCACATCATGTTTGTAGGTTGAAGAAGGCACTTTATGGCCTAAAGCAAGCTCCAAGGGCTTGGAACCAAAGATTGGTGGACTATTTGATCAAATGTGGTTACAATCAATGCAAGGCGGATCCATCTCTCTTCATCAAACAAAGAGGAGAACTTGTAGTCTACATGTGCGTGTATGTAGATGATCTTATCATTACAGGTAATGATACAAAGGGCATTGAGGAGATCAAGGCAAAGCTTGGAAACGAGTTTAGGATCTCTGATCTTGGAGATCTTAGGTATTTTCTTGGCATTGAAGTTGTATACAAAGAAGAAGGTATTATGCTCATACAAAGGAAGTATATTCTAGACCTACTTGAGAGGTTTGGGATGCTACATTGCAAGCCTATTTCAAATCCCATGGAAGTTAATGTAAAGCTAAGCTCCATTGATGGAGAGCCATTAGAGGATGTAACCTTGTATCGATCTATTGTAGGATCTTTCAATTATGCCACAATAACTAGGCCCGACATAGCATATGGAGTTGGAGTGTTATCACAATTTATGCATAGTCCAAGGACTACACACTTGCAAGCTGCAAGAAGAATGTTAAGATATCTCAAGGCCACTATAAATGAAGGATTGTTCTATTCATTTGATGATGATATGCAGGTCAAAGCTTATTCTGATGCCGATTGGGCCAGTTCGAAGGAGGATAGAAGAAGTACAAGTGGTTACCTAGTCATGCTAGGTAGCAAGATCATCTCATGGATTTCAAAGAAGCAACCCACGGTGGCATTATCTTCCACCGAGGCTGAGTATAGAGCTTTGGCTCAAGTCACATGTGAGCTAATGTGGATTAAGAAGTTATTTATGGAGCTTAATTTGCACGTTGACACATATCCAATTTTTTGTGACAATATGAGTAGCATTCATCTAGCATCGAATCCTGTCTATCATGCTAGAACCAAGCATATTGAAGTGCACTATCACTTCATAAGGGAAAAGGTGATATCGAAGGAAGTTTCAGTACATCATATTGGTACCAAGGACCAAGTTGCCAACATGTTTACAAAGGCTTTGGATGGGGTGAAGATTTCAAAATTCAAGCAATGCATCAACATGAAGGAGCTTGGATGAGGACGAAGAATTGAAGCTTGAGGGGGAGTGTTAAAAGTCAAGCTTCAAGCTACAAATTCGTGGGGAATCTTTTATGGACATGTGGAGCAATCAAAGGAAGCCAAAAGCCACGAGATTCCATCAAGAAAAGTCACTCAACCACTCCCCAAGTCATCTCAACTAATTCCTCCAAGTTAGGAGGCTGATTTGGAAAGGTAGTTCCTAGATTTTAGGGGCACACTTCTCACTATAAAAGGAGCATGTATCCCGACTTCTTTTGGGCCATCTTCTTGGAGTTTTAGCTCATGTAAAGTGAGCACTAAGTGCTGGAGTTGTGATAAGCAAGCCCCTTGCTTAAGCTATCCCCTTGCTTGCTTGTTTGTTTTCTTTTAGTAGGCATATCTATGTGTGTGCGCAGGCAGTGTTGCAACTCTCTACCCCTGAGTTGTTAGCATTGGTTCTCCCTCATATTGTATCCATTTGATGTAACTCTTGTCTCATTGGATAGCTATTAGAGTCTATTTTATGCTCACAAATTCTCTGGATCATTCTCTTAGTAATCTGGGAGCAAAATTCATTTTAGTGAAGTTGTGTGATTGATATCCCTCTTAGTGTGTAGGCTCTGTTTGAAATATTTTGCTCTCTGTTGTAAGGGCTGGTTCTCCTTCTCTATGTATCCATTTGCTATGATTTTGGTGTCATTGGGTAGCTATTAGAGTCTTCTAAAGTTGACCAAAGTTTGATATTCATTCTCTATATAATCTCTGAGAAAAGCTTGCTGGAGTGAAGTGAGGTATCTGCTTGATTGGCAGTTGTGAGCATTCAACTAGCTCATGTTGTAGACATTGTTTCTCCTTGTGTAGGCATCCATTTGAAGTGAAATTTGGTTTTTTGGAAAGCTCTTCGTGTCTACTACAGGTCTACAAAAGCTCACTAGAGTTCTCTGCATATGCTCTGAGTAAGAGCATTTTTGGTGTGCAGAGGTCAAAGAAGGATACCTGTGGAGGTCATTCACGCTTCGTCGTTGCTTAGGGGTTGAGATACTTCCCCCATCACTTATACCCGAGTACAAAATGGCGTAGCTGAAAGGATGAATAAAACTATTCAAGATAGAGCAGTTTCTATGTTGCATCATGCAAAGCTCTCACATGGCTTTTGGGCAAAAGCACTATTGACTGTAGTTCATGTGATTAAACTTTCGCCTAGTACTCCCAAAGGTCTAAAAGTTGCACAAGAGTTATGGACAGGTAAGCCACCATATTATGATCATCTTCGAGTTTTTGGGTGTGAAGCATATGTTCATATACCCAAGAATCTTGGACAAAAGTTGGACCATAAGCCAAAGAAATGCATTTTTCTTGGATATGGTCAAGAAGGACAATTTGGATATCGCTTATGGGATCCTAAAACATGGTCAGTGATCAAAAGTAGTGATGTCATTTTCAATGAGTCTAAGATGCATAAATAGTCCATTAAGGAGGTTGAAGTGAGAAGAATGGTGTCTGAGGATACTAGTCCTCCAATTAGCATGCATAAAAATGCTGCACATAGGGACATTCAAGAGAATGCCCAATCAGATCAGTCTGCACATGTTCCTGTTCAGCAATCATTGAGACGCCATGTACATGTCTCACATCCACCTGATAGATATGTTCCAGGTTTAGATTTTGTTATGCTAATAGATGCCGGTGAGCCTTCTTGCTACAAAGAGGCTATGTAGAGAGAGGATCATGTCACGTGGGAGTGTGCCATAGAGAGTGACTTGGATTCTATTCACAAGAATGGTACTTGGGATCTAGTACCTTTCCCAAATGGCAGGAAAGCTTTACCATGCAAATGGGCATATAAGCTAAACTTCACATCAGATAGTGCTTCTCCAAAGTATAAAGCACGACTTGTTGCAAAGGGTTTTAAGCAACAACATGGTGTTGATTTCGACGAAATCTTCTCTCTAATACCCTTGTAGAGCCCTAACCGGTTGAAACTAAAGGTGCAAAGTATTTTTCCTCTTAAGGTTCAAAGGATAAATTTAAAATCTTAAGGTGCAAAAGTAAAGAATTAAAAGGAAAGGTGAAGGTGGAAGGCCGCGTACGCAAAGGTAGAAATGGGCCGCCCAATCAAAAATTTTATTTTGAAAGTCACTCTTGTTCTAAAGTCGTTGAGGACCAGTTCAAAAAGACAATCTTGGGACATTGAAAGGACACCAAGATTGTATTGCAGTTAGAGTGCGCGAACCGACGGGCCTCAACAAAAGAAGGACAAAGGCTATTCTTGGAGACATTGAGAGCTAGACGCAAGAGAGAGTTTGCGAGGAAGCGAGATAGGAAGCAAGAAGAGCCTCCAGTGTGCGACGACATTCAAGAGTGCAAGAGGTGTCAAGAGGAAAGTGTGCAGAGAAGGCGGGTTGGATTCCAAGAGTTCCAAGGTCTATTGCGTGTGCGCCGTGATACCAATTCCTTAGCTTGGCGGAAGCTTAGTGCAAGGTGTGCACAAGGGAAGCGGGAAGCAGGTGAAGGATTGGTGTACGAGAGGCCGCTGCTAGAGGACTTGAGACAATTGGTCTTCAGTAATTGATATTCTCTGAAGTGGTATTTAGTCATTGATTAGACTGTGCGCAGTCATTGTAATTGTTGAAGGATAATTAATATTCAAGGTTTCCAAGAGTATTCCTTTGCAGAAGTTCTCACTATTATTCCATTTTCATCATCTCCTTTTTCTCCTACAAACCCTCAAACTCCTTCTTGTCCACGAATCCCCAACAAATTTGGCACGCACGGTGGGACAATAAATTGCCATCCTCAGTCTAAATAAATTGCTCATCCACAGTCATAATATTTGCTCTTAGATTCCAGTATCGCTTTGTCAATAATTACCTCATCCTTTTGATTTCTAATAATTCTTGTAGGGTGCATTATATTTTTCTTCTTAACTCAATAATATACACACCCTTTACCTTTTTTCTTGCCTCCATTGTTTTCATCTCTGTGTCTTTGCAATTTCTCAGTTGGTATCGTTGTTGTCTCTCCGGGACGGAGAGATCTTTAGGTGGTGGGCATCTGTAGAGCCCTAACCGGTTGAAACTAAAGGTGCAAAGTATTTTTCCTCTTAAGGTTCAAAGGATAAATTTAAAATCTTAAGGTGCAAAAGTAAAGAATTAAAAGGAAAGGTGAAGGTGGAAGGCCGCGTACGCAAAGGTAGAAATGGGCCGCCCAATCAAAAATTTTATTTTGAAAGTCACTCTTGTTCTAAAGTCACTACAGGACAAAGTAGCGAGTCGTTGAGGACCAGTTCAAAAAGACAATCTTGGGACATTGAAAGGACACCAAGATTGTATTGCAGTTAGAGTGCGCGAACCGACGGGCCTCAACAAAAGAAGGACAAAGGCTATTCTTGGAGACATTGAGAGCTAGGCGCAAGAGAGAGTTTGCGAGGAAGCGAGATAGGAAGCAAGAAGAGCCTCCAGTGTGCGACGACATTCAAGAGTGCAAGAGGTGTCAAGAGGAAAGTGTGCAGAGAAGGCGGGTTGGATTCCAAGAGTTCCAAGGTCTATTGCGTGTGCGCCGTGATACCAATTCCTTAGCTTGGCGGAAGCTTAGTGCAAGGTGTGCACAAGGGAAGCGGGAAGCAGGTGAAGGATTGGTGTACGAGAGGCCGCTGCTAGAGGACTTGAGACAATTGGTCTTCAGTAATTGATATTCTCTGAAGTGGTATTTAGTCATTGATTAGACTGTGCGCAGTCATTGTAATTGTTGAAGGATAATTAATATTCAAGGTTTCCAAGAGTATTCCTTTGCAGAAGTTCTCACTATTATTCCATTTTCATCATCTCCTTTTTCTCCTACAAACCCTCAAACTCCTTCTTGTCCACGAATCCCCAACAACCCTGCACATGTTGCTTGGATTTGTTGCAATGGAGGACTTAGAGCTAGTCCAAATTGATGTGAAAACTACTTTCTTGCATGGAGATCTTATAGATGTCAAAGCATTGATGATCATTATCTCTATGCAAAGAGATGCTCAGATAGCATCACTTAAAAATTTCAATATGCAGGGTGGAAGGGCATTGAGTACACCCTTTACCCACATATGTGGAATTGAGCAAGGATACCCCAAATCAGATGAGGAAAAGGAATTCATAACCAAAATTCCCTATCAGTCTACTCTTGGTAGTCTCATGTATGCTATGGTAGCTAGGAGACTAGACATTGCATTTGCAGTGGGAGTTGTGAGTAGATATATATCTAATCCTCACAAGAAACATTGGGAAGTGGTCAAGATGATTTTGACATATCTGAGTGGCACTATGGATATGTGTCCATGCTTAGGTAGAGGGAAAGCATCCATTATTGATTCTATCTATGCTGGTTGTGTAGACAATCGCAAGTCTACATTAAGGTAAATTTTTCATTTTGCTAGAGGTGCTATCTCTTGGAGATCTCGTCTTCAAGAATGTACAACTATTTCCACCATGAAAGCAGAGTATGTTGCAACAAGTGAGGCATGTAAGGAAGCATTGTGGATTTCTCATCTTGCTTGTGATATGGGTTTACCTCAGCATGTACCTTGTTTGCTTAGTGATAGTCAGAGTGCCATTGCTTTGGCTAAGAATCCAGTCTATCATGCAAAGACCAAGCACATTGATGTGAGTTATCACTTCATTAGAGATTGCTTGGCCATTCAACACATTATTCTTGAGAAGGTTCACACTCAAGATAATGTTGCAGATGCTTTGACTAAAGTTCTACCATAGGATATCTTTTAAAACTGTTGTCACTTGATGGGGGTTACTTGATTCATGATCTTACACAATCACTTGTATACTGGGTAACATGCCCATCAAGTGGGAGGTATAGTTTGTATACTTACACTCATGTATTCTTTATCATTACATATTTTTATCCCATAGTTACATTGGCCATATTGGCCTTTAGTAGGAGATTGTTACCGTTAGTGTCCATGTGAAAGGCCAAATGGCCACGGGACACTTCTTTGTATATGTTCTTTAGTAAAACATATAGTGGCCTGGTAAGTCACAAACCATAAGTTCGACTCCATTTGTAACACCTAAGAAGTCTATGTTTGTGCTCCCTATGTACTGTGTTTTTCTAAATATTCTACACCCTCTTTGTGGAGTATCGTGTGCGGCCCTAGGAGCTTGGTTTTGTACTCTAAGAATATCTTCGTGGAGCTCTCGAGAAGGAGATCGTAGTGTGATGCATCACCGTCGAAATACTTCACTGATGTGTATTACACACACACACACACACACACACACACACACACACACACACACACATATATATATATATCTATATATATATATATATATATATATATATATATATATATATATATATATATATATATATATATATATATATATATATATATATATATATATATATATATATATATATATATATATATATATATAACAATCAATTGCTTGACTATATAATGTAGCATCAAATGGTTCTAAATCTACTTTCGGCTATAATGACACATTGACATCCATAGGTATCTGCATAGGCTTGGAATCTGTCATCTCAAACCTTTCCAATAATTTCTCATTGTATTTTTGCTATATCATGTAGATACACTCATCTCTATACATGAATTCAATCCCAAGTAAATAATGCAAAGTGCCTAACTCATTTACATCAAATGTATGATTCAGTTGTCCTTTAAAAAACTGAAGATCTGAATCTTTGGGACTTGTATAATCATATCACTTTGTAGTGCATCTTAAACACTAGCTCATTCATTCACAACTAAAGTAAGAGTTAAAATTTTATGATCCTCAAAATGTTCTCCATAATTTACCTGGTCTTCTTGTTGTCTCCTTGTTTGACTTCAAGTTCTTCTAGTGTATTCTTTTATACCACTGTCCTTTCGATTTTGATATAACCACTTTGGTGTATTCCTGAAAAGTGGTGGAATCCTTTCTAGTTCCCTTGTTTTTACTCTTCTCCATAATTTTTAATCATAACCCATCAGCATTGATCCTAATGTGTAATCCCTGTTCAACCATTTTTCCAATGGAAACTAGATTCTTTGTTGTATTTGGAACATTAAGCACATCAGCAAGATGGTTTACCTTCCCATCCTCCATAGATAGTGCTATGTTTCCTGTATGCTCAATAGGGTGTGATGTTCATCACCTATTTCCACATATCCAGGAACTAGTAGTTTCATGAAACTACTTAACCATTCTGCATGATGGTTCATGTGATTTGAAGCACCTGAATCAACATACTAGACATTTCCATTCGATTTCAGAACATCAATAGACATCATATTCATCATATGATGTTGAACCATGAACAACTTCTCAAAATCATCTACAATTGTAGATGCATAGTTGTTTTGTTGCCTTCTATAATTTTGATTCTTCAACCTACAATCACGTTCAAGGTGTCCTGGTTTACCACAATTCAAGCATCCTTTATTATCATTACCTGAATCATTTCTTTGGAAAGTTATGTGGCCCTTCTCTAGTTCTTTGCTCTTTCTCTCAAAGCTTCTTAGTTTGGTTCAATCGTGCAAGCATCTCTTATATGAGATGTTCTTGATAGAGTTTCACTCTATCACTAATGTTATTGGCCATCACTTCTCCTTCTAGGGTTGCCAATTATAGTGTGCTACTTGTAAAAATTGGATCGATAATCATAGGTCTATAACCATATTTTTCTAACTTACGGGCATATTTTTTGAGTGTGTACACCAATACTAAGTCAACAATTTTTAAGACTTTGTCTTTTATGTGTGCTATTAGTCCTTGTAGATTCCAGAATGACTAAACTAGGGTTCTAGAGTGGTAGTTCATAGAACTATAACTTTTCCACTATGGTCTTCAATAGTATGAAAAAAAATCTATCTTATCACCACTTCACTTCAAATGTTAATAGTTATCACCATACTATTGTATTCAATTATAGAATGATGGAACTGACAGCTTAATATTCAAATTTACCTTCTCAGACAACTTCAAACTTCACCAAAGTATCGACAGCACATAGCCTTCACAATTATTTAACTTTAATCCTAGTCTAACTAACTATTAATGAAAGATTCAATGACAACCAACTGATATGGTAATATCGAAAAACATAGGTGGAGAACTTGGTCAACACAACAATCCTCCTACTACAAATGATCTCTGTGGACTTGTCATGTCGGACTCACACACATGCGACTCTTCATTGTATTCATTCATGGATGAAAGATTACAACGGTTGGGCAATACAACGTTTCACCAAAATTATGGATAATTACAATTAGTCACACCACCGGCCTAACAATGCATAGGAGTAAGATTTTTATCTCTTCTTGGTTGCATATATGCATGTAGTTGCCCTCAATTTCATCTCTCCTAGCTGCTCTAGATCAAGTATTTAGGAGGATAGTTCATGACCATTCCACTCATGCATCTGTGCTACTTTCAAAGTAGGTATCAATAAGTCTAACTATAGCACATCATTTTGACCGAATACCATCTAAAAGGTGCTTACATTGAGTAATGTTTTATAGGCTACTCAATATGCAAAACAACATGATGTAATTGTTTGTCCCAGTCAGAGTGTTTATCATCCACCAACTTAGTCAACACATTGTGCACGATTTTATTCATACTCTCAACTTGTCCATTGGCTTGAGGATGATATGGTGCCAATTTCTTATGAATTACCATGAATTCTTGTAGTAGATATTTTATGACCATTCAAGGAATGAGTTCCTCTATTATTGATTAGTTTTATAGGAAATCCATACCTCATGAAAACATTTTCAATTAAGGACCTATCTGTGTTTTGTGCATCATTCTTTTGTGTGGACTTCAAATCTACCCACTTGGTTAAGTAGTCTATGGCAACTGTGACCCACAAAAACTATACCCCATTTCGAGAATGCATGTCCTCCCAACATGGTTCACAATGGCATCTCATCTTTTCTTATAGGGCAGTGAGCTCTCTTACATGTGTCAAAATGCTTCACGTAGATATGATCGTCTGCATCAAGTGTGGTCCACCAAAGACTTGAAAATAGAATAGCTTTAATAACATAGTCAAGTCCAAAGTGTCCATGTACAACACTGTCATGTGTAGTTTCTAAGATTCTTAGATAATCATTCTCATGTACATATAATTAGGAAATGTAGCTCTTCTCCCTGACCTTGAGGAACCAAAGGGTAAGCATCAGGTACAAACAGGTGATGACACCAAGCACTCAGTAATTAAAGTTGGAGATCTTAAGACTTCTGATGGGAACAAAAAATCTGTTGAGTAGGGTTCTATATGTACCAACTATTACCAAGAATTTGATGAGTGTTGGACAGATTGTGGAAAAGGGTTTGCAGGTTAGATTCAACCAATATGGAGCATTTGTGGAGGATCCCAAGCATGGGTTCAAAAGAATTGCAGGTCTCTTGCTCTTGTGAACAAGTGATCCACTTAGCTTAGTGGTTAAGTCTCAAGGATGTGAAGGAGGAGGTCTTGGGTTCAATCCCCATGGGGAATATGGGTAGATTATTTTACCCAAAGAGATCTAGAGCCTTCTAGAAGCATCCACTTGAGTTAACTCTAGTTAATTGGGACACTTGGTGCACATGTCGTTACATGGCCGACACATGGTTGGCTAGTATCCACCTGCCCAAGAAGGCAGTCCCCTGGAGAGAGCTATACATAGAGGCATTTGGTTGGGAGGAGAGTCATCTCTCCAGCATGTGGTGGTTGTAATAATTGTTCTCTTGCACTTTTCACTTTTGAACTTGAGGATACAAGGAATATTGCACTCTATAGTTATAAAGATCAAACATTATTAGAGCTTGGAATTTGGCACAAAAGATTAGGGCATGTAGGTGAAAGAACCTTGAAACAAATATGCAGAGATCAATGTGTGCTTGGGATACCTAATGTATCCAAGCAACACATGATATATAAGTGTGGTGCTTGTCAGTTTGGAAAGTCTCACAGGTTACCCTTCTCAAGACAAGGTGTTGACAGGATGCGGGAAGAAGCAAGTATGGACACACATGCAGATCTAGCACTGAGGCTACCCTTCATTTTTTTCAAAACCCTAACATCATTCTAAAGTGATTCTCATCACTGAGAGTGTTGACAGGATGCGGGCATTTGATGAGCTACTCCCTTGGTATAAGAAGTATGATTGTATGCAGGACTATGAAGAAGAAAAGCATGGACATGATGAAGAACAAATCGACCTAGAGCTAAGCGGCCCAAGGTGTTCCATCAATGAAGATAGTTCAAGCATGAACTCACCATGGAGGGGGAGATCTTCATCAAGCTATGAAGCACAATCAATCAACAAAGGCAAAGCAACATTGGTGGAGTTGGATGAAGAAGGTAATGAAGTTGAAGATGATGAAGGACACATGATGGAGAAAGAAGCCACGTCAAAGAAAGAGATCAAGTTCCCAAGGCAAAGGAGGTTTATTCCTCCAAAAGGTGAAGAAAGGAAGTCTTCTAGAGTTAAGTATCCAACTCAAAGGTTTACTTATGATTCATACATGGCAACACATTATGCATATATGAACAAAGTAGTAGAAGATCATGAGCCCGATTGCTATGAAGATGCAAGCAGGTACACCGAATGGAAAGAGGCAATGCAAGAAGAGATCGACGCACTTGAGGAAAATCAAACATGGACTCTAGTGCCCAAGAAGGAGAACATGAAGGTAATAGGTAATAAGTGGGTGTATAAAGTAAAGAGGAATTCAGATGGATCTATTTCTAGGTTCAAAGCAAGATTGGTGGCTAAGGGTTTTGCACAAACCTATGGAGTGGACTTTGAAGAGACATTCAGCCCCGTGGCAAAGATGAGCACCATTAGGACACTCATTGCAATGGCTACTAGCAAAGGATGGAAGCTCTTCCAATTGGATATCAAGAATGCCTTTCTCAATGGAGACTTGGAAGAAGAGGTATACATGGAGCAACCACTAGGTTTTGTTCATAAAGAGTTTCCACATCATGTTTGTAGGTTGAAGAAGGCACTTTATGGCCTAAAGCAAGCTCCAAGGGCTTGGAACCAAAGATTGGTGGACTATTTGATCAAATGTGGTTACAATCAATGCAAGGCGGATCCATCTCTCTTCATCAAACAAAGAGGAGAACTTGTGGTCTACATGTGTGTGTATGTAGATGATCTTATCATTACAGGTAATGATACAAAGGGCATTGAGGAGATCAAGGCAAAGCTTGGAAAGGAGTTTAGGATCTCTGATCTTGGAGATCTTAGGTATTTTCTTGGCATTGAAGTTGTATTCAAAGAAGAAGGTATTATGCTCATACAAAGGAAGTATATTCTAGACCTACTTGAGAGGTTTGGGATGCTACATTGCAAGCCTATTTCAAATCCCATGGAAGTTAATGTAAAGCTAAGCTCCATTGATGGAGAGCCATTAGAGGATGTAACTTTGTATCGATCTATTGTAGGCTCTTTCAATTATGCCACAATAACCAGGCCTGACATAGCATATGGAGTTGGAGTGTTATCACAATTTATGCATAGTCCAAGGACTACACACTTGCAAGCTGCAAGAAGAATGTTGCGATATCTCAAAGCCACTATAAATGAAGGATTGTTCTACTCATTTGATGATGATATGCAGGTCAAAGCTTATTCCGATGCCGATTGGGCCGGTTCGAAGGAAGATAGAAGGAGTACAAGTGGTTACCTAGTCATGCTAGGTAGCAAGATCATCTCATGGATTTCAAAGAAGCAACCCACGGTGGCATTATCTTCCACCGAGGCTGAGTATAGAGCTTTGGCTCAAGTCACATGTGAGCTAATGTGGATTAAGAAGTTATTTATGGAGCTTAATTTGCAGGTTGACACATATCCAATTTTTTGTGACAACATGAGTAGCATTCATCTAGCATCGAACCCTGTCTATCATGCTAGAACCAAGCATATTGAAGTGCACTATCACTTCATAAGGGAAAAGGTGATATTCAAGGAAGTTTCAGTACATCATATTGGTACTAAGGAACAAGTTGCGGACATGTTTACAAAGGCTTTGGATGGGATGAAGATTTCAAAATTCAAGCAATGCATCAACATGAAGGAGCTTGGATGAGGATGAAGAATTGAAGCTTGAGGGGGAGTGTTAAAAGTCAAGCTTCAAGCTAAAAATTCGTGGGGAATCTTTTATGGACATGTGGAGCAATCAAAGGAAGCCAAAAGCCACGAGATTCCATCAAGAAAAGTCACTCAACCACTCCCCAAATCATCTCAACTAATTCCTCCAAGTTAGGAGGCTGATTTGGAAAGGTAGTTCCTAGATTTTAGGGGCACACCTCTCACTATAAAAGGAGCATGTATCCCGACTTCTTTTGGGCCATCTTCTTGGAGTTTTAGCTCATGTAAAGTGAGCACTAAGTGCTGGAGTTGTGATAAGCAAGCCCCTTGCTTAAGCAACCCCCTTGCTTGCTTGTTTGTTTTCTTTTAGTAGGCATATCTATGTGTGTGCGCAGGCAGTGTTGCAACTCTCTACCCCTGAGTTGTTAGCATTGGTTCTCCCTCATATGGTATCCATTTGATGTAATTCTTGTCTCATTGGATAGCTATAAGAGTCTATTTTATGCTTACCAATTCTCTGGAGCATTCTCTGAGTAAGCTGGGAGCAACATTCATTTTAGTGAAGTTGTGTGATTGATATCTCTCTCTTTGTGTAGGCTCTGTTGGAAATATTTTGCTCTCTGTTGTAAGGGCTGGTTCTCCTTCTCTATGTATCCATTTGCTATGATTTTGGTGTCATTGGGTAGCTATTAGAGTCCTCTAAAGTTGACTTAAGTTTGAGACTCATTCTCTGTATAATCTCTGAGAAAAGTTTGCTGGAGTGAAGTGAGGTCTCTGCTTGACTAGCAGTTGTGAGCATTCAACTAGCTCATGTTGTAGACATTGTTTCTCTTTGTGTAAGCATCCATTTCAAGTGAAATTTGTTTTGTTGGAAAGCCCTTGGTGTCTACTACAGGTCTACAAAAGCTCACTGGAGTTCTCTGCATAAGCTCTGAGTAAGAGCATTTTTGGTGTGCAGAGGTCAAAGAAGGATACCTGTGGAGGTCATTCGCGCTTCATCGTTGCTTAGGGGTTGAGATACTTCCCCCATCAACTTCGAGCTATCGCGACACCCCAAGGTATCGCGACACTTCGAGCTATCGCGACACTTCGAGCTATCGCGACACCCCAAGGTATCGCGACACTTCGAGCTATCGCGACACCCCAAGGTATCGCGACACTTCGAGCTATCGCGACACCCCAAGGTATCGCGACACTTCGAGTTATCGCGACACCCCAAGGTATCGCGACACTTCGAGCTATCGCGACACCCCAAGGTATCGCGACACCCCCAGCTATCGCGACACTTCGAGGTATCGTGACACCCCGTGACCTATCGCGACACTTCGAGGTATCGCGACACTCCCAGCTATCGCGACACCCCGACCCGACCTATCGCGATACCCGGCCATTAACGCATGAAAAATGAGAGTTAATTTTTGAGTGATTGAAAGGGTAGTTGAGCTTGAATTTTGACATATTGGTATAACTTAGAACCTTGGTAGGGGGCAAAAGGCATAGAAACCAGAGATAGGTGGGACTAAGTGATTCTCAGAGACAGGGGGTACAGTGAGCTACCCAAGGGGGTTAAAATTATTGAAGCATGTCTTTCAAATACTTGTGGCAATAAAGCTATACTAACTGGTGAGTTTTTGCAGGAACTTTGTGGGCACTCAAGGCAATCAAAGCAAGCTAGCAAGGGTGAGTACCGGGCTTGGGAGAAGGCTTCCTGGGCTTGCATAGCTGTCGGGTCAACCAGCTGATTGAGGTTGGAAGATCGCATAACCCTCCTTTGTCAATTCCTAGCCTAGGCTAAGTACGACTTAGGTGTGGTAATTAACTAGGGCAACGTTAGGCACGAATCAAGTCCAAGAGAATTAATCAACCAAGTGCAAGAAAATAAATAGGTCTTAAGTGCGAAAACACTAAGGGACAAAAAGGTAAACGGGAATCGATCATTCATCAAGTGCGGAAATTCACTTAAGTACTCCTGACGACGCAATTTCAGACAAGACCATAAACATACTATTCAACTAAAAAGAACCAAGTGATTGGTGCAAAATCAACCTGCAACGAGAGCGTGCTTGGGATCCAGGGGGTGAATAAATCAGGCATATGAACCTTAGATCAGGCAGACATTTAGGCCAAGACAGACGAAGCCTCAGATCATCTGAAGCTAGTGTCAATCACACTGCCAGGTCTTGGGCCGAGCAGTTGAGCGATAACCCATACACTCCCAGGTCAGAAACCAGTGATTCTGAAATGTCCTATCACATGGAGAGACCAGTAGGGGGTTCAGGGTTGGCTTATCTAGAAAAACCAGAGGGGCCTTATAAGACTCAATTGGAATATATCAGGACGAATCGTCTAGGTGCTCGCATCTACGAAGACGGACTGAGAAGATCAGTGGTCCAGATTAAGAACCCCGACCAACCCCATGGAATAGGCCACCCGGTAGTCAAGTTTGAGAATGGAGCATATCTAGATAAAGAGGGGACTATATATGTAGTCACCACTCTTCCTGATAGAACTGATGAGTTTGGAAATGTGATTGCGGAGACCGACATGGGTGATATAGAGCAAGGGAACTTAGAGAGAGAGCCAAGAACTCCCCGTGGTAAGTCTGTCTTGACCAGAATCATGAATCCTGAGTGGATTCCACAAGATAATAAAAGCATAGATCTGCTTTTAAATCGGGAAACCGATGAGGCTTTTTGGAGATATAGAACTTCTCAACCTCAGGAGGTGAATACCCTCACAATCTACGAGTTTAAAGACCCTGATAGTCCAGGCCAAGTAACCTACCTAGACACTGCATCAGAGAGAATCTTCGTGGTCACTGAGCAGGGCAGACATGCCTACACTTGGAAGGGTGAATTTGTTTTTCCCCAACCAAGGCCTAATGTGTCCTTTGGTCATCAAGGAGCTGGGACCTCCCAAGCTCATGGCGCTCAAAGAGATAGAGGTAGAGACAAACCTGAGGTAAGTTTTGCCAACTCCCTGGGGAGAGAAAGAACGGGAACAGAAAGGAATAGAGTAGAACCTGAGAGACATAGAACCCCATGGAATCACCGGGACATTGATGACTTTCCTTTGCCAAGGCCGAGAGAACACACTAGGACCCTACGACCAACCCAACTTGTGAAGTCCATGAAGAATTATTTCGATGGCACGGGAGACCCCTATGACCATGTGGCAGAATTTCGACAAGTGTTGAAAGCTGAACAAGTGGAGGACCTATTCACACAATATAATGCGTTCGGTCTGACCCTTAGGAACACTGCCCTTACGTGGTTCCAACCACTGAATGAGAGGCATTTCAGAAACATAGACCAACTCTTGGAGGCATTTATTGTGGAGTTTTCTAAGAGTGGAATCAGGCATAACACCTCCTCACTAATTCATAGCTTCAAACAAACACCTCAAGAGACGGTCAGACTAGCTGGAAGAAGATTTAGACAGTACCTGGAGAGATGTCCTATGCCGGAGTTACCCACACCAGCCAAACAAGTGGCCTTGTTCCTAGACGGACTGTTGAGCACTAAGCTCAGGTCATATGTGTACCTGAAGGACCCTAGGACGATAGAGGAGTGCGTGCGCATGTGCATAGACATTGAGGACAATCTAGGTGAGGAGTTAGAACTATCAAAAATCTATAAGGATTCTGACAGCTCTAGTAAACAGACATCTGGTCAATCCACATCCATCGAGGAACTTGCAGAAAAGGTAGCCCAAAAACTAGGTGTCTCTAGCAAGCAAATTCCGAGATTTGCCCCAGTTAAGCAGTGTTACAATTGTGGCGGCGAACATATGGCAAGTGTATGCCCCATTATGGCACAACCTCAGGTGAATCCTAGTAGCCAGTACTGCACCATAGAGTGCAGGTACACCAACCACACGGCACCAGACTGCCCATATAACAAACAAACTGTTAGGCAGAATTATCCTCAGCCATATCCACAACAGGGTAGGTACCAGAATCAGTATCCATCACCACACTACAACAGACCGCAACAAACTTATCAGCCACCTTATCAAGGGCAGCAGAGACCTCAACCAGTCCTAGTGCAGCAACCCCCTACTCCAACCAATGTGATCCCAGTGAAGTATGCATCCACTGAAGAGAATCCGAACAGAGCCATAGTCCCAGTCACCCCATTGCTATCAGACAGTGACCCCAGTGACCATAGTTTTGACTCCGCACATATTGATAGCCCACAGGCTTACTACATGCAGTCACCCGAGCATAACGAGTCATACTACTATGAGGACCCAAGTGAAAATAGTGGGGAACCGGAGTATTCTAATGTCATGTTCACAAACCCTAACTCTAGACCTCAACCTAGGCAGGGACGACCCCCATTTCCTAGAGGGCCATGTTTCAGATGTCAGGGAGATCACCTTGTACGTGATTGTCCACTACCGATCCCTACACTACCCCAGCCAGTAACCATTCAGGGCTTTTGTCAAGACTGCGGGAAAGAGCATCTCCTACGAGATTGCCCAAAAAACCCCAATAACATGCCTAAGATCACTCCTATCAATGTTGTGGGGTTAGTTGTAGACTCCATAGGAAGTGTGACTTCCACTGCACCTGTGCAGGTGATCACGAGAGCCCAGGCATTTCAACAACACCTAGGTGTTGGTCCCGAAAAGAGCCCCGAGGTGAGTGAGACAGGGAGCATACCCAAAAAGAGGACTAGCGCCTGGAAGGATAGTCGTGAAAGAATGAAGAGACAATGGGCAAAAAAAATAAACGAACTTGAAGAAAGCGTGAGAGAAACCAAGGCAAAAATCACAGAAATCACATCTCAACCACACTCCCACACACTTCCACCACTACCATCCCCATCACCCTCCATTTCTCCACCCTCTAACACACCCCTCGTAACCCACCCACCACCCCGAGTAGGATCAGTATTAGCTGACCCCACTCCTGAAGGCTTGGACATGATGTTTAAAGCCTACCAGGCTCGACTTCAAGAAGGGCCAACAGCTGTAAACCTAGACAAGAGTTACCCTAGAGCCGACTTAGAGATTGAACGGATGAAGATGTGCATGAAACTGGTAGAACAAGCTCAAGCTATACTTGAGACTAGCCAAAAGTTCAATCAGACGAACTCTGTCAAGCCGGATTTGCATTTCCAAGGCTTACTAGAAAGATTAGAGCAGTTGGTAAACAAATCACAAGTTTCTTTACCTCCTCAGGCTCAACCAGTTATTGAAAGAGGAAGCTCACCACACATGGTAGCTTATGTTCCTAATTCTACGGATGCTGGAATACCTCCTTCAATACAACAGTACTCTCCAGAGTTCTTGCGGGAAATACAAGAAGAGAAATGGGCCAAAGAGAAGGGTGATTCCCCTCCTATTCCTGAGATTGATGATCTTCGTGATCAATTTCCCCAAGACATTCCCTCTATCTATGGGGATCAAGCAGAGCAACAAGAGGATGAAAGATTAGATTTTGAATCTAATTCTTTACAAGAGTTGCCTCATTTCACAGGCCCATGGGAATCTGAATCTCTCCAGATCAGAGCTCCCACGATATTGGTAAGAAATGAAGACTCAGTGATTCCCAGGAACACTGATGTTGTGAAGAACACTAAGGTTCAATGTCACCTCACTGTAGAGGAACTCCTCAAGGCAAAACCGGAGCTCTGGAATCATGTGAAGGATCAGGTCCCAGAACTTGATTCCAATGCACCAAAATTAAGTGCTAAACAAAAGGTACCCGAGGTACCTCTCGACAAGATAGGAGACATGAGTGAAGGTGAAGAAGGTAACACTTATCTTCCGATCACCTATCAAGGTTACACAACCAAAGCAATTGTGGATTCGGGTGCGGGTGTTGCTATTGCGACTACCTCCTTGTGGAAACGATGGGGCAAACCCACCTTAAGACCAACGAGAATGAAACTTCAAATGGCGGATGGTCATTTTGAAAGACCTCTCGGATTGCTTGAAGGGATAACCCTAACCACTTGTGGTGTAGAGTTTGAACATACGTTTGCCATATGTGACTTTGAGAAGAATAATGTTTACGAGATGATCCTAGGAAGACCCTTCCTACGACAATTACAAATAGTACAAGATTGGGGAACCAACTCCTTGTACTTACAGCACTTAGGGGTCACCACCAAGGTCAATCTGAAGGATCACACCTTCAGAGATGTACCACCCCTACAGTGGAATCCTATCCACAAAGCGAAAGAAGACTCTATCTCCGTGCATTCTGGAAGTTCACCTGAACCATCCTGGTTGCATGAAGATACTCACTTGTGGATGTGCAAGGTCGCGGAGGAAGAGGAAAAGCGCCAAAAAGCGAGAGAAGAAGGAGCTCCCCCAGGAGATAGACCAATAAAAGACCCAGCCTATACTCCGATGATATTTCCTGATGAGGAATTTGAGCCTCATGGTTGGGCAGAAATCTTAGCTACCATGGACATTGCAGTCAATGAGGAACAATGGACACCCCATTGCGATGAGGAGGGTTATGATATTTCAGTGTTCATGTGTCAGCCCTTGTTGGAAGAGTGTGATCCTAGTGAGTTCATAGGAGAAGAAGAGAATGACGATGATCTAGAATCCATTGTGATGGATACATACTTTGACTCAGAGGAACACTACTTAGAAGACCTAGGGGTGTTAACCCAAAAGGAAGAAGAACCCCTTGCGAGTATTAAAACGATAAGTGCAAAGAAAGGAAGTGAAGGAGGTCAAAAGAAAAAGAAAAGGAAAGTAGTGAGACAAGAAGAGGAAGAATCATTGTTTGAAGTACCAGAAAATTTCAAGAAATATGAAGTGGAAGACCGAAAAATTTTGGTACGAATGCCTAAGAGAGAGGCCATGATAGGAGAAGCATATGACAATAAAGAGAAGACTAAAAAAATTGTAGTGACCATTGAAGGGAACGAAGAGCGATGTACGTACATAGGAGACGACCTAAGTGCAGATGAAGAAGTAGAGCTTGTAGCTCTATTAAGGGAATATAGGGATGTGTTCGCATGGCATTATAGAGACTTGAAAGGAGTAGATCCAGAGATTTGCTCTCACACGATTCCGATGACTGCTGATGCTAAGCCCACCAAACAAAAACCCTACACATATAATGACAACTATGCGGCCAAAATAAAAGAGGAAATTGACAGGCTGATTGAAGCCGGATTCATCTATGAGATTGAGCACACTGAATGGGTGTCCCCTATTGTAGTGGTGCCCAAGAAGAATGGGAAATTGCGAGTGTGCATTAACCTTAAAAAAGTTAATGCCGCTACGATTAGAGATAGTTATCCACTTCCCATCACCGAACATCTTTTGGAGCGTGTTGCAGGCAAGGAAGTTTACAGCTTCCTTGATGGATTTTCAGGTTACAACCAAGTAGCCATTGCCCCCGAAGATCAACACAAAACGGCCTTTGCCACAGAATGGGGAATCTTTGCATTCCGTGTGATGCCATTTGGGCTCACCAATGCACCTGCAACATTCCAAAGACTCATGTGTCATGTCTTCAAAGAGTTCTTGCGAAAGAGCTTAGAAGTATATGTGGATGATTTGTGCGCTCATTCCCAAGAGAGAAGTTACCACATCCCTGAACTCAGGCAAATCTTCAACAAGTGTAGAGATTATCGAGTGTGTCTGAATCCAGAAAAGTGTGTGTTTATGGTACGCCAAGGTAAGATCTTAGGTCACATTATTTCGAAGAATGGAATATCAACAGACGAAGACAAGGTAAGAGCAATAGCAGAGTTGGCCAGACCAAGAAATGTGAAAGAGGTACAAGCCTTTATGGGCCATTGTGGATATTACCGTAGATTTATCCACATGTATGCCATCATAGCTAAACCTCTTTATGGGCTGTTGACGAATTTTGAATGGAATGAGGAATGCGAGACTTCCTTCAATGAGCTGAAGAGACGTTTGTGCACAGCACCAATATTGACTACTCCAGATTGGAGCAAACCCTTTCATGTCCATGTAGATGCCTCCAATCATGCAATAGGATGTGTGCTAGCACAACCCACAGGTGAAGGAAACCTAGATTTGCCGATAGCATATGCTAGTAGGCAATTAAATGCAGCTGAACGAAATTACACCACAACGGAGAGAGAAGGCTTGGGCATGATATATGCTGTGAAGAAGTTTAGACACTATCTATTGGCCAATAAATTCAAGTTTTTCACTGATCATCAAGCGCTACTATATTTGGTCAATAAACCTTGCAATACAGGTCGCTTAGTAAGATGGTTTCTCTTACTAATGGAATACGACTTTGAAGTTGTTGTCAGGAAAGGTAGAACCCATCTTAGGGCAGACCATCTTTCTCGCATCACTTCAGGAGAGCCACCGCAAGGAGTGTCTGACGAATTGCCCGATGCTTATCTGTTCAATTTAGAAGTTGTTCCTAAATGGGCAAACAAGCTGGTACCAATCCTAACCTTCGGGCCTGCAAATAAGAATGTGAAAACCAGCAAAGAGGAAGTTGTAAAATCATTAAAGTATCAAATCTTGGCTGGAAGTATGTACAAGCAAGATACAGAGGGAGTGTTAGCTTGTTGTGTCGAGGAGGATGAACATGCTAGTTGGCTGCAACAAGCCCATGAAGGACTGCTAGGGAATCACTACTCTAAACAGCGAACATTGCAGAATCTAAAACGCTTAGGAGTGTATTGGCCGAGCATGGACAAAGAAATACAAGAGTGGATCCACAATTGTCCAGTATGCCAGAAGAGACCCCCAGTGGAGCATGCCACTCTTTATCACGTGTCATCAATCCCCGATTGGAGTGCTCCATTGGTCGAGTTCATGAGATCGGGAACATTACCCAATCAGGCTAGTCTTGCAAGAAAACGGAGCATGGAGCAAGAGGCTCAAGACTATGCCTTAGTAGGGGATAACCTATATAGAAGAGGCAAGGATGGTTACCTAAGACTGTGCGTACATGAATCAGACTACCTGAAAGTCTTAGAAACAGCACACAGCGGTGTTGCAGGTGGACACTTTGGGCCTGACAGAGTAATTAAGACCATTCTATTCTCAGAACTGTGGTGGCCCACTCTTCATATGGATGCACATACTTACGTGAAGAGTTGCGACACATGCCAACGTGCCCAATACCCGACAAGAAAAGATGAAATGCCCTTAAGGCCAATGATGGGAGGACGTGCATTTTCAAAGTGGGGTATAGACTTTGTGGGTCCCATCAACCCCCCAGCTAGGAACTCCCATGCAGAATACATTATTGTAGCCACAGATTACCTTACAAAGTGGGTGGAAGTAAAAGCCACGACAAAGAATGATGCTCAAACGACGGCTAAATTCTTATTCGAAAATGTGTTCACTAGATATGGGTTACCAATAGAGTTGGTTAGTGATAGAGGTACGCACTTCTTGAATGAGGTCATTGAAAATCTCCTTCAAGAATTCATGGTGATGCATAAGAAATCTGCACCCTATCACCCACAGGCTAACGGACAAGCCGAGAGTACGAATAAGATCCTGTGTAACGTATTGACGAAACTGGTCAATAATAAACGCTCGGATTGGGACAAACAACTTCACCATGCTGTTTGGGCATACCGAGTTGCCTACAAAACGGTACTCAATGCCACCCCATTTCAGATGGTCTTCGGACAAAATGCGGTGCTACCCTTAGATTTCCTAATTCCAGCTTTAAGAGTAGCACAAGAGCATGAGTGGAATGGACACGAGTTGTCCTCTAGGATCTTTGATCTAGAGCGCTTAGGTGAGACGAGGCTACGAGCAGCACCAGGCATCTATGCTGCAAAGAAACGGCAAAAGGCATACTTTGATGCCCATGTGAAGGATAAGGGCTTGAAGGCAGGGGATCTAGTGTTAGTCTACACATTGAAACAACACGCAAGAAAGCTAGAAAAGAGAGGCTATGGACCTATGATCATTAATAGGATCTCCACGAGTGGAGCAGTACAACTAGCCACTTTAGAGGGGCATGTCCTCCCAAACTATATTAGCGGATGCAGAGTCAAACTGTATCAGGAACCCCTCACGGAGGAGATGCTAAGCCGACTCAATATTGCTAAGCAACGTAAAGAGGAGGAAAAACGAATTCGAGAAGAAGCACAGGCAGAGGCCTTAGAGCGTATCAGAAGAATGAAGTTGAGGAGACGAGGAAGGGACCAGCCTATGACTGACACCCAAGAGTCTCCAGGCTATCACATGGCCATGTGTGAGACTTCAGGTGAACGTACCCATAAGATAGTGGACCGACGACCATTTGTGACCCTAGAAATAGGACAAAGAGCTAACACAACAAGCTTGAGGGCTTTAATTGATTCAGGAGCAGCCACAAGTGCAGTTCGGCTTTCTTATTGCCAGCAGCTGCAATTGGAGGTGAAACCCATAGAAGCTTACCTGATAGGATTAGGAGGTGTTGAAACCCCTTGTATGGGAGAGGTGGATCTTCCCCTCTACATACAAGAGGTCCTCATGCCAGCAAAAGTACTAGTGTGTGAAGACGAGGATCTGATCGAACCTCTCGTCTTAGGCCAAGACTGGATCTATGATCACGCAGTCAACCTCAACCTAAGAAGTGGACTTCTTCAGGCTTGGGTAGGCCAAAGTCGCCTCACGGTTGAATTAGAAAATCAAGCGCTCCAACCAATAGAACAGGCACCAACTCCTGGTCCCTCCAGGAATCCACAAGAAGATATGTGCGCCCTCACCCCCAACATCGCCATACCCCTGCGGATGTGCCTCCAGCACTTCGCATTTCCAGCTCAGGACCGTTTCACTCAGCCTCACAAGAAGATATGGTACGGATTGTATTTAGCAGAGACCGGAAGCTTGCCCATTAAGATGCCGGTATGGATCTTAGATCAGGTATATGAGGCAGGCAAGCGGGGGGTGAGGAAGCCCACCCTACATGGTTGCTGTGCGTTGACTAGAATCATCTACAGATGTCTAGCGTATGATGTGCCAGTTGCTCGAGCCCTAAAGTATGCACATCTGGAGTTGTTTAAAGGGCGAAAGTCAGGGAGTCAGCCTGCAAAAAGAATGCGTGGATCCCTTTCACAAGTCCTGATCCCTCCAGCAACCACTACCGAAGTCTCCACTAGAGAGGAAGCCCCGGTGGCACCAATCACAATCCATCTCCAGGAGTCTCAACCAAGAGAGGTGGTACAGCCCACTCCCTCAGCCCCTCCGCTACCTACCGATGCAGAATTTGCAGCGATGGCCACTTTCACCGAAGACCCAAATTTTGATTTTGAAACATTTCTGCAGACGGCTCATCTATCAGACAGTGAAGGTTGCCCTGACAATGTCGATCCGGGGACATCAACCCAAAGAGAACATGCACGAGGCGAGACAAGCAGCGTACAGGAGCTAGGAGTGACGCAACCTCCTCAAAGACTAAGCACACAAGCTCAGGAGCAGGCACCAAGGAATAACCCAGAAGAGAGTGAAGACGAAGCCCCTGCATATACGGCACAGCTCAAACGACTATACCAAACAATCAAGCAGGTACAAAGACGCCATAAAATGTCAGAAGAAGCAAATAGGGCCCTAGTAAACCAGATGTTACAGTCAGAGCATATCGACCCCCAGTTTGTAGAATCACTAAATCTGTTGGCGGACACTTGTGGCATCAGTGAAGCAATGAGAACCATGGTCTATCAAGAGAACCCTGCTTATGATCAAAGAAGAATTGATACACGGCCGCGACAAGGAAAGATGATTCAGATGGAAGTATCTACCGCGTTAGCTACGTCCACATCAGAAGATGTGCACATGATTAGCCCTAGGCACAATGATGAACCGGAGGAAATTACGCATGCCCCATCTCCCCCATCATCTCCTATCCCACCCTCAGAGCCTCTCTCCACGTGTCTTTCTACACAACCATTCTCCTCCTATAGTGAGACCATTGTACACACCCCCATTTCCACTCTCCTTCCTTCACCCTCATCCATCTCTGTCACTCAAGTTTTTGAACCTCAATTAGGTCACCCTTTCTTCCCCCATGCCGTTGGACAACCATCTGTCACTAGTCAGACTCTTTCCATCTCTTTGCCCTCCATCCCTCCATTTCCTCCCCCCCAAACTCTACCTACCCCGTCCCTTGTAACTGCCTCGAGCACCACACTAACCACCCAACCCTCCTTCTGGACCTACCTTGTAAACATTATTCAACAGGTTGAGGAACATAAGAAAAAGTCCCTTCCCCAAATTCACTCCCCCACATTCACGGCCACCACTATCACACCACCCACCGTCCCGGTGTTCACATTTCACGAATCACACTCACTCATGTCCGATCCCATGGACATCTCACCATCCGCTGGATCACCCACCACCACTGTTCTCACAACACCATCACAGGTTATTACACTCACATCACCACTTCCACACACGGTAGGCACAACATCCACTTTTCCCATTCCCACTTCCCAACCCCCTGCATCTTCCACCTCATTTAGTCTTGCACTCGACACGATGCTCGAAGCTGCCACTCAGCTTAAGCACGAATATACATTATTGGAAGAAAATAACAAAGGGCTTTGCACCCTCATAGCAACACTCCAAGAGCGTGTCAATGCTTTGGAGTTCATTCATACGGAGTCACAAAGCAAGATATCCGCCCTCGAACAGGCAAATGCGCAACTCAAAGCGAGGCATATGGAAGAGAGCAAAGCCATGGAGGAACAGCTGCGCGATCAAATGGGCCGCAATGCACGGCTTCAACGAAACATGGCTTTGCTACGACGACATCTGGCAGCAGCGCAAGAAGAGAATAGACGGCTTCAACAACAAAACCAAGAGAACCTCGAGGCTGCCATGGAGAACACCCCGGGAGCACCCATAGACCCGGTCAAATTTCAAGCGGTCCCCTCAGAAAGCATACAACAAATATTGGAAACGTATGCCAATCTGTTAGAAGCACATGATCAGCTTGCCGACCAGCTAAAGGACTTACAGAGACCCCAAGAGTCTACACCACACCGACAGGAACATAAAGAAATGACAGACGCTGCTACTTCAACCGAACCTGAACATTCAACGACCAACGACGTGCTGGAGTTACGGCAGTAGATCGCAGAATTAAAACTGAAGTTGATGCAGTACGAACGACCCCCCTCCCCACCAGAGCAACTGTCAGAAGAAGAAGCAGTTACCATCCCAGTGGAGGAAGCATTCAACGACGCCTACGAGCCTCAACCACTCCCAGGAGGACGCGTAACAGAAGAAGGTCAAGATACCTATGAGGAACCCCCATCGGCATGGATGAAACAAGTAGAGGAGATGGGGCAAACTCATCAGGAGCGGATATCCACTCAGATGCTGGCAATGAAGGCCATTGAGGACACCATCCTTCACTCAGAATACTTCAGGCACATCGCCCCTAGACGCCTTATCACTAGTTCAGAACTGCAATACAAGCCCTATTTTGTATTGTTGGCTGACTACAATGCAGAAATCAAACGAGTCACCAACAAGTGCCCAACATTTGCCACACAGTTCAAACCAGAAGACATACCAGAAGCGGCACGAAAAGGGGCCATATTCCAACCAACGTGGAGGCAAAAGTTACTCGAAACTTACCCAGAAATGCTTCGAACATGGGATCATGCCCCCATGCATTTGAAGTACAATCCGTGTTTTGGGCCAGTGCAAAGACGCAGATCATGGAAAGCTTTTGCCATCAAGGTTCAGAATAACGCAAACTGTAAAGAATGGCTCAACTACCCCGCTATCGCCCCCCCAACCGGTACTCCTACAGTGTCATACATGATTGCAACCATCAGACATTGGATACCACGCCTCCACCCTATGCCAGATGTCGCTGCCCAGATGATGCTCAAGATCCTCGACATGATGCAGGTCGTACTCAAAACTTTTCGCAATGTATGCCGTATTCAACCTCCTATTCCCGGGTTTATTAATGGTAACTACGACCTGCTATATGATATGAGCACAACCCCGAGCATACGAGTGGCTTACGCATGGCATGCACGCATAAGATATCTCCCTGCCTGCTACAAGCAAACATTTGACGACATGTTCACCACGGGGTTTTGGGAAGCACATTCAGAGGTATTTGCGCCACGGCCTACGCATCTACTCCATCTCTTTGCATGCGAGCAAACGATGCATTCCGAGCTTTACACGATGCCACAACCTGACATGCCTGGTACAGTGGATTGGGAGGCCTTGCAACGAGATCTAATCAGAGGTTTAAAAATCAAAGAACAAGAATTGGCAACCGACCTCCTGCAAAAATACATTGATCAAACGGCGGAAAAGAGGTCTGTCAGAGGCGACAGACCCTAGGGGGGGGAGAGTGTTGACAGGATGCGGGAAGAAGCAAGTATGGACACACATGCAGATCTAGCACTGAGGCTACCCTTCATTTTTTTCAAAACCCTAACATCATTCTAAAGTGATTCTCATCACTGAGAGTGTTGACAGGATGCGGGAAGAAGCAAGTATGGACACACATGCAGATCTAGCACTGAGGCTACCCTTCATTTTTTTCAAAACCCTAACATCATTCTAAAGTGATTCTCATCACTACAAACCCTTGTAAATATCATTTCACCTTTTTGTAGCTCCATTTTGTACAAGCCAAGGAGTCCTCGAGCTTGGGGAGCCTTAGATGTAAGTGCCTGCCAATTTTCATAATTTTTAGATCTCGTTTGGGCCCTCAAATAAGCCCCGGAACCTAATTTTTAACTAGGCCGGACACTAGGTCTGAACAGGGCCAAAGCTAGTCAAAAACTATAAATAGAGCTAGAGAGCTCATTTTTGGGGTTGGCTTCTTGTAGTTTGAACTTGTTTGAGAGCTTTCTTGCAATAGAAGCGATTCCATTGTCTTCCTCTCTTTGTCCTTACTGTGTGTGCGCGTGTGTGTGTGTATGTGTGTGCATGCTTGTGTGCTTCTCACTCACGCACTTGTGCTTCCACTTGCTCGTGGTCTTCATACCATCCTCATGTCTTCCCGGATTGACATTAAGGAGGTGCTACTCATCACTGAGCTACACAAGGCTACATGCATGAGGACTACCTAGAACTTGTTCATACAGATGTATGGGGACCAAGCAAGGATCCCTCAATTTCTAGATCAAGGTGTTATGTATCTTTCATTGATGATTATAGTAGGTGGATTGTATTGTACTTTATGAAGCACAAAGATGAAGTATTTAGTTGCTTTAAAAAAATATCTTGCACTTGTTGAGAATCAAACAGGGAGAAATCTAAAAAGGCTAAGGTCAGATGGAGGAGGTGAGTACTTCTCAAATGATTTCGATGCATTCTTACAGGACATAGGAATTAAGAGAGAAATTACCACAAGGTATACTCCTACGCAGAATGGGGTAGCAGAAAGAAGAAATAGATTGATTGTTGAAACAGCTAGGTCAATGTTAAATGAGAAAAACTTGCCTAACTATTTATGGGCAGAGAGTGTATCTACTACCACTTCTTTGGTAAACAGGTTTCCATCCAAATCCCTTGATGGGATGACCCCTTATGAAGCATGGAATGGTAGAAGACCTTCACTTGATCATTGCAGGATCTTTGGATGTGTAGCATATGTACATATCCCTTCTCAGATAAGAGGTAAGCTAGACCCTAAGGCAGAGAAGTGTATCTTCATAGGGTATGATCTAAATCAGAAAGGATACAGGTTCTACAACCCTTCAAACAAAGGATTCATGGTCAGTAGAGATGTTGTCTTTGATGAAAATGAATCTTGGTTTGATAGTGAATGTAGGAATGTAAAGTTACCCTATGACTTGGAAGAGGAATTTCCAAGCCTTACTAAGGAGGAACCTACTCAGAATGAAGACACCAATTCACATGATGAGAACATCATCAACCTTGAAGAGTTCAAAGCATGGAAGTCCAAAGGTAAACTCAAGATGAAGAAATCGGAAGATATGACACCTCTCTTGTTACTAAGCACTCCGTTTATCTTGCAAACGATTTATCAATTGAAGAACCAGCATCATATGAAGAAGCTAAGACCAAAACAGAATGGAAGGAAGCTATGGATGAGGAGATTGAAGCACTCAAGCAGAGTGATACTTGGGAACTACCAAAAAAGGAGTCTATGAAGGTAATTGGTTCTAGATGGATCTATAAGATAAAAAGGAATTCTGATCGTTCAGTAAGTAGGTACAAAGTTAGACTTGTGGCCAAGGGGTTTGCACAAATCCAAGGCATTGATTATGAAGAAACCTTCTCACCTGTGGCAAAAATGCCAACCACCAGGGTATTGGTAAGTGTGGCTGCATCAAAGAATTGGAACATGTATCAGTTGGATGTAAAAAATGCATTTCTAAATGGTTGGATTTCAGAGGAGGTGTACATGTCACAACCTCCTGGCTATGAGGATCCAAACAAGGTAACATATGTATGCAAATTGAATAAGTCTCTTTATGGATTGAAGCAGGCACCTAGGGCATGGAACCATAGGTTGACCATATATCTTCAGGACCAAGGTTTTGTCATGAGTAAAGCAGATACTTCTCTATTCATCAAGAGAAGTAATTCAGAGGTAATATATCTATATGTATATGTTGATGATATCATACTTACATGTAATGATGCTAATGGCATCAAACAGATCAAGAATCATATGATGAAGGAATTCAAAATTAGTGATCTTGGATTACTAAAATACTTTCTTGGACTTGAGTAAGTCTATACTAACTCTGGAATTTACATTACTCAAAGAAAGTATATATAGGATATGTTGAAGAGATTTCATTTGCAGGATGCCAAAGTTGCAAGTACTTCAATGGAGGTAAACCTAAAATTAAGTGCTCATGAAGGTAATATACTTGAGGAAATTATGGGTTATCAAAGCATAATGGGAAGCTTGAATTATGCTACCTTGACAAGGATCGACATTGCTTATGGAGTAAGTGTACCAAGTCAGTTTATGCACAATCCTAGGGCACCTCACTTGGAGGCTGCCAAAAGGATCTTGAAGTACCTAAAGGGTACTCAACATCATGGTTTGTATTTTCCTTATACATCAGACTTAGACATTAAGATTTATTCAAATGCAGATTGGGTAGGATGCAAAAATGATAGGAGGAGTACCTCAGGGTATCTTTCATTTGCAGGTGATAAGCCAATATCATGGTCTTCAAAGAAGCAACCTATTGTTGCTTTATCTTCTACTAAGGCAGAACATAGAGGATTGGCCAATGCTACTCAAGAGGCCATATGGATCAGATTATTGTATACAGAACTAGCCTTGCATACTACATCTCCAATGATCTTTGGGGATAATACAAGTTCATTACACCTTGCAGCTAATCCTATTTATCATGCTAGGACCAAGCATATAGAGTTCCACTACCATTATGTGAGAGAGAAGATATTAAGCAAGGATATTGAGCTGGCATATGTATCAACTAATATGCAATGTGCAGATTTATTGACTAAAGCATTAGATGCTACAAAACTTTGGAGGTTTAAAGCAATGATTGGATTGCAGGATGTTCATGAAGATTGAAGATAAAGACCAAGCCAAAATGTTTGGCTTGAGGGGGATCTGTTGGTGCAAATCACAAGCCTACACATTTGGCTTGTAGCTCATACACATATGAAGTTCCATGGAAACTATTGATAGTGGAGATTTACCAGTTTACTCTTGTAAAAGTTATTTCTTTTGAAAATATTTGTAACTTCATACCAAAAAGTCGTGGACTTGATTAGTTGGAAAGTTACAAATACATTGAGAGAATATCTCCTAGAATGAAGGTTCATTTTTAGAGAGAGACAAAATGTGAATTCAAATTCAAATTTGGATCAAACACTTATATATACTCTCTTGTAAAAGTCGCGAGTGTGAGTGATCAATTCCCGAGCTCTCCATTGCCATTCTGTATGTGTGTAAGGCTTACATTGTAGCCTACACCATTCTTCATCATAAGGCTATGATTATCAAGCCTATGACATTGTACAACATTGTTTATTAATACATTATACTAACATTGTTCATCTATGACATCTTTGTTATAGTCATTCTCTACTGTCAACTTGTATTGATCATCTCTCACTCATTTCTCCACCAAATTCAATGATCTATAGCTTGTGGGAATCAGCTCCAAGTTGTCTATGTGCTGAAAAAGTTTTGAAGCAAATCCATTCAGCTAATTGTGAGAAATCTGCATCGAAGCATTCACTCGTCTATCTTTGCAGAGGTCCTAAAAAATCAAGGGTAATGTTTAATTTGCTGAATTGATTCCTCTATGCATAGTTGATCATTTCAAGAGATTCTACTTGGAATCATTAGCTTACTGAGCTAATAAGATACTCCTAAAAGGAATTTTTCCAATTCCTACTGTACTGGTTGTACTGAGCATTACAAGTAGTAGGTGTATGATCCAAAATAGAAAGTTTTCTTGGAGTCTTATATTTGGAAGTTTTCTGTTTTGATTCAATCTTTTTATACATCATTTCCAAAGTACATAGGCACTTTTATAGTGTCATTGGAAAGCTAAGAGGGTCCACATATCAACTCTGAAGCTACAAGGGGCTGGTACAAAGCAGGACTTAGCAGTACCTAGTCATCACTTGGACTATCCATCCATCTTTCCCAATATAAGCTGCTTATATGCAGCTCCTAAACAATGAAGGCACACTTACACCTTATCATCATAATCATCATCTACACTCATGCCAATAGATGCAAGTGACTCACATATGCTTTTGCTTTTTAGTCTCTTACCGACATGCTCCTTTTCTCGAGTGTATGCATCTCCTTCTTGAGTTGGAATTTCCATGCCTTTGTATTGGTCTCATGGAATGTGACCAAACTATTCAAAGCCTCTTTCAAAGTCTTGGCATCTTGTATGTCCCCAATAATGCTATCCTGTATGCTAACAAATAGAAAATACATTACCTTTTGTGCTCCTTGATTCCATTCCTCATATGCTCTTAACTTGTCTGTGGTCCGATTCCTCTCTGGTAATTGTGGAATATTTTTGTTGTATCCTTCAATGTAGTTCCAGTAGCTTTTTCCCATTAGAAAATTCTTCATTCTAAATATCCAAGCATGGAAATTGTTCTTGTCCAGCTTATCGCTTATAAGTTGAATGCTTCCATCTTTGTTTTCCATTTTTACAGCAATTCACGACATTGCAAAAGCACTACAAGTAGTACTTCTTCTTGAACACTATTGCACTATGATGTGATAGTTCGATCTCAAAAAAACATAGTTTTCATGTATCAATGGTACACAAAATTACTTGAAATTCTAGATCTGGAATATATGAGTGTTGGGAAACAAGAGGCAAGTTATAGTTTTGCAAATTGACCTAGTTTTTCTTGGGGGGGCCCACCTTGCCGATTCAAAATAGAGGTTGAGATGGCTCCAAAACAAAAATCTGACAAACACGAGTGATCCTAAAGGGATAACACTTGAAACTATTTTGACGCCTTCTAGCTTCATGCCAATTTTTGTAGCAATTGGAGGTCATTTGTGAATTGCACTTTCTCCATTTCTTCTCATGTACTCTTCACTATTGGCCTTCTCCACGAGTGTTGAAGCTCAAAGTCAAGGACAAAGCATGGAAGCACATCAAAAGGTGGACACACGAGGAAAGGGAGCAAGTAGGGAGCTCCAAGAAGTGTATGTCAAATTTTCAGAAGAATCCCCTACAAAAATAGTGATTTTCATCACTAGAAACCATTGTAAATACCATTATCTATTTTTAGTAACTCCATTTTGTTCAAGCCGAGGAGTCCTCGAGCTTGAGGAGTATTAGAAGTACCATCGTACCAATTTTCATAATTTTAAGACTTCGTTTGAGCCCTCAAATAAGCCCTGGAACCTAATTTTTAACTAGGCCGGACACTAGGTCTGGACAGGGCCAAAACTAGTCAAAAAACTATAAAAAGAGCTAGAGAGCTCATTTTTGAGGTTAGCTTGTTAGAGAATAGAACTTTTGTAAGAGAACTCTTTTGCAATCTAAGCTTTCCATTGTTCCTCTCTTTGATCTTACTTTGTGCGCGCGTGTGTGTATGTGTGTGCATGTTTGTGTGCTTTCACTCACGCACTTGTGCCTTCACTTGCTCGTGGTCTTCATACCGGTCCTCACGTCTCCGCGGATTGACAAGTAAAGGAGGTGGTGCTTACGCTTGAGCTACACCAAATTTTGGCGCCGTTGCCGGGGAGAGTGCTTCGAGGACGAGCGTTGTGATGGTAAGATCGTAGATTTGCGACGTTGGAAGGTAAAAAAACTGTCATTTCAGTTCATTTTCTGTTTTTTCCTCTTCATCTTCATCATCATCATCATCTCCACCTTCTTCCATCTTCTTCTTCATAGAAATTTCTTGTTTTTTAGTGCATTCTCACCATCTTCATACCATTTTTCATGCATTATTGTGTGGGAAGGAGTTAGGAGAAGCAAGGGAGAGCAAGCGCTGTGTTTTTTTCATGATTTTCTGCTCATACGGAGCTCGCCATAGCCGGCGCTCAGAAATTTGAATTTCCCGCCCAAAAACGCGATTCTGTGATGAAAATCGCGATTCTGTGAAAATTCAAAATTTTTTGAAAAATCACGATTTTCAGTTTTCCCGCCTAAAAGTTGGTTGAAAAGAATCGCGATTTTGTGTTTTTTCTCAAAAAACAAAAAAAAACACGATTCTCTGCTCAAAATCGCGATTCTCACCAATCACGATTTTCAGCAAAAAACACGATTTTGTGAAAAACACGACTTTCTGCTCAAAATCGCGATTCTCACCAATCACGATTTTCAGCAAAAAACACGATTTTGAGAAAACACGAATTTTTGCTCAAAATCGCGATTTTCAATTCACGATTTTCTGCTCAAAATCGCGATTTTCATGTCAAAAACACGATTCTGAGAAAACACGATTTTCAGTCAAAAACACGATTTTGTGAATCACGATTTTGTGATCAACATCGCGATTTTCAGAAACACGATTTTGTGATCAACATCGCGATTTTCAGAAACACGATTTTGTGATCAACATCGCGATTCTCTAAAACACGATTTTGTGATCAAAATCGCGATTTTCAAATCACGATTTTCTGCACAACATCGCGATTTTCAGAAACACGATTTTGTGATCAACATCGCGATTCTCTGAAACACGATTTTGTGATCAACATCGCGATTTTCATGTGAAAAATACGATTCTGAGAAAACACGATTTTCAGTCAAAAACACGATTTTGTGAATCACGATTCTCTGAGTCAAAATCGCGATTCTCTAAAACACGATTTTGTGATCAAAATCGCGATTTTCAAATCACGATTTTCTGCACAACATCGCGATTTTCAAAAACACGATTTTGTGATCAACATCGCAATTTTCAAATCACGATTCTCTGCTCAAAATCGTGATTTTCAAAAACACGATTTTGTGCTCAACATCGCGATTTTTTTGACGTCACAGCATCGCGATTTTCAGAAAGTTCACAAAATCGCGATTTTCTCCAAAGGTCCTGTTTGCCTGTTTTGACCCCCAGGAGCCTGATTTGACATAACTTTCTCATCCAAAGTCCATTTTTTGAGCTCTATAGCTTGTTGGAAAGCTCGTTTCAAATCCTACACGATCTCAACTGTTTTTTTCAAGAATAATGCGTTGATTTTGAGATAGGATAATTTGAAGTTGACCCTCAGGTGGGACTAGGGAACCAAGGGGACTCCAAAGAATTTTGAACCATACCAAGGGGAAATTTTGGACTCTTGACTAAAGCTTATGAACCTGAGATCTGGTAGACACTTAGGCAAGGATAAACAAAGCATTAGATCTTCTGAGGCTAGTGTCAACCATACATCCAAGTCTTGGACACAACAACTAAGTGGTGATCTTTTACTAAGTTCAGACACAAGTGATTCAGAAATGTCTTTTAGCATGGGAAAACCTGCAGGTGGCTCAGGGACTGCCCATCTACAAACACCGGAAGGTCCCTATAAGACACAGTTGGAATATATTCGGACCAACCAATTAGGTGCTCGCATCTATGAGGATGGTCTGAGGCAATCAGTGGTCCAACTCAAAAATCCAGATCAATCCTTTGGACTTGAACACCCGGTGGTCAAGTTCGAAGAGGGTTCATACATTGATAAGGAAGGAACCATGTATGTGGTTACCAACCAACCAGATAGAACCGATGAGTTTGGAAATATCATTCATGAGAATGAGATAGGAGACCTAGAACAAGGAAATATAGGACAAGGACCCCAGACTCCTAGAGGCAAGTCAGTTTTGACCCGAGTGATCACTCCAGACTGGATCCCTCAAGACAACAAAAGCATAGAACTATTTTTGAATAGAGAAACAGAGGAAGCCTTTTGGAGATTCAAGCCAGAACAACCTAGCCAATTGGGCATAGTCATCATCTACGAGTTCAAGGATCCAGAGATACCAGGAAAGGTTGTCTACCTGGATAACACATCAGAGAAAATTTTCTTGGTAACAGAACATGATAGACATGCATATACTTGGAAGAATGAATTGATTTTCTCCCCACCAAGATCCAATGTTTCCCACGGCCTCCAAGGAGTAGGGTCATCCCAAGCTCAGGAAGCCCAGAGAGAAAGAACTAGAGAGAGACCGGAGGTAAGTTTTGCACACACAGTGGGCAGGAATAGGTCAGGATTTGAAAATGAAAGACCTGAAAGAGAGAGATATCAAGCACATAGGCAACAAAGAAATGAACATGAATTTCCATTGCCTAGAACCGGAGAGCACCCAAGAACCCTCAGACCCACTCAAGTGATCAAGGCAATGAAGAATTATTTTGACGGGTCAGGAGATCCTTATGATCATGTGGCTGAGTTCAAACAAGTGTTAAGAGCTGAACAGGTTGAGGATTTGTTCACCCAGTACGAGGCATTTGGTCTGACTCTTAAGGGCACTGCCTTAGCTTGGTTTCAACCATTGAGTAGTCGCAACTATCAAAATATAGGTCAACTGCTAGACGAATTCATTGTAGAATTTTCCAAGAGTGGTATCAGGCATAACACTTCATCTTTGATCCACAGCTTCAAGTAGACACCCCAAGAAACAGTGCGACTAGCAGGTAGAAGGTTTAGACAGTACCTAGAAAGATGCCCTGCTCCAGAGCTACCCACACCAGCCAAACAAGTGGCTTTGTTTTTAGATGGCTTACTGAGCACAAAGTTAAGATCCTATGTATACTTGAAAGATCCTAGATCCATAGAAGAGTGTGTGCGGACGTGCATAGACATAGAAGATAACTTGGGTGAGGAGTTAGGATTGTCCAAACTCTACAAAGATTCGGATAGTTCCACTAGTCATACTTCAAAGATCTCCACAGAAATAGAAGAGATAGCTGAGCAAGTTGCCAAGAAGCTGGGAGTCCAAAATAAACAAACACAGAGAGTCACTCCAGTGAATCGGTGTTATACTTGTGGGGGCGACCACATGGCTAATGTATGCCCAATGCAAAACCAAAACATTAGAGAAAGGAATGCTCCATATTGCACTATTGAGAGAAAATACACAAACCACACGGCTCAAGATTGTCCCTACAATAGGCAAGCTGTTAGACAGAATTATCAGCAACCTTACCCACAAGGTAGGTATCAGAACCAATACCAACAGCCATATTATAGACCACAACAGCAATATCAGGCACCATATAGGCCACAACCTGTCTTGGGAAACCAACCACCAGCTCCAGCCAACGTGATTCCAGTCAAATATGCTGTGGGAGAGGAAAATCCAAATAGAGCTTTGGTGCCACTAACCCCATTGATACCAGATAATGACTCTCATGCTCATAGTTCAGACTACTCCCATGAAGGTAGTCCACATGCTTATTACACAGAGTCACCTGAACATAGTGAGATTTACTCGTATCAATATGAGGCACCGCCTATGGAGCAAAATTGGGAGCCAGAATACTCCACTGTCATGTACACAAATCCTAACCCTAGGCCCCAGTTGAGACAAATGAGACCACAAGCCCCTAGAGGATCTTGTTTCAGATGTCATGGTGACCATTTCATTCGTGACTGTCCCCACCCACCATCTCCGAGCCAAGGACAGGCTATCACAATACAGGCTTTTTGTCCTGATTGTGGCAAAGACCATCTCCCCAGAGATTGTCCAAGAAACCCCTCTAGTGCACCCAAGATTACACCCATTAATGTGGTAGGCTTAGTGGCAGATCCAAGTTCAAGTAGTAGCAATGTGGCTCCTATACAAGCTGTTACTAGAGCACAAGCCTTAAAACAGGATAAACTAGTAGAACAATCAGAGTCGAGTGAATCGGGAGAGCCTAGTAAGAGGAAAACAAGAACATGGAAGGATACCAGAGAGAAGGCCAATCGCAAGTGGAATAAAAAGTTATCGGAACTAGAAGAAAGCTTAAAAGAAGCGAAAACAAAAATAGAAGACATTGCATCTCAAAGCCCCTCGCATGCCGAAACTCCATCCACTCCACCTCATCCCACCCCACCACCCATTGTAAATAGACCGCAACCAGGGTCTGTTCTTGCAGATCCAACCCCAGAAGGCTTGGACATGATGTTCAAGGCCTACCAGGCTCGACTTCAAGAAGGGCCTACAGCGGCAAACCTAGATAAGAGTTACCCTAGATCAGATTTAGAGATTGAACGGATGAAAATGTGCATGAAAATGGTAGAACAAGCTCAAGCCATACTTGAGACTAGTCAAAAGTTCAATCAGACAAACTCTATCAAATCAGATTTGCATTTCCAGGGCTTACTAGAAAGATTAGAGCAGTTGGTAAACAAACCACAAGTTTCTTTACCTCCTCAGGCTCAACCAGTTATTGAAAGAGGAAGCTCACCACCAATGGGAGCTTATGTTCCTAATTCCACGGATCCAGGAATACCTCCTTCAATTCAACAGTACTCTCAAGAATTCTTGCGGGAAATACAAGAAGAGAAATGGGCCAAGGAGAAGGGTAATTCCCCTCCTATTCCTGAGATTGATGATCTTCATGATCAATTTCCCCAAGATATCCCATCTATTTATGAAGATGAAGCAGAACAACAAGAGGACGAAAGGTTAGATTTTGAATCTAATACCTTAGAAGAACTGCCTCAATTTCCAGGCCCATGGGAATCTGAATCACTCCAGATTAGAGCTCCCACAATACTAGTAAGAAATGAAGACTCAGTTGTTCCAAGGAACACGGATGTCGTGAAGAACACTAAGGTTCAGTGTCATCTCACTGTAGAAGAGTTGCTCAAAGCAAAACCTGAGTTATGGAATCATGTGAAGGATCAGGTCCCAGAACTTGAGTCCAATATGCCAAAAGCAGGCTCTAAGCAAAGGGTACCAGAGATACCTCTAGACAAAATAGGGGACATGTGTGAGGGTGAAGAAGGTAATACTTATCTTCCAATCACCTACCAAGGTTACACAACCAAAGCAATCATAGATTCAGGTGCTAGTGTTGCTATTGCGACCACCTCCTTGTGGAAGCAATGGGGCAAGCCCACATTAAGACCAACTAGAATGAAGCTTCAAATGGCTGATGGTCATTTTGAAAGACCTCTAGGATTGCTAGAAGGGATCACTCTAACCACTTGTGGTGTAGAGTTTGAGCACACATTTGCTATATGTGACTTTGAGAAAAATAATGTCTATGAGATGATCCTAGGAAGACCCTTCCTACGACAATTACAAATAGTACAGGATTGGGGAACTAACTCCTTGTACTTACAGCACTTAGGGGTTACCACCAAGGTCAATTTGAAGGATTACACCTTCAGAGATGTACCACCCCTACAGTGGAATTCTATCCACAAAGTGAAAGAAGATTCCATCTCTGTGCATTCTGAAAGTTCACCTGATCCATCATGGCTGCATGAAGATACTCATTTGTGGATGTGCAAAGTCGCAAAGGAAGAGGAAAAATGTTTAAAGGCAAGGGAAGAAGGAACTTCACTAGGAGATAGACCAGTTAGGGACCCAGCCTACACACCGATGATCTTTCCAGATGAGGAGTTTGAGCCTCATGGCTGGCCAGAAATCTTAGCCACCATGGACATTGCTGTCAATGAGGAACAGTGGACACCTCATTGTGATGAGGAGGGTTATGATATCTCAGTGTTCATGTGTCAACCCTTGCTAGAAGAATGTGACCCTAGTGATGTCATAGAAGAAGAAGAGAATGACGATGATCTGGAGTCTATTGTGATGGATAGTTGCTTTAACTCAGAGCAGCACTATCTAGAAGATATAGGAGTGTTCACCCAGAAAGAAGAAGAACCTCTCACAAGTATTAAAACAGTAAACTCAAAGGATGGAAGTGAGAGTAGTCAAAAGAAAAAGAAAAGAAAAGCAGTGAAACAAGAAAAGGAGGAATCATTGTTTGAAGTACCAGAAAACTTCAAGAAATATAAAGTTGACGACCGCAAAATTTTGGTACGAATGCCTAAGAGAGAGGCCATCATAGGAGAATCATATGATAATAAAGAAAAGACCAAGAAGATTGTAGTGACCATTGAAGAGAACGAAGAGAGATGGACATATATAGGAGATGACCTAAGTGCAAGAGAAGAAATGGAGCTCATAGCTCTATTAAGGGAATATAGGGATGTGTTTGCATGGCACTATAGAGACTTGAAAGGGGTAGATCCAAGAATTTGCTCTCATACTATCCCCATGACTGCTGATGCTAAGCCCACCAAACAGAAGCCCTACACATATAATGATACCTATGCAGCCAAAATCAAAGAAGAAATTGATAGGTTGATTGAGGCTGGATTCATCTATGAGATTGAGCATACCGAATGGGTGTCTCCCATTGTTGTGGTACCCAAGAAGAACGGGAAGTTGCGAGTGTGTATTAACCTTAAAAAAGTTAATGCCGCTACGATTAGAGATAGTTATCCACTTCCAATCACAGAACACCTATTGGAGCGTGTTGCAGGCAAGGAAGTTTATAGTTTCCTTGATGGATTTTCAGGTTACAATCAAGTAGCCATTGCCCCAGAAGATCAACACAAAACAGCTTTTGCTAAAGAGTGGGGAATCTTTGCATTTCGGGTGATGCCATTTGGGCTCACCAATGCACCTGCAACATTCCAAAGGCTCATGTGTCATGTCTTCAAAGAGTTCTTACGAAAGAGCTTAGAAGTGTATGTGGATGATTTATGTGCTCATTCCCAAGAAAGAAGATTTCACATCCCTGAGCTCAGACAGATCTTCAACAAGTGTAGAGAATATCGAGTGTGTCTGAACCCAGAAAAGTGTGTGTTCATGGTGCGTCAAGGTAAAATCCTCGGTCATATTGTTTCTAAGAATGGAATCTCAACGGATGAAGATAAGGTACGAGCCATAGCGGAGCTGCCAAGGCCAAGGAATGTTAAAGAGGTACAAGCCTTTATGGGCCATTGTGGATATTACCGTAGGTTTATCCACATGTACGCGATCATAGCTAGACCCCTTTATGCCTTGTTGTCTAATTTTGAGTGGAACGACGAATGCGAGAATTCTTTCAATGAACTGAAGAAACGTTTGTGCACAGCACCAATATTGACCACTCCTGATTGGAATAAGCCATTCCATGTCCATGTGGATGCATCCAATCATGCCATAGGATGTGTGCTAGCACAACCCACAGGTGAAGGGAATTTAGATTTGCCCATAGCATATGCTAGTAGACAACTAAACCCAGCCGAAAGAAATTATACCACAACCGAGCGAGAAGGGTTAGGCATGGTATATGCCGTAAAGAAGTTTAGACACTATTTATTGGCCAACAAGTTCAAGTTTTTCACTGATCATCAAGCTTTGTTATATTTGGTCAATAAACCTTGCAATACTGGACGCTTAGTAAGATGGTTCCTCTTACTAATGGAGTATGACTTTGAAGTTGTTGTCAGGAAAGGTAGAACCCACCTTCGGGCAGATCACCTTTCTCGCATTACTTCAGGAGAGTCACCACAAGGAGTGTCTGATGAACTACCTGATGCTTATCTGTTCAATTTGGAAGTTGTTCCTAAATGGGCAAATAAGTTGGTACCAGTCCTAACCTTCGGCCCTGCAAATAAGAATGTGAAAACATCACAAGAAGAAATTGTAAAATCACAAAAATATCACATATTGGCAGGAAGCATGTACAAACAAGATACTGAGGGTGTATTAGCTTGTTGTGTCGAGGATGATGAACATAGTAGTTGGTTGCAGCAAGCTCATGAGGGATTGCTAGGAAATCACTATTCTAAACAACGAACATTGCAGAATTTGAAACGTTTAGGAGTGTATTGGCCTAGCATGGACAAAGAAATACATGAGTGGATCAAGAATTGTCCAATGTGCAGAGAGAGACCACCAGTGGAGCATGCGACCCTTTATCAAGTATCATTAATTCCAGATTGGAGTGCTCCATTGGTAGAGTTTATGAGATCGGGAAGATTACCCAAAGAGGCCAGTCTAGCAAGAAGACGAAATATGGAGCAAGAGGCTCAAGGCTATGCCTTAGTAGGAGAGAACCTATACCGAAGAGGTAAAGATGGTTACTTAAGACTGTGCGTTCATGAATCAGACTATTTAAGGGTCTTAGAGACTGCACACAGTGGTGTTGCAGGTGGACATTTTGGTCCTGACCGAGTGATTAAGACCATTCTATTCTCAGGACTTTGGTGGCCCACTCTTCATATGGATGCACATACCTATGTGAAGAAATGTGACACATGCCAACGTGCACAATATCCAGTTAGAAAAGACGAGATGCCTTTGAGGCCAATGATGGGAGGGCGTGCATTTTCCAAGTGGGGCATAGACTTCATAGGTCCTATTAATCCCCCTGCTAGAAACTCCCATGCAGAGTATATTATTGTAGCCACAGATTACCTTACCAAGTGGGTAGAAGTGAAAGCCACAACAAAGAATGATGCTCAAACGACGGCTAAGTTCTTATTCGAGAATGTGTTCACGAGATATGGGCTACCAATAGAGTTAGTGAGCGATAGAGGCACACACTTCTTGAATGAAGTCATTGAAAATCTTCTCCAAGAATTCTTGGTGATACATAAGAAATCTGCCCCCTATCATCCACAAGCCAACGGACAAGCCGAGAGTACCAATAAGATCCTCTGTAACGTATTGACAAAACTGGTGAATAATAAACGCTCTGATTGGGACAAACAACTTCATCATGCTGTTTGGGCTTATCGAGTTGCCTACAAAACGGTACTCAACGCCACCCCATTTCAGATGGTCTTCGGACAGAACGCTGTGCTACCATTAGATTTCTTAATCCCTGCCTTAAAAGTAGCACAAGAGTATGAGTGGAATGGGCATGAATTGTCCTCTAGGATCTTTGATCTCGAACGCTTGGGTGAAACGAGGCTACGAGCGGCAGCAGGCATCTACGCTGCAAAGAAGAGGCAAAAGGCATACTTTGATGCACACATCAAGGATAAGGGATTGAAAGAGGGAGATCTAGCGTTGGTATACACACTAAAACAACATGCCCGTAAGTTGGAAAAAAGAGGATATGGACCCATGATCATTAATAGAATTTCCACTAGTGGTGCAGTTCAGTTGGCCACTCTAGAAGGAGATATCTTGCCAAACTATATTAGTGGCTGCAGAGTCAAGCTATATCAAGAACCTCTTACTGAGGATATGCTAATGAGACTCAACACTGCTAAGAAGCGAAAAGAAGAAGAGTTAAGAGTGAGAGAAGAAGCACAGGTAGAGGCCAGAGAGCGTATTAGGCGAAATAAGTTAAGGCGATTAGGCCTAGATGTCAACTCAAAAGCCCCAAAATATCACATGGATATGTGTCAAAAGTCAGGCATTGCGACTTCTCAGGTCATTGACCGAAGACCCTTTGTGACCATAGAGATAGGACAAGGGAAGGGCGCAAGGACGGTGAAAGCATTGATTGACTCAGGTGCAGCAAGTAGTGCAGTTAGACTTTCCTACTGCCAAGACTTGGGGTTGAACATCAATCCCATAGAAGCTTATCTCGTAGGATTGGGAGGTGTGGAAACCCCTTGTTTGGGCGAGGTGGAACTTCCCATCTACCTTCAAGATGTTCCAATGAAAGTCAAAGCGCTAGTATGTCAAGATGAGAACCTTACAGAACCACTTGTCTTGGGTCAAGATTGGATCTATGACCATGCAGTTAACTTAAACCTAAGAAGTCAAATTCTTCAAGTTTGGGTACATGAACAATGCATTACATTAGAATTAGAGAACTGCATACTCCTAGATCATGGCACCACACACTCTCTTAGTTCTTCCAAGACTAATCATATGAAAGAAGATGTTGTATGTGTCAAAAGCTCTATGATGCAGAAGGAGTCAATCGTGGAAGACCAGGTTCGAAGACGGGTGGATCTTTCTTCTTCTCCAAAGACTCAAGTAGTCACAGTAGTGAGCCCACCACACAAGCAAACACAACCGTTCACGACAACTGCTACATCAAATAGAAAGACACCATTCGATAAAAAAGCGGTTCCGGGCATGAAGCAGATCTGGGTACGCAAAGGAGAGCAACCACCAGCCTTACCCCCACAAATCCCATCCATGCACACTAACCAGGCCAGAAGACGAAGGAAGCAGCTCAGACAAGCTCCATCACAAGATATCCAACAAGTTTGGGTGCCTAAGAAGTTAGCTGCAGCTCAACAAGGGCAATTACAGATGTGGGTACCTAAGAAGATCCTACACCCACAACAACCTTTGTTCTCCCACATGCAAAAGGTTTCAACAAAGAAGCCAAAAAGAGAAAAGGGTAAGAACCACGTACAGAGACCAAAGGAAGATCAAATCAGCTCTTCAACATTAGTAGGAAGACATGCAAAAAGGATATGGGTTTGGAAGCCAAAAGTGCAAGTAGCCTCCACCGAACCAAAGCATCAACCACACTGGATACCACAGTTCAGAAAGCATCCAAAGAGGAAGACGCCTGAAGTGACCTCTACAGTGCCAAATGATGTTCTAAAATGGACTCCAATAAGGAGGATTACATCAGTTCGAGACTCAATGGATACCTCCACCAAGGTCGGCATTAACCTCCACAAATAACATCGAAAGCCTCGAACGAGCAACAACCATGTGCTCCTTGCACAACCCTGTCTTTTGCACCATGTAGGTCATGCATTTCCAAAGTATGCATTAATATAGGGCCACATTACACGGCCGTGCATAGACACACTGGAGAATCCCATGCACAAGAGCACAGTGACATATGACGAACATTTCTATTGATACTAATTTTTGTGTTCTTGTTTTGTGATATCCTGTTCCTCAAAAAAAAAAAAAAAAAAAAAAAAAAAAAGAAGTGCGAGAGAGCTTGTTCCCAGGTTTGGCTTATGAAACATGAATGAGTCATGCTTAGTTGAAGGTGGAACTGTTGATTACTAGGCATTTATCAATTTGGATAAAAGTGTGTCTCGGCCAGCAGAATGAAGAGCTTGAAGGTCCGCAACTTGAGTGATGCTTAACTACTTCATGTACCAGAGCACCCAAGGAGATATCTGCACAAGGTAGTTCTGGAGGAGAAGACTCCTGCATATGGTGAGCTAAAGAGAATATGTGATACTCAGCTTGGTGTAGTTACCCGATGTTGCTTGCCAAGGAATATAAAGCAATTCAATTCTCAGTATTTCCTGAACCAGTATGGAACAGTAGCACTGGTGAATGGTCTATGTCAATCAGCATGGTAATCTCTTAGAAACCGGCACGTGTCCAATATTCCTCTGAGTGTCAATATAGGGAAGTGAACGTGCATGAGCCCAAGCTCAGAAATGCACATTGTTAGTGACAAATGTTGCTTTGAAAAGAGGAGAGGGGATCCACCACTCAAAAGATCTCATCAGTGGACAATCAACATGGACATTCATCAACAAGGTTCCATCCCAAAGGCTGAGTGTACAACACGAAGAGGCAAACATCCATCAACCTTCGCCATGGTAAGTATCTTTACTCTGGAAACACCATAACCATGATAGTTTAGGAAACCTCTTCGTCAGCATACCCTTGAGCACTTAGCTCAAGACCCGCAATTTTTGCACCATACTTCTTCCAATGCATTTTCCAAGTAAGCATGCGTAGGGCTACATTACAAGGCCGTGCACAAGGCACATACTTTTTTCAACCCAGGCACGAACACACTTACCCATCATTCATTATGGGTTATGAGTAGTTGGCATAAATGCTCTCAACATCATCTTTAAAAGAGCTAGCAGACATCATGGGAACAACATCCATATCTCGGAAGCAAATTGAAGCCAGTAGTTGCTCCAAATCACTCTTGACAACCTCTTCTGAGCAACTTGCAGTTTTGAAAGCTCACAACGACACATTCTTGCTGGAATCCAAGGAACCAGCTCATACAACGGATGGACACCACCTCTCAAAGCACTACACAGAACAGCCCTTCCAACAAGGGTCTGTCAGGGACGACAGACTCGAGAGGGGGGGGAGTGTTGAAGCTCAAAGTCAAGGACAAAGCATGGAAGCACATCAAAAGGTGGACACACGAGGAAAGGGAGCAAGTAGGGAGCTCCAAGAAGTGTATGTCAAATTTTCAGAAGAATCCCCTACAAAAATAGTGATTTTCATCACTAGAAACCATTGTAAATACCATTATCTATTTTTAGTAACTCCATTTTGTTCAAGCCGAGGAGTCCTCGAGCTTGAGGAGTATTAGAAGTACCATCTTACCAATTTTCATAATTTTTAGACTTCGTTTGAGCCCTCAAATAAGCCCTGGAACCTAATTTTTAACTAGGCCGGACACTAGGTCTGGACAGGGCCAAAACTAGTCAAAAAACTATAAAAAGAGCTAGAGAGCTCATTTTTGAGGTTAGCTTGTTAGAGAATAGAACTTTTGTAAGAGAACTCTTTTGCAATCTAAGCTTTCCATTGTTCCTCTCTTTGATCTTACTTTGTGCGCGCGTGTGTGTATGTGTGTGCATGTTTGTGTGCTTTCACTCACGCACTTGTGCCTTCACTTGCTCGTGGTCTTCATACCGGTCCTCACGTCTCCGCGGATTGACAAGTAAAGGAGGTGGTGCTTACGCTTGAGCTACAACGAGCTCTCTATAGCCACACTGGCTGTGATACCATGTCATGAGGAAGATAAGGAAGAGAGCTCACACTCACGCACTCACAATCAAAGACAATCCCACACACAAATTGACGCAAGGAAGAATAATCTTCTTCTTCTTCTTCTTCTTGTGTTACATAAAAGGAATGTACAAGAATGACCTACAAGAACAACACAACGAGTGCAATATATAAACAATAGTACATAATGGAAAACCCTAATTTCTGCAAATGATTGAGCTAGCAAGAAACAAATGTGCCATCACTTTTGGTAGATAAATCTAGTAAAGCTCAATGAAGTATCCCTAACATATACAAGTGTGACCACTCCACATGTTAGAGAAATGAAAAAGTGATACATGTCATCTTGGATCTTCACATGTTGGGCTTGATACCGCAACAACTTGTTGATAAGAGGTCTAATATAGAGGAGGAAAAAACTATCCCTAAATGGCTCGTGTAGAATTTGCGAGATAGCAAATAAGATCCACCTCTATCATATTGTACTCGCTCAGCTCTCATAGTGCTTCTTTTGCATTAGATTCCTATGATATGGCTGCCTCTACTCTTTCTTATCAGAATGAGCCTATGTCGTTTGATGAAGCACAAAATTCAAAAACTTCAATGGATGTTAAGCAATCAGAATATGATGCTATTATGACAATGGTACCTGGTCTTTATGTGACTTGCCTCTTGGCAAAAGGCCATTAGCACACAAGAGGGGATCACTACCGATAGATTTACATGCTTTTTCTAACTCTAATTGGGCTGGTTGCTATGAAACTCGTGTGTCCACCAGTGGCTTTTGCTTCATTGTTGGTAGCTCATGCATATCTTGGTTGAGCTAGAAACAGCCTATTGTGGCCACTTCCAGTTGCGAGGCTGATATAGGGCACCTTTCATAGTGACTATTGAGTGTGTGTGGCTCAGATGCCATATCACTGATTTGGGTGTTGGTCAGTCTTTTGCCACCACCATTTTTAGTGCCAGTCAGAGCACATTAGCAGCTGCCAAGAACCTGTGTTCTATGGTCGCACTAAGCACATTGAGGTGCACTATCATTATGTCAGGGAGAGGTTCTCTATAGGATAGATTAGTTTGGCATATGTTCCCATATAAGAGAATGTTGTAGACCTTTTCACAAAGGTTGTGCCTAGGGAGAATTTAGAATCTTTCTACAAAGATTTGGGCTTAATTCCTTCTATGGATTGATACCACATAGCTTGGCACTGCCTTATACATGAGTGCGAGCTCCTTGTTCATCGCATCACTCCCAAGGGGGATTTTCAAATGACTGATATGACTGAATTCACCAACTTTTTGTTTGAATGATAAATTACCTTTCTAGAGTTACCTCTCTGGATACAAAATGTGAGCAAAAAACTTCCAACCAACTTACAACACAAGACTGGCTAAAAACAAAACTGATGCTCTCCACATTTGTCTTCTTAGATGAGCTTTCTTGCCATGAAAGAGATTTCTCAAAACTCTCTAGAAAAACCTCTAGATACCTGTGATTTGATGTTGATCTGGTTCCTTCATCTTCTCCAAACCATTGTTTTTCCTAGAGTTTGGAGTAGTCTTCTCTTCATCAAGTCTGGGGCTTCAAATAATACTTCTGTAAAGTATTTGCATACTCTTCCAAAAATATTCGGCTGCTAACAGATCATCTTCATACTCCACACTGATGAATAAACATCTAATTGAATTGTCTAATTCTCAAATCTCTACTCATCTAGATTAAGTGTGTATGTCAAATGTCAAATATTAGAAGATGCTCTTAAATCATATGTTGTAAACCTGGAAGTCTGGGAACCTGTGAACCTGGAAATCTGAGAGCCTGGATGCTCCGATACCAAAACCCTAAAGCTCTGATACCAAAAGTTGGAAATTAGGTAGGCCCATAAGTAATACCACAGGTCCATAAGTCCAGGATCTTCAACATAGATTCCATAGGCCCAAGATTCCATAGGTTCAGGATCTACAACATATATTCTAGCAATCTTCCAATATTGACAAAACATGAACATACCACACTTAATCATACAAATGATGAGACAAAGATAGAGAGACATTAGAAAACATGTGTAAAGTGTTACGTAAGCCACTGCTTACTCACACTATCATATATACAAATGTCAATTTACAATGTGGGAGTCAAAACTCTCAACCACTCTATGTGAACAAAAATAGATGGATGAGTGAATATATAAATGTAACAAACATATTCATATGTATGGACAGGAATCTAAATATATATGAGATGTGTGACCTAATAGGTTGTAGAAGAGTGAATATGAGTGATAGAAAGAGGATGGATCAGTCTAAAACTGATAATCAGCAAACCCTCATCTGAACTTAGGCTATGGAAGACCCTAAGTCAGATACGTGTGTGAAAGATCACATACTT